>CM062635.1:23060268-23447228 GCA_025617555.3 Puccinia polysora
TCTGAGGTTATAGAGAATTTTTCATCTTGAAAGAAAAATAATTGGACATTAGGTTTGATCTATCTCATTTTACTTGGAATTGATATAAAATCTCCTGTAGTTTATTCTTCCATCATCTTATCTAACCAATAATTTAAGTTGATTCTATGTAATATATTTTATGAATTTCTGTATTAATGAAAAAATTATTCCAAGAAGATTTTCTTTTCTTTCAAAAAATGGTTAAAAAAACTGATAAAAATAAATTTATTTCTTCAAAAATAAATGCCTCTTCATTCTTCTTTTTTTTCCAAAAAAATAGGAACTGGTTTCCACTGATCCAATGAAATTAGGAGAACCAAAAAAAAGAAAAAGAAAATTTTCTCAATTGAAATGTTTTAGCTGGAAATTGGGTTCCAGGCAGAGTGGTTATAACATGGTAAAAGCTAACACATGGTTACTGGCAGTACCATTAATATTGCAAAAATACTGGTTTTTAATTCAGCCTTGCAGCCTCTTCAGTAATTTGTATCAGTTTTTTGTTGCAGCATGTGAGATTTTTAGAGGAGAATTGCTGATTATTTTGCAGATATGATTTGAAATCAGATCAAGTTTCAAGAAGGCTTTTTCCTGTAAAAATCTTTCAAGTATTTTCAAATTCATGACAGCAGTAATAGATCCTGGGATTCCAGTGTTTTTGGATTCTAATTGGTTTCAAAAGTGGTTTAAAATATGGCAGAATGTTGGAAAAATGGGAAATTTCCAAAAGATACAGAATAATTTTGGAACAATTTCTCTTAAAACCATAGGTAAAATTTCACACAGAGCCTTCCAATACCACATATACTAAAATAAAGCTTATTTTAAAGGTATTGGCATTAAATTTTCAGTAGAAATTATCACTTTTTACTGGAAAGATGAATATTTTTATAAAATCCAGAAAAAGAATTTAATCCAAAGAAAAATCCAGAAAGAGCCTGTTTGGAATGGATGATGAAAGCCTGATTCATTTTGAGGAGAATTAGGATGTATCAGAATTATCAAACCCACCATTTTTAATGGAAGGTTTCTGAAATACACATACCCCCTAACTGTTGTATTTTGAAATGGTGTGTTTCATGGAAATGGCAGATTTCAAAAATGAAATTGGCCATTTATGCACCATCATTCATACACCATCCATTGCATGCAAAACACCCATCCACACCTCCACCTCACCAAATCCATACAAATCCCATCTCCATCACATTGCACACATCTCATCTTCATTTCTTCACATCTCCTTCACATCACACACATCCCATCATCAACCAAAACTTACAAACTTCCCACCTCACCCCACCCAACCACAGGTTCACCCATTCCTCCTCCTCACCAAACATCTCCTCCTTCACCTCCACCTCAAATGCCCCCTGTCCTCCTTCTCCTGCTTCTGCTCCCCATTAGTCAATCACTCAAACCTGTACATCCCTCAGATCCTCCACCACTTCCTCCCTTCAATCAATCAACTGATCAATGCCTCCTCCTCCTCCATTGATCATTAGGACCCCTCCTCCTCTTTCTGCTCTGGTAATTTTGGTCCTTCCTCCTCCTTCTACTTTCCCTCTATCCCTCCCAATTTATTTGTGATAAATTGCTTGATTGATTTGTAATTGATTGGTTTATCAATTTGCAGTCAATGGCTTGATTGATTTGTGATTGATAACTTGATTGATTTTAAAATCAATTGCTTGATAAATTTGAAATAAATTGCTTGATAAATTTGCAATTGATTGCTTGATTTATTTGCAATTGATTGCTTGATCAATTTGTGATCAATTGCTTGATGAATTTGTAATTGATTGCTTGATTGATTTGTGATTGATTGCTTGATTGATTTGTGATTGATTGCTTGATTGATTTGTGATTGATTGCTTGATCAATTTGCAATAAGTTTCTTAATCAATTTGAAATTGATTGCTTGATTGATTTGAAATCAATTTCTTGATTCATTTGAAATCAATTGCTTGATTGATTTGCAATAAATTGCTTGATTTATTTGAAATCAATTGCTTGATTGATTGAGAAATCCATCTGCATTCAATTGAGCAATTGATTGATCAATCAATTGGTTGATTTGAGGACAAGAGTTAGTGAGTGGACAGGCACACTGGCCCATCCAGAAATGACACACTTATTTCAGTGGTTAAAGCATCACTCATTAATGTTGAGGTCATGGGTTTAAATTCCATAGTTTTCCACTAAATTTTGGATTATAGAACTCCCACTGCTTTCAAAATTTTATATAATTAATTGAATTCCTTCTTGAGCTTCACCCCAATCAAAGTATACAGTTGGGAGGGAACAAGATGGGAGGAGATTGTTTAGCAAACATACAAAGACATGGAAAGAATAGGGCTTGCAACCCTCAAAATGTTAAACAATGAATTGAGTCCCTTCTTGATCCTCAACCCAATTGTAGTATGTGGATGGGAGGGAAAAAGATGTTAGGAGATGATTTTACAAACATAAAGAGACAGGGAAAAAATAAGGCTTGTCAGCATTGGCTAAAGGGGCAATGTTTGGATTGACATTTATTGAATTGCTTCCTAATCTTTTTGAATGAAAGGGTAAGCCTACCTTTTTTTATTCTTGAATTCATTGGCCATTGGGAGATAACCATTAACCTTAGAGGATGGAGGTTGGCCAAATTGTTTTTTGTTGTTGGATCCAAAGAAAGCATCATTGTTGGAGGGAATTTTGAGCCAGTTTACCAGGATGATGTGATCAATTCTCTTGAGCTGACTTGAGAATTTTGAAGCTGATGGGGGAGGATTTTTTTGTACAGTTCCTGGGCAATTTTTGCTTTGGTGCATGTCATTTTTGTTTAGAATTGCGAGGGGATGTTTGCTGAGGGGCCATTTTAAAATAGAAATAGGGATGAAGGGATGAAGCAATGAGAGTTAGGATGTGATGAGAGCGTCAAATGATGAGAGTGATGAAGTCACAAGAGCAATAAAGTTTTGAGAGTTATGAAGAGACAAGGAGATGAGAGATGAAGCAATGAGGATTGCAATGAAGAGATGAGAGTGATGAAGTGATGAGAGCAATAAAGTGATGAGAGTGATGAAGTGATGAGGGGATGAGAGATGAAGCAATGAGGAGAGAAATGAAGAGATGAGAGCAATGAATCAATTTTTTCTGATGGGTTTGGAGGTAGAATTTTTCCAATGAGGTTGCAGGTTGAAACCAGGGGTGTATGACCTGTAATGATGTGTGCTTGAGGCAGTTAAAGCCTTTATATACTTTATTTGAAGAAACCCATTTATTTTCAGGTAACTCTGAAATGTCTGATGTGAAATGATTGGGTTTTTTGATTTCTAAAGGAAGGTTTGAAATGGTGGATTTGGGTTGAAACCCACCATTAAAAAATTTCAGAATTTCTTAACTCTGATATGAATTATTGTGAAAAGCTTGAAGGATTATTTTTATTTTCAAACATTTAATCATAAGATTGCTAATTAATGAATTATGGAAAAATTTAAAGAAGTAGAGCACAAGTTATGTGGGAAAGGTTCATTCAAGCAAGAGTGATTTTTTTGTACTTTGTATTTTGAGGCATTGAAAAATAATAGGGCGTAGCAGAGTTAAGCAAACCCACCATTTTTTAATGGCGGGTTTCAAACCAAAGATTCCATTTCAAACCCGCCATTAAAAATCAAAAAAATACACTTATTTCACATCAGATGCGTCAGAGTTACCTTAAAAAGAATGAGTCTTTTCAAATAAAGTATTTAAAGGCTTTTGCCGCCCCAACCAAACTTCATTCCACATCATCACCCCTGGTTTCAACCTCAGACCTCATTGGAAAAATTATACCTCCAACCTCATCCAAAAAATTTGATTCATTGCTCTCATCACTTCATCAATCTCATCTCTTCCTATCCTCTTTGCTTCATAGCTTCATAACTCTCATTGCTTCATTTCTCTCATCACTTCATCAACCTCATCTCTTCCTATCCTCTTTTTTTCATCAATTTATTGCTTGATTGATTCATTGCTTGATCCCTGCTTTCATCACACCCTAACTCTCATTGGTTAATTACTTCATTCCTTCATCCCCACTTTCATCACATTTCTTCATCCCTTCATCCCTCTTACTCTTTTCAAATGGCCCCTCAGCAAACCTCCCACCACAAGTCCACTCAAAAATTCAATACACAAAAGCAAAAATTCCCCAGGAACTCAACATCCAACAATCCTCCCCCATCAGCTTCCAAAGGCTCAAGTCAGCTCAAGAGAGTTGATCTCATCATCCTTGTAAACTGGCTAAAAATTCCCTACAACTATTATTCTTGCTTTGGATCAAAAAATGAAACACAAGTTGGCCAACCTCCATCCTCTAAGGTTGATGGTTATCTCCTGATGGCCAATCAACTGAAGAATAAAACAAAATGTAGGCTGGATATTTCATCAAAAAAGATGCAGGAGCAATTCAAGAACTATCAAGCCAAGTAAAAAAAAGCAAACTCAATGTCAATATCCACTGGCTTTTGGATAACTGACTTGGATTAGGTCAAGGGAATCAGCTTGTTGGTTGATGAGTTGGACTCCATTTTTCCTTTTTATATTAATATGGATGAAATCTTTGTAAAGAAGGCCAATATAAAACCTTTAGCTAATTTTGATGACCAATGTATTGGTAGGAGTAGAACTGTGGATGAAATAAAGTAAATTAATTGATTGCTTGGCTTGTAAATATATTAAAATACAAAGGTCACAGTTTTTGTGTAGACCATATAAAATTTTTGTTAAACACTACTTCAGCCACTTCAAAAGAGATTTCAGATTCTCTCATTTGATCCCTCTGATTTCCACCTATCTTTATGTTTTTCAAAGAATCTCCTTCCATCTTGTTCCCTCCCATGCAACTACTTTGCTAGGGGTGAGGATCAAGAATGGATTTGATTGGTTGTATAAAATTTGGAGCATGGTGGGAGAAGCATGGGTCATGCACAGAAAGGGCAGGAATTAAAAGAAAAAGGTTTCAAAAGCAGTGTTGAATTGCATGTAATCAAAAAAAGAAAAAATAAACAGAAAAAAAAAAACAAAAGAAAAAACAATCATCAGCCATTTTTCAATCATTGTGGAAGATCAACAAAAATAGAAAAATAAATACCAGTCAATGATGATAACCAAAAAAAAAAAACAGCAGGTCAGATTTTTTTGATTGTGATAGTCATAAATCAATGAGGAGGAGGGGGGGGCTTACCTTGGGAAGAAAGAAAGGAGGAGGGGCATTTTTAGGTTCATTGGAACCTTTAATGAGAGATTTTAGAAATCCAGAGTGTTTTGGAAAACCGGCCAGGGTGCCAGACTAATTCCTGATGGCGGCGGAGGCTGCAGAAGCTGAGAAAACCCAGGGTGTTGTGAGAAATCTTGCTAGAAGCTTGCAAACTTGAAACACTTGAATGGCCAATTTACAAGTCAGAGTTAAGATCATAACACAGGTTCTTCCACAACCTTTTCTATCTTTCCACATCAATTGCTCCAAAATTGGAACCATGTAGCCAAGTGTTTTACCAGAACAGGTCATGAAAGAGAATACTAGGTCCTTGCCTAACATCCCCAGTGGGATGGCTTGCCACTGTATTGATGTGGGTGTGGTAATAGAAATTGAACTAGACAGTCCAAGAAGAACCATTTGAATCAGGCTGGCTGAGGCTGGTAGGGAGAAAAATGGTGTGGTGACCAATTTGGGAAACCTCAGGAAAAGGGATTTTTTTAAATTTTTTTTATATATAATCTTTTATCCAAAATCATAAAAAAAATCCCTGTGTCTTCATGGGAGCCCTTCTATTTTCCCACTTCCCAAATCCTCCCTGTCCTAGCGGTCCAGGAAGGCCTCCCCTGGGTTCTTTAAATTCCCAGCTCTCCCATTCAATTCCTCCTCCTTGCATGTGCTTTTGGCCCAAATTTTCTGGCTGAGAGGGCACAAAAAAATCAATAAATTTCTCCTTGCCAATCATCTCCATCATCAATTTAACCATCCATAAATCTCACACCAGTTTGATCTGCCATCATCCCCATAAAATGTCTGCAGTAACTAGTAAACGGCCATTTGCCAATTGACCCAAAATCCTCTCTCCCTCATCCATCCAGACAATGGCCAACCTTAACAGCCCATCATCCCATCCTTGTTTCCAACCGCGCAAAAAGTTCCAATTTGCACATCCAATAAACCAGAAAAGCTATTGCTCACAGCCCCATCACTATCCTGATTTCTGAAAACTGTAACCAGTGGTCATCTGCTCCATCCTCATCAGCAACCACAACAAAGAACTGCCATCAATGGTTGACACTGTTGCTTGAACCACCATACATCAATCACTGGCAGCCATTGATCATCTGCCACTCAATCCTCCTTCATGCACCCATCAACAAATTCATCTCTGCCCAAATGCAGTCCGCTAATCACCATCCGCAACCAGTGTTACCATCTTGCATCCGCTATTGCGCAGAAGTTCATCCGCTGCCCACTGTCCTCCTTGAGGCGGGCTGGTTTTTGATTTTTCCTCATCTTTTTTTCACATTTCCTGATAATTCCTGTCATTAATTTCTGTTTTTTTCATTACTAATTTCCCTCATCCATCTTTCACTTGTCAAAAAAAAAAGTTCTGCTTTCATTTTTGTTATCACTTGTAAGTAGTCTACAGGGACCCCTGGCCCATAGAAGGAGGGGCTCTCCCCTACCTTTTCCAAATCATCCATGGGAGTGTGTGCGTATGCCCCCCTGGTTATCATTAGAATTTGATCCTCATACTTATCCTGGGTATATCTATGATTGCCCCCTGATCCATTGATCCTTTGACTCTTCCCCTCTACGGCCTCATCCTTATCATCAACCATAGCCTTGCTGGTTGAAGAGAATTCATTCCGTGGAATTCTTGCGTGTGTTAAACCACTCTTTGATCCCTTTTTTTACCATACTGCTCTTGAAAATTCTTTGATTATCTTTCTGCAGCAATTCATGTTTGACTGAAGAGGTTTTATTAAGCTTAAAACCTGGAGTGTTATACCTCCTTTTATTTCTTCAAAGTTGAATTTTGCCAGCTTATTCTTGAGTTACTTGAGAAATGTTGAGGTTATCCTTGTTCAAATCAGTTACTGTTTGCTTCTAGAGCTTCTAGAAACATTGTGCTTTGTCTTGTAAAGCTACCCTCAGTTATCTGGTACCCTTCAAGCGCTTGATTGCTGAGTGTTTGGAAGGTTTGTTGAGAACCTGGAGGTTGGTTGGGTTTGAGTTGATCACCCCCAATCTTCTGCTGATGACCAGAGTTATTAGCTTTTGGGGGTTTTTTACATACAAGAGATTTGTTCTTTTGAACTCTAAAAAAACTTTAACTTCTTTTGTTCAAGTATTTCAAACATAATCTTGCCTCAGATAGTGTTGTTCCTTTGCTACCAATTATTATCAACTTTATCCTCTACTCTTTGATTTCTCATTTAAAAGTTTCTGGACTTTGATTCTGGTTACACTTGAATATTTTTTTAAGACTCAGGAGGGGCGCCTAAACAGAAGATTTCCCCTCCACAGAACTTCCTGTGGACTATCACCGTTTGGATTCTTACAACAGTTTTTCTGAATGACAGGAAAGACAAAGATATATAGTTCATCAAACTGGATCAGCCAAGGAGATGTGCAGATGTGATTTAAATACTTTATCATACCCACCACGACTATCCTTTTCAAGCTCTTCTTTTTTAGGAAGATCAAAAGGTAAAATGGATTGATCAAAGTAATCATCCGCAATGACTTTGGGTTTTGATCCAGCCTTATCTCCATCATCAATATCTCCATCTTTGGAAGAATTGTGGCCAGAAAAATCAATTTTTTTGTTTGATTTTTCTTCATCTTTGGACGTTCCATCATTTCTTGGTTTGGGTTCATGTCCATCATTGTCACTTTCATCATCACCATGATCAAGGAGAGCAAGGGGTTGGAGGAGGAGCCCAGGGATGCAGCAGAGGTGAGTAGGTTAAATTGGCAGAGGAGATCAGATTGATGGAGCAAGTTGGATTGGTTGAGGAGGCTGAGAGGAGAGATGGAGGAGGAGGAGGAGGCGGGGGGGGGGGGGAGAGGAGGGGAGGAGTGAGTTGAAGTTGGAGGGTAGAGCACCAGCCCAGGGACGGCAGAGGTTTGTTAAGGAGGAGGATGGATTGCTGGAAGCAACGCAGGAGGGGGTGATTGAGGACAGGATCTTGGGGGGATGGGAGTATGAGGAGGATGAAGGGGGTAGACTGGACAGATTGCTGGCTGGATAGAGACCAATGGCCTTGGAAAAAGTCATGTTGGTGCCAATCAAGCAACTAGAGGAGGGGGATTAGTGAGTCTGCATGGGAGGAGGAGGATTAGTGAAAGAAGAAGAATGTGAGGGGATTTATGATGCAGAGGCAGGAAAACAAAAATATCCATTGGCCCAATAATTGTCATTGTTTTTGTTGTTGTCAGAGTCTAAATTGATCATCTTCTGGTGTTTTTTGGTGATATTTTGATGATCTGAGGGTCTGATATTACTTCTAAAACTGTTATTCTTCCTGAAAATCATGATACTTCGATCATCATCATGATCTAGTTTTGGTGGAATCAAATAGGGCAGCCTTCCTCCTAAGCTTTGATTTTGGTTTGAGGGGTAGATGGGATGATTTTCTGACAATTAATGGCAGATGATCTTTGTCCTCATTGCTAGTACTCTCAAGGGTGATGATCCCAAAAAGCATCAGGGGCCCTGGGTTGGAGCTGTTTGATCACCAAAGGTATATGATGATGAGAGAGGATAGACTAACATGTTGAGTAGCTTGGAATTTCCATTGGGGGACGCCAGGATTAGTAAGCAAAGGGGGGACAGGAGGTATTTTGGTTTTGATGGAGGATGCTTCTGTATATGATGATGTGGTGGGGTTTTTTTGAATGATGTATTTTTTGAATAAATGGCGGGTTTGATGCTTGAAACACGCCATTTTCATGAAATTGGCCATTTTGAAATACACCAGTTAAGGGGTATGTGTTTTTCAGAAACCTGCAATTTTGAATGGCGGGTTTGGCCAAAAAAAATGGCGGTTTCTAATGGTGGGTTTTCTAACTCTGATATGCCCTAATGGAGGATTTTTAATTGAAACAGATTTTGAACAAGCATTCCAAAAAATGAGTAAAATTAGATGTAATGAGGGAAAAAAATTAAATCATTAAAAGGAGGAAGAGAATTTTTGGTGGAGGAAGATCCAATTGAAGTGGACAGCAGTGGCATGGAAAGAATCATGGATAAGTTCAATGATATTTAAATTTTTCAGATACCAATGTGGCATTCAAGAAGGCTAATTAAAGTCTGAGTGCATGGCAAGTAAAAAAGAGGGAATTTGGAATAAATTAACTAAAAAATAATTCTAAGAGAATGGAAAATATATTGAGGGAATTTGAAAAATAAAATAAAATAAATGAAGATTTAGAAGTGGTCTCACATTAGTTTGAGAAGGAAATTGAGGAAGAATGAACTTTCACTGCAGGTCAGGAAAATCACTTTGGATTGAGGGAAGAAATAATGTTTGATTATTATGGAAGATTTATTTTAGTGGAAGAAGATATGGGCAAGTTCTTTGGTATAGGAAGGCAAAATTCAATTTGAAAAGGATAATTTTCAGGCCTGGAGGAATTCCTTAAGAGAACATTGCATAAAAATAAACATAACAAAAAGCAGGAAATTCATCTCAGAAGGATGGAAATAAGAGTTTTTTTTTTATCAGAGGGTATAAAATTTGGACTTTTTATATTCTTAGATCTTTTTTGTGTGATTTTCCTCCTCATGTGAATAATGTTTTGTCTGAAAGAAATAAAAATGGAAAATTGTATTGTTATATGATTATTTTTAAATGAATATATGTTTCAGAAATAAAAAAAATCCTCACAGGTAAAAGGGATAAGAAAAAAATTCAGAAAAAAATAAAAAGAGAAAAATCCAGAAAGATCTTTGTGAAATATGAAGAAGTGAAGGATATCTTTGATGATAATTATCAATAATTTTGGGTTAATTATTAGGACTTCCAGGTGAATTCTACATTTTTTAGTCAGGATACCTTTTGTGAACACTTCTTTGAAAAAATATTAGATATTTATATTGAAGATAATTGAACAAAGAATAGAGATTGATTTGGATTTGATTTAATATTTGAAAGAGACAGGGTTGAGAAGGGGGTTCAATTTTAAAGCCAATAGATTGAAGACATTCTTAGGGAGACAAATGGGACCTGGGATGGATATTTTCCCATAAGGTAAGAATTTCAAGTTTTAGTAAATTATTTAAGAATTCTCTGGGAATGGTGTGAAAGGCAACCATTTTTTGAGAAACATTATTTGAGTTTCATTTGGTTGAAAGATTCAGAGAAAATATTGAAGAATATCCTCTTATCTTAAAGGGAGTATTATCAATTCTTAATTCATAGAGTTTTGACTTTTGTTTCTGAATGGTGGAATGAAGGCTTTCCTTGAGACAAATTCAAAAATATCTCAAGTGCTTGGTGTGTCATAACAAAGGATATTTGGAATTGGTGTGAATCTAACCAAATAAATTTTTTCATATAAAATTTTGGGAAAGGGGAACTAATGGATGAGAATTGGAATGAATTTCTTGAGTAAAATTCATCAATTGAAACCCAATTGACCCAAATTATTTTTTCTTGATATAATTCAAAAATTGTACAGGTTTGTGGCTTTTTTTTGGATTTTTTGAATTTTTCTTGGGTTAATAAGCCATTGAGATATCATGCTTTATTTCAATAATCTTAGAAATCAAAATGCAGTAGCTAAAAATAAAGAGTGGTCCCTGTGTTTGAAAAATCCTGTGATTAAGCCATGTTATGAGGAATAAAATCCAAGGAGCTTTTCAAATAAATTTTTAACAGGCTTTCTGCTTATTTTCTAAATCAAAAGGGCTATATATTATTTCTAATAATATGTTTAAAACTACTATTGTACAATGAAACCAGTAAGGCAGTGGTATTTGAGATATATGAGGCATGGAAAGAGAAATTCAAAAAAATTTCATGATTTAAAATAATTTAAGGATATTATCCTTCTCATTTGGAGCCAAATTTATTTTTGAAGGTTTTGATATTTTATTAGAAATATTTTGTTTTATTTTTCTCCATTTTTGGTCAATATAAATACCATTCAATATACTTCTTGTTATTAATGAATGAAATACTCCCATTAGGGCGTATCAAAGTTAGCAAACCTGCCATTAGAAACCCGCCTTTTTTTTGACCAAACGCGCCATTTTCAATGGTAGGTTTCTGAAATACACATACCCCCTAAATGATATATTTTGAAATGGCAGATTTCAAACATCAAACACACAATTAAACCCGCCATTTATGAATCATCATCCATCCAACATCCATCACATCTAAAACACCCATCCACATCAGCAAATCCATACCGGTTGCATCTCCATTGGATCATACACATCTCATCTCCATTGCTTCACAACTCTATTTATTTTCACATCTCCATCTTCACACAAATCCCATCATCATCTCATCACCCCACATCACATCACCATCTTTCTGAACATGTCCAATCAAACTTCCTGCCAGCAAGTTGAAAATTCTAAAAAGCTGACTGAACTTTTGCTACTGTTTGACTCCCATTCAGACTCTGATTCAGACTCCAATTTGGAAGAAACTTGGTTAGCTTTTAATTCTCTGTTGGAAAAGCAATACATGGTTGAAAGAATAGAAACCCTCCAAAACCCTATGTATGAAAGGCAAAAGCTTCATCTCATCCCTGACTTAAGCTTCCAGAAACTATTCCAAAATTTTTGCCTTCATTCATGAAACATTTGGAGATGATTGAAGACCACCACATCTTCCAGAACAATTCTTGGAATCCTCAACGCGATCCAGCCATCCAACTTGCTGTTGCTTTGTAGATTGGGATCAAATGGAAATGGAGCAGCAATCCATCAATTGGAAAATCTATTCTCAGTCGTTTATGGAAGCATTGACTTATACACCAAAAGAATCATGATTGCTATCCTATCTTTCCATCACTCAGTCCTTTCTTGGCCAACAAAAGAAAAACGCAAGGAGATATCTCAAGTAATGGAGACCAAAGGCTTTCCTGGTTGCATTGGGTTTGTTGATGGAACCACCATCCCCTTGAGTCAAAAACCCAAGCTAGATGGCAACCACTATTTTGATTGCAAAAAAAGGTAACTGATTCATTTCTTTTCCAATGACTTTGATAACACCTTTTATCACACAACTGAACAAATATGTTTCATCTATTTTTTTAGATCCTCTGTGGCCCTAAAACTTGTTTGTTATAACAACAAGAAGTTCATATCCCTCCATGCTGGCCTTCCAGGTTCTTTTCATGATTCATACGAGTTCAATTGGATGCAAATTTTCCAACAACCAGGGAACTACTTTGACCAAGATCAATACCTTCTTGCCAATTAAGCTTATGCTAGTGGAAAATATGTGGTTCCAGCATACCAAAACGTTTCATCTAACAATCAAGGAAAAACTTATTTCAACTATCATCTTGCCCAATCACAAGTTCAGATTGAGCATGCCATAGGAGTCCTGAAAGGAAAATGGGCCGGCTTAAGGGAAATGCAAAACCAGCTTCAAAACCCCAAAGACATGAAGTTCCTCATCAACTGGATTATAACTTGTGTAATCCTTCACAATCTGTTGGCCAACATTAAAGATGAATGGGATGAAATATTTGAAGATGATATTCCTGATCCGCCTCAAGTCATCACTGTATCATCTTGTCCCTCATCTTCTTCTATGAGAGAGCAGATTTTACCCCTCACCCTTTCCCACTTTGATGAGTAAGATTTTGTTTTGAAATAGGTAATTTTTTTTTTTTTGGTTGTTCAACCAAGAATCCTAGGCTGACTCACTCCCTTTTTTTTGTTTTTTTTTTCTTAGAAAAAACTGACCCAACACCTCACCCCGCCACCCCACCCACCCCACCACACCACCCACCTCACCCCACCCACCCACTGGCCCACTCTCCTCCTCAACCACCACCACCCCCTCAACCACCACCTCCTCCTCACCCACCACCTCCTCCTCACCCACCACCTCCTCCTCACCCACCACCTATGGCACCGGTAAGCTCTCTCTCCTCATCCTCCCCATCATCAGAAGCTAACACGCTCCTTCACTGTCCCCCCTCCTTGCTTGCCTGCCAGCCCCAACTTTCCCCCCCTTTCCCCCTCCTTTCCCGCCAGCCCCACCTCAGCCCCCCCTCCTTGCTTGGCTGCCGGTGCCACCTTGCCCCCCCTCTTGATCTGCCGGCCCCCTCCTTGCCTGCCGGCCCCACCTTTGCCCCACCTCCTTGCTTTTCCGCCAGTGCCACCTTGCCTTCCCTCTTGATCCGCCGGCCCCCGCTCCTTGCTTGCCCCCTCCTTTCCCCCCCGGCCCCACCTTGGCCCCCCCCTACTTGCTCTGTCATTGGCGCCAACTTGGCCCCCCCTCTCAATCCACCGGCCCCCGCCTCCTTGCTTGCCCCCTCCTTGCCCGCCAGCCCCACCTTGTCCCCCTCTCCTCACCCATGGGCCCCAACTTGCTTGACCCCCGGCGCCATTTCCGCGGCCTGCCCCCCTCCCCCTTGCGTTGCCCCCCCCCCCTCAGACGCCCCCCCAATGCCTGCCTGCCCGGCCAACCAACCTCCTCCCACTCCCTGGTTCCCGGGCCCTGCCTACCTGGCCCCAGGCCCAACCTAAAACCCAACCCAACTCCCTTGCACCCTGGTAAGTTTTTTTTTTTTTTTTTTTTTTTTTTTTTTTTTTTTTTTTTTTTTTTTTTTTTTTTTTTTTTTTTTTTTTTTTTTTTTTGGTGATCACGTCTCTGGTGAACTTGGGATCAAGTCCAGGTTTGGTTTTATTTTTTTTAATCCAATCTTGTTTCACTGATGATGTCCATTTGACTGACTTTTTTTTTTTTTTTTTCAATCCCTCAACCGCTATTGGTGAATGTCCAATTCTTCTCCCACCCCCCTGAAAATGTTACACAAACAATCAAATCACATCTTGTTCCTCACCAAAATCTAAGTATAATATTGGGAGGGAACAAGATGGAAGGAGATGGCTTGAAAAACACAAAGAGAGGTGGGAAGAGTAGGGCTGCTTGCCAAAAGAGGCTTCAATCCCCCTCAAAATGTTACACAAAAAATCAAATCCCATCCTTTTCCTCACTCCAATCTAAGTATAGGATTGGGAGGGAACAAGATGAAAGGAGATGGCTTGAAAAACACACAGAGAGGTGGGGAGAGTAGGGCTGCTTGCCAAAAGAGGATCTCTGAGTATTCCTTTTTACTTGCAGTTCCAACCAGGAAATCAAATGGACAACTAATTGAAAACACAGATGAATATCAAGTATCTGATGGCCAATTGGTTTTTCCTGACCTGGGCTTTGAAATTGACTTCAAGAAAAAAGGTGTGGTCAAAATGGTTTGGGCAGCCAATAAGTACAAGCACTGTAATTTTCCTGCTGTGGAGACTGCCACTCATACAAGAATGGAAATGTCAATGCAAATCAACAAAACGACTAGAAACACTTGCAGGGACTTGGGGAGTGGGAAAATATACTCCAGAAAAAAAATATAAATAAAAATAAAAAATATTTTTCTATTGGTGGGGTTAAAAATATTCTTAAGTATTGTTGTAATCAAAAATGATTTTTTTTTTCTTTTTAAGTTTTTCATCAAATCAAATATATTTACAAGCCCAGAATTTGAGTAATCTGATTTAATTCATCTACTGTTCTGCTGCTACCAATGTATGCTGCAGCCATTGACCACTTATCCAGGTTGGGTTTGACTCCTCAATCAATGAAGAAGTAGACGTGATTGGAGCTGATTGGGTTTGAATATCCTCCTTGGCATTGGATGGGGGCCACTCATAGGTTTCTTTGGGATCACCATTGCTAGGCTGAGCATCCACAGCCAAGTCCTCAGTTCAACTGAATTGGATTGTTGGGAATCAAAAGCAGCAAGGGGGGTGATGTTGGGCTTCTTTCCAAAGATTTAATCCATTTAAATATAAAAAGGACAAATGTAGTCCAACTTATCAACCACCAAGTTGATTTTCTTGGCTTTTTCAGAGTCGGTGATACCAAAGCCGGTGGAGATTGACATAGAGTGGGCCTTTTTGTAGTTGGCTTGATAATTCTTGAATTGCTCCCTCATCTGTTTGGATGACAGATCCAGCCTACCTTTTGTTTTGTTCTTGAGTTCATTGGCAATCAGGAGATAACCATTGACCTTAGAGGATGGAGGGTGGCCAACAAGTGTTTCATTGTCCAATCCAAAGAAGGAATCATAGTTGGAGGGAATTTTGAGCCAGTTGACCAGGATGATGTGATCAGCTCTCTTGAGCTGACTTGAGCCCTTGGAAGCTGATGGGGGAGGATTGTTTTTTGTGGAGTTCCTTGGCAATTTTTGCTTTGGTGTGTTGGAATTTTGTGTGGACTTTCAGGGGGAGGTTTGCTGAGGGGCCATTTGGAAAGAGTAAGGGCAATAAGATGATGAGAGGGATAAAGTGAAAAGTAAGATAAATTGATGAGAGATATGAAGTTATGAGAGAAATAAAGTGACAAGAGCAATAAAAAAATGATTGGATTCTTTGGATGAGGTTGGAGGTACAAGTTCTCATTGGAGGTAGAGTGATGAGAGCAATGAAGCAATGAGAGCAATGAAGCAATGAGAGCAATGAAGCAATGATAGCAATAAAGTGGTGAGTGATCAAGTGATGAGGGTGATAAATTGATAAGAGTGATAAAGTGATGAGAGTGGTAAATCTTTTTATGATGAGGCTGGAGGTAAAAAAATTTTCAATGAGGTTGGAGGTAGAAGGAGGTGGGAAGCCAGGGGTGGATGAAGTGGAGAGTTGGCGGAAGCCTTTAAATACTTTATTTGAAAAAACCCACTTATTTCATGCTAAATTTGACATTTCTGATGTGAAATAAGTGGGGTTTTTGATTTTGAATGGCAGGGTTGAAATGGAAGATTTGGGTTGAAACCCACCATTAAAAAATGGCGGGTTTTGTTAACTTTGATACACCCTACTGTGGAGTATTTTTTGTAGATATTTAAATATAAAAGGTTTTTGATTGCAACTCATGGAAATCAATAATTTTTTTCCCAATGGTGAGGAGCTTTATTTATGAATTTCCTTGAATTTAAATAATCTATATTTTGATTTAAAATAGTAATAGTTCAAACAAATAGGGTAATACTAAATTCACAACCCATTTGAGTTGTGTACGCACCTCAAATGGGCTATGTAGCCCCCACAAAATGGTTTCTAGTTGTGTGGAGTTGTACACAGCTCAAATGTAGTTGTGTAGCATGCCAGAGGCCTACCAAACTTTGTGGGCCACAAAAAAATGGCCAAAAAAAATAAAAAAAAAGAAATAAAAGAATGAAAACCTAAAAAAAAAAATGAAAATTGGTGGGACCCAGGACTCACCTGGATCCAGTCTCATCCTTGAATGGGGGGGGGTGTAACCGGCAGACATGCCCCCCCTCTGTCTTCAAAGATCATATTGATTTTTGTATTTGATTGTATCTTATTAATGCATCACATTGTATTGTATTTTATTTGAGGGATGTATTTTATTGATATTTTTCCTTTTTTTTTATTTTTCCATTTTTCTTTATTTTTTTTGGGCACATTTTTATTTTATTTTTTTGGGCACATTTTTTTTCAAATTTTAAAATGTTTATTTTTCTTTATTCATAGGGCAGTTAAAAACACATGCAACCCCCCAGGGTTGTGAATTTATTATCACCCAATCAAATATTCTTTACTTATTTTATTATTTCTTCAATAACGTTATTTTATTTCAGGTAAAAAATTATCTTCAATCAAATAATGGTGAAATATAAATTGAAAATTATGAGGCTTTTATCTGCCAAGGCACCCTTCATGGATGGGAAAATATTTTCTCTATTGGAGAGGAAATCTAGGAGAATTTCTGCTTTACCATTATGGTAGGTGTTGAAAAAAAGTGACATGAAAATTAGATCATCCAAGTGCATATAAAGGAAATCTAGAGTTTTTCAGGCCATGATGTATTGAAGATTAATTTGATTGGTGAGAATATAGAAAGATGAATTAGATTGTTTGAATTATATAAGCAGTTAAATATGGCAAAAAATGATTTTTCATGAGTTTTATCATTAGATTCTCAATCAATAATTTTCAAAATAAAAAAAAATTAAAAAGGAGAGAAGATTCATTATCTTCTATATTAGAACACTTCACACAGAATAAAAAACTGAAACATCCTCAAAAAATATTTTTTTCATCTATTAATGGAAGTTAAACTGGTGAAGGACTTTAGTAGTAGTAAAAAAAACTTTTAGGAAACGAGAATCTTTATTTTAATCATCATTTCCCAAGGAGATTTATTTTCCTTTAAGGAGGTTTAAAAAATTATGAAGGAAAAATAATCAAGAATTCAATCTTTGAAAAGGTTTTCAAAACAAAAATAGGAAATATATAGTTTTCAGGGTTTTGTTAAGTACAAGTTTAAATAGATAACTTTTTAATCAATGGATTCAAAATAAAAAAATTCTAGTTGATGAATCCAGCTCCTTTTTTGATGAATTCACAAATGTTGAATGAAAAAAAAAATAAATTGAAACATGAATTAATTCATAGCAAAACTTGGGAATAAATAATTTTGGTGTAATTTCTTTCATTTGGGAATTTTTCATACCCAAGGAAGGCATGAAGAGATTATTTAAATTTAAATATTTATATTTATATATTTATATTTATATATTTATATTTATATATTTATATTTATATATTTATATTTATATATTTATATTTATATATTTATATTTATATATTTATATTTATATATTTATATTTATATATTTATATTTATATATTTATATTTATATATTTATATTTATATATTTATATTTATATATTTATATTTATATATTTATATTTATATATTTATATTTATATATTTATATTTATATATTTATATTTATATTTATATATTTATAGTTATAAATTTAGGTTGATATGTTTAGATTTAAATTTTTAGATTTAAATTTTTAGATTTATATGTTTATACATATATATAAAGGGTGATGATAAATTCACAACTCCAGTTGTGTGCGAGTTGTGTAGGGCCCTACACAACCTGTGGGAGTTATGTAGAGCCCCACACAACCTGTGGGAGTAGTGTAGGGCCCCTCAACGCATGGGGGCCCATACACTACTCCAAAGGATTGTTCCAAACATGCACAACTCCTGGGGGGCATATACCCCCCATAATGTGCATTTTTGATTTTTTTACCCCTGTACACAACCATTTCAACCTGTGTACGGGGGTATACAAACCCCCTGGGGTTGTTCCAGAATTTAGTTATTTTTATTTTATTTTTTATTTTTTATTTTTTATTTTATATTTTTGTTTTTTTAAACCAAAAAATAAACATTTTTTGATTCTTTGGTTGATTTCTGTTTTTTTTATTTAGTTTATTTAGTTTTTTTTAAGCCTGCAATTCTTTTAGTTGTGTGGCACAGAACAAAAATAGATTTGAGTTATCTAAAACCCTACATGACCCATTTGAGCCTTGTGGCATGCCACATGGCCCATTTGAGTCGTGTAGCATGCCACACGACCCATTTGAGTCGTGTAGCCTGCCACATGGCAAATTTGAGTTGTATTAAGGACTCAAAGAGTTGTGAATTTAGCATTACACACATATATTTATTTATTTATCCCCCCCCTCATATGTGGAAAAGTAGGGAGTGGAAGGCTTCAAGGTTTTCAAACAGGCCCTGAAGAACTTTGCAGGCAGTTTCAACAGTCAAAAAATCCAGAAATGAATTCAAAACACTATGAAGCAATCAAAATTTCTCTGAAGCAGAAATTTTAGGGGCACCTGTGATTTTTTTTCTCAATGGCCTGGGTATTCCTTGTTTTAATTTCACAAATTTCTTTTTGATTTTTTTTAATTTTGATATTATTTTTAGCAGAGTTTTTTAATCATTACATTTGATTTTCCCTTTTATCTTATTTTCATTCATTATCTTTTTTTCAAATTTATTTGAATTATTTTTATTCATCTAATATCATCTTTTCATTCCAATTTGTTTCCTTATATATTATAGTGGCATATATTTTTTGAAGTACTATGGGGAAAAAGCATTGAAAACTAGCTTGTGCCTCCATGTAACTTCAGTTTGACTGGAAATAGTAATCATTTTTTTAAATTAACAATCAGAAAATATGTCTGGAGAATAATAAAATAAAATGGTACTCTGTAATAAAAAACAGGAAATACATTTGAAATTTGGATTCAAATCACATTCATCCCAGGCAAAACCCCATTTCAAGACATGTGTAACTCACTTGAACCAGAATAATATTTCTTTGATTCTTCATTTATTTTTCTATCTTTATTTGGTGCCATATTTAAAAATTAAAGTCACTTGAAATCAAAATTAATTCTTTATATTTGAATCAAATATAAACATGTGGACTCTGAATCAATCTCAAAAAAATATTTTAATGAAGTGATTAAGTTAGTGAAAAATATAAGTTGAAGTGATTAAATTCCTGAAATATATATGTGTGGCTGCTTTAAAAGCTGAAATATGCGGTTTTGTGAGGGGCTTCATTAGAAAAGATTTAATTAATGAATTGATAGAAAAGAAAATGGGCTATAAAATGGATACAGGCTTCTTGATTCAAAGTTAGAAAATGGCTGGAAATTCTTGCATTTGATTCAGGTATCTGGATCCAATCAGAGGATGAAAAGAAAATTTGGATATTTTTAATTGGAAAATGCAAGGCTAGAATGATAAATTAAATTGAAACAGTTCAAAAATTAGAATTAAATAAGTGGGAAAAAAAGAAAAAAGGGTTAATTAGCAAGATTTTTTTGAATGCAATGCAAGATTTTAGAAAAATACAGTCAGTTTTCTGCATGATGAATATTTCACCCTGAAATGAAGTTAGATTTCCATCCAGATGCGTTTATGATGAAGAAATAAAAATCCTTCATCCTTTCAAACTATATTGTAAAAATAAAATGTTTTTTTATCTTTGAGGGAGGATCTATTCAAAGTATTTTTCATAAAATTGAAAGTTGAGTCATATATTCTTCTATTGTTGATTAAAATTTAACAAATAATTTCCATAAGCTGTGTGAAAATTATGGCCAGCCATTATCTTAGTGGCAGAAGGAGCAGTAATTAAAGCAAAAGAAATTCTGGACACCTTGTTTCCATAAAGGCTAATGGGCTCTCACAATGGGGCAATAAGTTGGATAATTGATTGGATGAATTTTAATGGATGGATGGAAAACAACAGGGAGAAGAGCCCCTTAAGTACAAAAGATTGGCGCTCATGTGGGCTCATGTTAAAACAAGAGAAAATGAAAAAATTCCTCCCTCAAAGGGATCTACTGGCTCTAAAACCAGCTTTGCATAGTCACATACCAAGGCAGGAACCAAGTTGGCGGTAATCAGCCCCTGTTGCTGATGGAAATGCCCTTTGTTGGACCCTTACAGTCCAACAGGTGTGGCTTGGCCCTTTTTCTGCCTACTAACTACCATTCATTGCATAGTTATTTCTGGGGTGGTCTCCATGTAACCCAGCCTATCTAACCAGCTCCTCCTGGGCCCTTGGGTGTGTCAAATACACCAATTAAACTAGCCACCCCCCCTGGGACGGTGGCTTGGCGCTACTCACACACCATGGGGGATGGAAGTCCAACATAAATGTGTGCCCCCCCTCTAATCTCACATTTGAGGGGGGAGGTGATGAGATCCCCCCCCCATGGTGGTCTAGTACTGCCATTGCGGCCACAACCACATTGGTTGTGGCAGAAGTCTCAACTAATATCAATGGGGGGGGGGGGGGGGTAAGATCCCCCCTCATGGTCAATCACATCTAATTACCCTGGGGAGGTGGTCAAATCCCCCTCAGGTTTGTTGCTCCTCCCCCTTGGTAAAGGGGCAGGGAGATGGCCCCTCCTTGATGGGGGGTGATCAGGTCCCCCTCACCGCTGTTTGCTTCATCCCCTCCCTTGTGGCAATGGGGGGAGGCAGTCTTGCTCCCCCCACCGCTGCTGCAACTTGGCTGGTCACAGTGGCCCCTTGCGCACAGCTGCAATGACCAACTGGGGTGGAGCAACTCCATTTGGAGTCCCTCTTCCCCCTAAAATGGCCCCACGTGGGCAATTGGGCCCCAAAACAGGCCAAAATGTGAGAAACAGCAGCCCTGAGAAGGCTGTAACATGGGCCATCCCAGCCCAAATACCTAAAATGACAACTTTGCAGGTGCGTCCAAAATGAAACTTGGGCCCAATAATGCCCATACAGCCCCACTTGGCTGGGGTGGCCCATCCATCCCAACAGGGCTGCAATGGCTTGTGTACCAAATGACTTATTCCACGTGTTTTGAGGCCAGTTTCCCCAAATCCGTGACATCCACAAAGGCCCGTGTGGTCTGTGTGGTTTTCCAATGGGCTTTAGAGGCCCATATGTGCATCCCATTTGGATTACACCTATATGTGGCACACACATCAGTGCATAAATATTTTAACACACCCCCTTAATGCAAAAGGGATGAAATACACATATTAGAGACAAAGCCTTGATGCTTGTTCCTTTCTAATGCCTTAGTCAGGATATCCACAATAATTTCTCCAGGAGGCATGTAACTCAACACTATCTATTTGTAGTTAACTGCATCACATATATAGTTATAGTGAACATCAATATGTTTTGTTCTTGAATGGAAAACTTGGTTTTATGCCAATGCAATGGCACTCTGTTTATCAGATTAAAACAATGAAAACCCTTGTGACTTATTTGTATCCTCTAAGATCTTTCTCAACCACTTTGCTTCCTGTGAAGCCGCTAAGTAAGCTCTATAATCTGCTTTGGTTGATGAAAGACTTATTTCCAACACCTTCTTCAACATCCATGACACCAGATTTTTACCGGAGAAGAATGCAACACCACTTGTTGATTCTCTTGTGTTCCCATCTGCCCAACTTGCATTTGAATAACAAACTAAATCAAAGTTTGCTGAATTTGAAAAATTTAGTCCCAGACTATTTGTTCCTTTAAGATATCTCATACCCCCCTTAAACGCTACCAAATGCCTCATGCATGGAATGGTTTCTATAAGTGTTCTTATAAAATTGCCATTTCAAACACAATATCTGGTCTTGTACACTGTCCCAAATAATTCAGAAATCCACTAGCTGAACTATAATCATTCCCTGACTGAACAAACTCCAGATTCTCTTCATATGTGTACTTCTCCAAACAGATGTTTGACTGCATTGGATTACCAAATGCCTTTGCATTTTCTAAGCCGTACTGCTTAATAAGTGCCGCCACATAATGGCTCTGGTTCAATTTGATTCCATGATTACACTTGGTAACCTTCATCCCTAGCACCTGTAGTGCAAGATCAAGATCTTTTATCTTGAACTCTTTCTTGAGTGTCTCCATGAATTTATCCTTACCATTACCAATGATAATAATGTCATCTACCAAAGCAAATTGTATAGCATCCTTTCTAAAAAATAGACATGGACCAGCCTTGCTTATTTTGAAAACTATCTCTACAAGTTTCTTACTCATGGTATTATACCATGACCTAGCAGAATGCTTCAATCCATACAGGGATCTCTCAGCTTGAGGACATATTCCCCTTTATCTGCTGATAAGAAAATTCTGATGCAGAATTTCTTCATGGTTTCTGGTTTTCTGTCAACCAAAAATTCTCTAAAACCATCAGTGATTGACATACACAAAGTCTCCTCCTCCTCAAGTTTTGCATTCAAGTATGCTGTTACAAAATCAGCTTGTCTGATCTCTTCACCCAACTCCACTGCAAGAGCAATGATAAACCTGAAGTTGGACAACCTTCCAGTTGGAGAGAAAGTTTCTTGGTAATCTATAATCTCTCTCTGTTTGAAGCCTTGTGCAACACATCTTGCCTTGAATATCTTCAAAACTTCATTTGTTTCAAACTTCTTATTCAACACTAATCTAGACCCAAAAATGGCCTTTCCTTTTGGAACTAAATCCCAATTAAACACTTCAAAAACACTATTATTCTCCAAATAATCAAACTCTTCATAAATAGCTTTCCTCCAGTTGGCTCTCTCATCAGAATTAATAGCTTGGCCATAGCTATTTGGTTTAACCCTGTTACCCATCTCTGAACTTAACTTCAGAATTTTATTAAGCATACATTGTTCCCTGGGTGTATCTTCCTCATATTCTGCAGAAGCATAATGGGACTTTGATTCACAATACAAATCAACTGGTACTCTAATCCTACCACTCCTTCTAACCAGAGGTGGAGGCTCATCAGGTTCCAAATTATTAGAATCCCCTGAAGTGGGTAATGAAACCTCTGGTGGCACATCTGCCATCTCCTCATCATCTGGAACTACATGTTTCTCAGCCTTTGCAGGTGAAATAGTGATGAATCTGTACCCAGGTAAGGATTATTATTGGAGAGCCAAAAACCAGACTACAACATGCGTGTTATAAGTCATTAGAATGAGCAGAGAAGAGTTCAAGAACTGAAGGGCATACAAATCTGAGTAAGGATAGAAAGGAGGGTACGGAGAAAGGTGGCAGTTAAGAGAGCTTTTGGACCAAGAGGAAGTCTGAGAATTTTGAAAAATACAAGCATGAGTGAAAGAGACAAAGTAGGGAGATCTAGAAAGCAAGGTTGATGAATCCTCCTTTTTTAGTTCAATCTTTCTCACCAAATTTGAGAAGAACTTGGACAGGTTTTTGAGGATCTCTGGGAAGGCACAGAGTGATTAGCTGGAGATTGGAAGATAGCCTCTGTGTGGAGAAGGCTATGGGCAAGTTTTTGAGTGATTGAGATGATTGAGGTTGAGTTGGATTTGGTAGAGTAGAGGATTATGGAGGTTGATAGTTGGTCAAGATGGGTGTGCAAAGAATGAGGAGGAGGAAAAAGAAAGTAAGAAGAAAGGCAGAAGAAGAAGGATGTAGAAGAAGGACACGCGAGAGGAGCAGGCAGGTGGAGCAGGCCAGAGTATTGAAATGGGGGATGTGACAGCTATGTGACAGCTCAATGACAAGGAATTGAAATGGAGGATGGAGTGGAACATGGTGAGAATAAATCCAACAAATAGGATCTAATGCTATTTCTTTCTGTGACTTATCAACAGCAAAATATTCACTCCTCTTAAGTGGAAAGGTACTTTTATCAGATTTTACATCCCTACTATGGATAAACTTTCTAGATTCTGTAAAATATATCCTATATGACTTACTTATTAAATCATAACCAAAAATCAACCCTGTTCTTGCTCTGGGATAAAATTTGCAAATCACTTCATTATGGTGAACACTATAATACACATAACAACTAATTGTTCCAAGGTATGACATTTTGGGCTCTTTCTTACAAAACTGATAATGGGGGCTCTTTCCATTAAAGCTCAAAGTATTATGCAAAAGAAAAACTATACATAACAACTCAGCACATAAAAACTTTGATAGACCAGATTGAGCCATAATAGTTTTGAATTTATCAAACAAACTCCTATTCATTCTATTAACTATTCCATTATTTTATGGAGTACTTGCAGTTTTAAGAATATGAGTGATACCATAATCACTTACCAACTTCTCAAATTCCTTACTCACATAATCACCCCCTGCATCAGTGATTACCCTCTTGATCTCCTTCATCAAACCATTCTGTTTCCAGACCTTGAAGATAACTGAAACCTCCTCCGTTGTTTGATCCTTTGATCTTATTGGTTTCACTCATACAAAATTAGTTGCTGTATCAACTAAATTTATGAATTACTTTGCCAGTCCAAGAGACATTGGGATGAATGAACCTGCCATATAAATTGCAAATTCCTCTCTAGGAATCGTAGTTATTTCTCTACTCTTTAAGAAAAATTTTTAGTTTTGGCTACTCAGGCACAAATATCACAGTTGTTGTCCTTTACCTTAAGACCAGTTCTACAGTGAGCCACTGTGCTCAGAGCTGAAATCTTAAATAAATCTGCACAAAGAAATTTATTCCGAAATTTTTCACAAATGACAGTTCTCTTTGTCAAATCATCAACAATAAACCTTTATCTTATTTAAGATAATTGATCCCTCTTTCAAAGCTCCTGGGAATTAATCAAGTCAATTAATTAATTTTCTAATACGCTAAATCTTTTATTTGGGGCATATTCCCACAATCATGAGTCCTTCCAAACTAGTTTGAATTGCTTTTTTAGATCCAATAATCAACATACTACACCATTAGAGCCAAATTTTCCCTAGCAAGATTGACCTTAATGTCTTCTTCCATGGAAATCAACTTTATTGCTTACCATCAATCACATAGTGACCCTTATTATGGATTGAATATCCAAAATAATTCACCTTAAGCTTCTCCAATAAGATCCTAATTATCTTCTCTTCTTTCTAACACAGTATCTGCAAGCTATGCTACACAATTCTCACTCAAGTGCTGTAGAAATAAGATTTTAAGACTTTTTATTTACCTCAGAACAGATCTGAATCTTCATCATTGCTCATAAACTGACCAAAAAAAATCTTTTTAAGCTTAATAACCATAATCTTTTCCCAGTAACTCTAAATCCGACTCATTCAGAATAATTCTGGCATAGCTGGATTTGTGAATGAAAAAAATCTTCTCCAAACATTAAGGTACTATAAAGAATCCAGAATTACAACAGAAACAAATGGATCTCAACAGTGGATCAAATAAAGCCTGGTACTAATAATGTGTGAAAATTATGGCCAGAAATTATCTTAGTGTTAGGAGGAGCAGTAATTAAAGAAAAAGAAATTGTGGACACATTGTTTCTATAAAGGCTAATTGGCTCTCATAATGGGGAAATAAGTTGGATAATTGATTGGATGAATTTGAATGGATGGATAGAAAAAAGCAGGGAGAAGAGCCCCTTAACTACAAAATATTGGCCCTCATGTGGGCTCATGTTAAAACAAGAGAAAAGGAAAAAATTCAGACCTCAAAGGGCTCTAAAGGCTCTACAACCAGCCTTGAATAGTTAAATACCAAGGCAGGGACCCATTTGGCCCCAATCAGCCCCTGTGGCTGATGGAAAAGCCCCTGTTTGGACCCATATGGTCCAACCGGCATGTATTGGCCCTTTTGCTGCCTACTAACCACCATTCATTTCATATTTATGTCTGGGGTGGTCTCCATGTACCCCAGCCTATCCCAAAAGCCCCTGCTGGGCCGGTGGGTGTGTCACATACACCAATTGAACTAGCCACCCTCCCTGGGAGGGTGGCAGTCCAACCAACATATGCGCCCCCCCTCTAATCTCACATTTGAGGGGGTAGGTGATCAAATCCCCCCCATGGTGGTCTAATAACGCCATTGCCGCCACAACCATGTCGGTTGCGGCAGCAGTCTCAAATGATATCAATGGGGGGGGGTGAGATCCCCCCTCATTGTTGATAAAATCATATTAACCTGGGGAGGTGGTCAAATTCCCCCCAGGGGTGTTTCTCCTCCCCCTAGGTAAAGGGGGGGGGGGGGAGATGGCCCCTCTTTGCTGGGGGGTTGATCAGGTACTCCTCACTGCTGGTTGCTTCATACCCTCCCTTGTGGTAATGGGGGGAGGCGGTCTTGCTCCCCCCACTGCTGCTGCAACCGGGCTGGTTGCAGCAGCCAAAAAAACTAACCTGGGTGGAGGGACTCCATTTGAAGTCCCTCTTCCCCCTACAATGGCTGTCTGGCCCCAAGACGGGCCAAATGTGAGAAACAGCAGCCCTGAGAAGGCCGCAACACGGGCCACAGCCGCCGTCCCAGCCTGAATACCTAAAAGGACAACTTTGGTGGGCCAGCCCGGCTGGCCAGGTTTGTCCAAAATGAACCTTGGGCCCAATAATGCCCATAAAAGCCCATTTTGCTGGGCTGGCCCATCCATCCCAATGATCCTGTGATTGCACATGTACCAAATGACTTATTTGACATGTTTTGAGGCCAGTTTCCCCAAATCTGTGAAATCAAAACACACCCATGTTGTCTATGTGGTTTTCCAATGGGCCGTAGAGGCCCATATGTGTATCCCATTTGGATTACACCTATACATGGCACACACATAAGTGCCTGTGTATCTTAACAAGCTGGGAATTTAATTATTGATTATTTTTTTCAGCTTGCTACTGTTACAGAGCAACCTTCAAAAGTACCAAAAACAATGAAAAACCTAAAAATAATGACAAATACACTAAGGAGTAAGAAATCATAAAATAGGGAGTATCAGAGCCAAAATTTTGAAAAATTTAAATAGCTCATTTCAGGAAAACTATCAAATTTTCAAAAAAAAATATCAAAAAAAACAATGAATCAATGGTTTTAACTGAAAAAAATAAAATTTTGAAAAAAAAACGGATAGGCCTGAAATAAGCCATTTAATTTTTTGAAAAGTTTAACTCTGATATGCCCCAATATTATTCAAGATTTAGATTCCCATCAAAAATAGGGTAGGGTTTCCCACTGAAAACTACCCTTATTTCTTACTCATTATATTTTTTAATGCTTCCTAAAAAATAAATTCCAAAAGCACAACCACCAGAATCCATTATTTTTTCCATTTCACATGACTTTTCATGTATGGGTTTCTCAATGAAAATTAATTCAAAACTGACAATTTGTGTTTAGTTTAAGAGTCATGTGCGTAAATGTGATATGTCATGATTACTGCATGCAGCCATGGCTGCTATGCACCTGTGCATGGCTCACCCGCAGCTGTGCTTTTAAAATATTTTGAAATACAGGCATGCAGCACCGGAAAGGTGACCAGTACCCAGCCAGCTGCAACAACCTCAACCGCCACTGTCAGAATAAGCTACAGAAGCGTTGAGTTACTGCTCAGACAGGCTACTACCCAGAAAGAAACGTGCAACATATGTAATAATTGTCTAAGTGGGTATAGAATGACTGGAAAGTTACATAAAATAAATAAAATACATAAAAAGAACAAGTTTTCATCTTTTTTTATAAATTATATCAAAAATATTGAGAACTTTGAAAATAAACAGTACCAAATTGAGAGGTCTGATGACCTGGCTTAAAGTAACCTATATGGGAGCTACTAGACACCAAAATGTCTGTGACATCCACGGGAGATTGAATATGTAAAAAGATTACATACTTTCCCTGAAGAAAAATTTAAAATTAATTATGATAAGAAATACACCAATATTTTGAGAATAACCATCAGAAGCTTGAAAAAGCTTTTGCTCCCACCTATAGCTACTCAATTTAGACTGTTATGAAATCAAAATATTTTTATAAAGTCTATCTATAAGTATTTTATAACAGATATGTGAAAATTTCATGAGGATAATTACTAAAAAAGATCATGAGCACAAATAAGATGTTTTTCTCATGCTAATTAATAAATTGATAATGGAATAATTTCAATACCTTGTAAAGCTAGCTTCCACCCGTGCTACACCACCAAGAATACATGGTGGGCCACCCCTGGTTACCTTGCTAGCCTTGGGATCCATCCCCTTCAGCCCTTATAACCCTCAAAGGAACAGATTAGAACCCAAAAATGTATAAATAAGGAACCCTTTTTGATGGTGTTGATACCCCAGACCCAGTTACATTTGTGAATTTTTTAATGAGATGCTCTGGTTGAGCTTTAAAGGAATAGGTGAGAAGGGATCTTATGATGCTAAGAGGAGCGGATCCAAGGAGTCAGTGGAGGGCACTCTGGTTCATTGTGAGTCAGAATGGATGATGTAAATTCACTTGGTCAAGCACTCCTATAAATAGAATAAATAGAGGAAGGCTGACAAGTGGTTAGACAGAGAGAATAAAAATGGATAAGGAATATTCAATACTGAACCATAGAGTCCGCACCAAATAGAGGTACCACATGGAACTGGGGGGGCCACTGGGATCAAAGACAAAGGTGTAACTTGAAATATAACTAAATCAGCAAATTATAGAGTACAAACTAGGCAGTGAAACTCAAGAGCTTAACAACAACACTAACAGTAACATTCAAAGCTGGAACCGCACTAAAGATTCATGCAGAACTAGGAAATGACAGAAATTCCAACAACATATATATCCAGAAACCGTTCCAAAGGTTTCAAATACTTATAAGAGATAAGTAAGTAATTTATGGCTTTATTCTGTTTAATTTTTATCCATCCAAACCCTTAAAAAATCAAATTTATGCTGCTGAAAGTCATCTAGACCCCCCAAAAAGAAAGAAAAACAGGAAAAACAGGCTTAAACCCTTCAGTATAAGTTATCACAGGTACCTAAGGAATATAATAACATAAAAGTCATTTATTTATCTCATTTTCTGTTTTGGTTGCTCTGCTACAAGGCTCTGCAACACCACCATATTATATATATATATATATATTATATTTTGGCAATAATAACTTTAGTAATTATTAAGGTTCTGAAGTAACCAGATGTATGGATTAAAAATTTAGTTCCCTGAAGAAGAGGACTTAAAAAATCCCCAAAATATTATTGTGGCCCCTCTTTTTATTTATTTATTTATTAAATTATTAATATTAATCATCAATAACAAAACACCTTACCTTGAATTTGCTTTATCCTTATTTTTATGGATCATTGTTGCTTTTTTTTTGAATAATTTATTTATTCTTTGTTCTATCACCTCTGATAGCTAAAAGATAGAAAGGACCTTGGCATCAAGGAGGCTGAAAATTTGCGACTAGGTTATACTAAATATTTTGTTGACTCTTTTTAAATTTTTCTTTCTTTCTTCAAAGAAATTAATATATGTAGAGGGCATTGTCTTTTTCAAAGCTCCAATCCTTATCTTTGCCTGGTTTTTAAGTCAACAAAATGTCCCCCATCTGCATGGTTTTCCTTGTACTCACAGTGTTTGGCAAATTTGCAAAAAAAAATTAACACTAGACAGGCATCTAAAACCTCTCTAAAAAACTTTGAGAGTTTTTTGTCAATTTAAAGGCCTTCAAAATTACAATCAAAAAATTGAAAAAAAAATACATGTCAAATATTTTCACATTTTTTAATAATTCTTTCTAATTATTTTGGAAAATTTGAAGAGAAAGAAAGGTTCAAAATAGAAGATATAATAGGAAATTAAAATTGGAGTTTTCTATATTTTTAGTACTTCATTTTCCTGCTGGAAAATGGGATTAAAATAAAAAATAAGAAATCCTTTTCAGCTTTTTTTCCCTTATCTTTTCAAATAATTTTCCAAATTTGAGCTTTCAGTCTTTCATAGGGAATTAGAAAGGGAAAAAAGAAATTATTTTTAGATTTTCTTTATGGAAAATCTGAGTTTATAGTTTTGAACTGCATACTATTTGGATTATTTTTATGGAAAGTCTGAGTTTATAGCTTTGAAATGAAATTCATATTACAAAAAAAAACTTTTCTTTATCATTCTTAAAATTTGTTTTGGCCCCCCAATTTCTAACCTCAAATCAAAATTTTTAGACCCCTAGTTGGGGTAGGTCCGCATTTTTGGGCTCTTCTATATGAATAATCTGATATTCAATATGCTTTTGAATGATTTCCTTCCTCCTCATTGACTTTTGGGGTGGTTGAATCATCTCCCCAACCATAAAATCACCTGTTTACATCCACAATCCACACCACACCACACCAATCATCACGTATCATCACCCATTATTACCCATCATCACCCATCATTACAATTCAACACCACCCAACCAATCACACATCATTACTCAAAAAAAATCAAACAATTCAACTCAAAACTCCACTCCCACTAAACAAACACCCCTGAATCCAAAAATTCAATCAAAAAAAAAATTCTCCTCAACAATATTTTCTCAAATTCCTTCAAGTTCCTTTTTAATCATTAACAAATCAATCCAACATCAAAAAATAACCCAAAAAACTTTTTTGACTCCAATCTCAAGTCTTTGAGCTCTTCTTTTCTCTCAAATTTGTAATCTTTATCCTATACATACTTTATCTAAAACTCCAAATATTCATAATAAAAAAAATCTCAAAATCAAAATCAAAAAATATCTCAACAACACATCAACCCACTTTTACTATTTGCCTCTACTGCTTCTTCATCTCATCTCCAATCTTCCTCTGCTGCTTCTTCTGCTCCCCTATCTGCCTCTGATTTTTCAAATAATTTCTATTACTCCCCTGATTCCACCCCTTAGGCTTTTCCACATGAATTATCATATCATTCAAAGGTGGAAATTGTGGATGCTTTTCTGTTCAAGAGTGGGATAATTCCTATGGATATGTTATTTCCACAAAATTATCCAATGCTAAGGAGAAAATTTTAGAATTTTTGTACTCTGCTAGTTTGAAATGTTAAATTCACGACCCTGGTGTTGCAAACGGGCGTGAATTCCTGGTCACAACCCATATGTGTTGTGAACAGAAAATCACAACTCAACAAGGAGCAAGAAAAGTTTCTCACAACTTGGGCACCCCCTGTGGGGTTGCAAATCCCTTATTTTAACCCTTTTCAAGTCACAATTGGGGATTTTCAACTCTTCAAGGGTTGCAATCAGGGTTTCACAACCCTCCGGGAAATTCAAAAGTTGTGAGTGGGGATTGAGCCGGTTTTCCTTGCCCATGTGGGGCAAAATAGCCCCACATGGGCCATTTGAGGGGGGAATTGGGGTACCCAGGCATTCCTGGACCACATTTGAGTGCAGTCAACCCAAATTTGGGGATTTGGAATAATATGTGGGACTATTATTGGACCATAAAAAACAAATTGGAAACTGAATTCTGCCTATTGGCAAAAAAAAGCCTTGTCAAAAACTGTAAACATCACTTGATTTTCACATTATTTTTTTTTGGCTCAACCCAAAAGTGAGCAAAATTTTTGATTTTTTAAATTTAAAATTGAATTGAATACTAAAGTACCATTGAATTTTGTTTTTTTATGGGAACATTGGCAAGCCCAAGCCCCCCTTCAAACATGGCTCTGTTAAAGGAGTTAATTAAAAGTATTTTTAAAAAAGCTTTTGTGGAATATAGGGATTTGGGTAGGGAGATGGAAAAGAAAAAATTGAAAGCCCCAATTTTATCCTCATTTAGGGTTAAAATTGAGGAAAAATATGTTTCTTCACAACTAGAATTGACTCAAGGTGGTGGGTCACATTTTGTATGCCATTTGAATGAGAAGGATTTGGCTTGATGAATACTAATGTTACCATGGGGGGTGTAACTATGAGGTTCCAGAGCTGCTTGACACTAATCCTGGAAGAGCCTTTGATAGTAGGAAAGAATCCAAGATTTATTGTCAAAAATGGGCAGCCAAGGATGTCTAGGCATTGACAAAATTAAACTCAAAGAAAGATAAATATGTGGATCAAGCATGTGAAAGATTTGGGGTATATGAAGGGCCATACCTCACCAAACAGAAGAGGAAAACTCACACAAGGAAGGTTGGGTGTCAATTCATGATACGTGCAAGTTGTAAATTAGCAGATCTCATGTGGCATCTCTCCATTATAAACAGCCAACACAATCATCAAACATTGGAAAACAACTCAGTGAATGCTCAACTGAGGAGAATCTCTGGTCAAGGCTTGGATCAACTTAAATAAGGCATGAAAGATTGCACCAATAAAATTCAACTCAAAAGGAAAGTGAGCAAAATTGATGGTGGACAATAAATCAAAAATAGAATGATCTCAAACACTAAGCAGAATTTGAAGCAAGCAAAACTAAATTGGAAAGATTTTATGGACATTATATTTGAAATGCTCCAGGAAAACCAGTGGTTTTCCAGTTCAAAATTTGGTGGAGAGGATCACTTAGAGGCCTTTTTCTTGGCTCATCCTGAGTCTATAAAATTTTTAAAAATACCATCCACAAGGGCCATATTGGGGTCTCTGGCTGACCAGTGAAATAAAGTCACTATTTGTGGCCAATTTTTTCCTCAATAAGTATCAAAATGGTCATCATGAAATCACAATGATTGATTCAATTTTTCACAATACTGTACAAAATATTTCTTGTGTTTTTCACATTTATTGAAAATCAAAGTCCAAACAATTTCACTTCTTCTGAAAATGAAAATCAACTTTATTTCACCATTACAGAAATTGAAAGTCTACTGTATTTCCAAAATCATCAAATTTGAATTCTGCCATTGTGAACAGTATGAACCAAGTGTATTTCTGAAAAAAAACCAATTTTTTGAAACATGTCAATTTTTTTACAGGAAAATTGATTTGTATTTTTTTCCTCAAAGAAATGTTGTTGGTTGAATAAATTGAAATAATTATATACAGTTTTCAGTTTGTGAAATTCTCACTTTTCACAAAGTCACCATTATAATTTCACAAAGTTCCACCTCCTCTACAAATGGTTGGGATTTTTTTTCCAGGCCAAGATAGAAGCCTCATAAATTGTCTATTTAATGAATGTGAAGATTTATGTGTGAGAATATAATCATGATCCCTGTCTGAAATGGAATTGGTCCTAAATTTAGTCTAAAAAAAAATAAATAAACAGAAAAAAATAAATCAGTTTATAGCAGAATCTCAAATAATTTTCTGTTCAGAGATGGCTGTGTTACCCTAAAATTAAAATAAAATTAAATGTAACAATGCTTTCACCAAAGTTTCACCAGGTGGCACTGTAAGCTCACCAGGGAAGCAATAAAAATCAACTCACAGTTTTCTTCAATTTTTTAAAATGTTTTATGGATGCATTTAGTACACAGAAAAGGCTTTTATTTTATTATGAAATAAATTATTTCATGTAAAAACATGGATATCTCTTCCAGGAAGTGCAGCATTCAAAAGGATATCTCTGTAATTGTTTCACATGGAGGTTTGACAGAAATACAAGGTGGCACTTACCAATATTAATGGGAAGAAGAATAATAATAGGATAAAACAAGACAGCCAGGCTGAAACTTCCAGCAGAGAAGGTGAAGCTCCAATGCAATTGAAAGCACCAAATAACATATCAACAAAATCCTCAACAACTGTGAAGTCATGTGGTGGTAAATTACCATTTCTAAGATGAATCCTATTTTTCCTCATTGTCCCATCATAGATGGGGTTTTTGTGTATCATTTTATTCATATCAATCAACTTTCTGCATGAAAGGTGCTAATGCATTTAAAACTCAACAACTTTATATTTTAAATAGTTATCTCCTTTCAGGGTTGATTGTATGCTTTCTCAATACTCACCTGAGGGGCTGCCTTAGTCAAATTTATTTTTCATGCATTATTTAATTCACATTTTTTAGTTAGATGGCTTTCCATGCTCAAATCTGTATTTTCTTTTTGGGGATGTTTTTTTGCAAATTGTCAGCCTCCTGGATGCCAAGACCCTTGCTATCCTTTAGCTACCAGAGGTGATAGAATAAATAATAAATATATTATTTGATAAATGCAGCAAAAATCTGTAGAATATTTGGATTAAGCTTATTGAAAGGTTAAGTGGTTTGGTTATGGTTTATTGTTTTAAATCAATATGAATAAATTGATTATTGAATATTTTTATAGAGGGGCCACAATTATATTGGGGATCTTTAACACCTCTCTTCAGGGATTTCAGTATGAAAACACGTAGTCATGGTTACTTTGGGCTCTTTAGTTTAAAGGATATTTTACCCAAAGATAATATGAATATAAAATACATGGTGGAGTGGCAGGGCCTTGTAACCAAGCTTCCACAACAGAGAAAGGATAATAAAACTCACTGGTAGATTATTAAATCCTTTGGGTATCTGTTTGAGACATGCACTGATGGGTTAAACCTGTATACTGGGGTTATAAGGTTGTTCAGTAGTTTTAATTGATAAAAAAAGAGGTTGAGGACGGATATTATTGATCAGACTTAGCCATAAATCACTTACTTATCTCTTATAAGTACTTGATTACCTTGGCACGGTGTCTGGATATAAATATAACTGGGTCTCTGCCCATCAATATCCTCAAAAGAGCTCTTTATTTATAGCTTTTGGAGTCCCAATATGGTCCTTCTGAGGGGTACAGGGGCTCAAAGGGATGGACACTAAGGCTAGCAGGGTAACCAGTGGTAGCCTGTCACGTGTTCTTGGTGCTATAGCACGGGTAGCATCTAATTCCTCAGGGTATGGGAATTATTCTACTTTATAATAGATATTAGGACGTGTGAATAACACTAATCTTTCCCATTTATGTATTATTTAATTAATTATCCTTAGTAAATGTTCCCAGTAATTCAATAATTATTTAAATAGAAATTTCTATGGACATCCTGATCTCAGGTGAGTTCTCATTATGTATTATATAACCGGAGTAAAAGTCATGATATTGATTTTACTCCTTATTTTCGAGTTCCAGTTTATTTAATAAGATAATTACTTAAAAAGATAAGTCATGGGAATTCATGTAATATTTTTACATCATTAGTTTTCTTAGTATGTCACAAAGACATTAATGTCTAGAAATGCTCATAAAAGTGTATTAAAGTATTTTAATATATTTTTAGAAGTTGTCATTGTCTTATTTTCGACATTCTTGGTACTTTGAATTATATTTAATAAAAAATACTTATAAGGGTTATTTAAGTATTTTTATATAATATTATGTACTTTTAGACTATTTACTATCCACGGGAACATTTATTACATATTTAGAATGTTCCCCTGTGGGTTGTAGCATGTTTACGCGGTACCTAAGCCTCTCAGGCCGCCTTTCACTCTGTCAACCCATAGTCCCGCGGCTGCATACTTGTCAGAGGCCCAGGGCTGCGTACACGACCTTGACGGAGTGACAGGGCTGTATCTCAGCCGCGCGCGGGTGCATTGGCTGCCGCGGTTGCGTGCGGGAATTGTGACAAAACACATTTCCATCCGTAACTCCTAAAATATACAAAACACCTCAATTCTGACTGAATTTTAGGTGTGAAACCTATACATGAAAATACATGTGACATATTTAATTGACCAAAAGCTCAATAGTGGAGACGTAGTATTTTGGTCTTTCTTACCTTAATTATTTAAAAATATAAGGAGTTGGATTTCAAGGGTGGGGTCAGTGAGTGACCCTACCTAATTTTGGGTGGAGAATCCATTTCTGTAATAATATTTATGGTTTTCCTACACCTTCTTAGGTTAATTGTATTATGATTATTTTTATGTTATTTTTTTTACTTTTGCAGCTTGCTTTGCAATAGTAGCAAGCTGAAACAAATGGTTCTCTTTACTAATCATCTCAAAAAAACTCTTCTATTTATTCCAATACAACCACCCTGATTGGAACCTATTTTCAAAGGCTACATGCTTGGATTTTCAATTAAAGACTTAAAATAACCATTTGTACAAATTTAAAGTGCACCCCTCCACCTGATTTATGGCCTTTCTTGCCTACAAAATTTTTTTCTTTAAGCCTATTTGAATACAAATCACATGTACAAAAGAATGCGCATCAAGCATGGCGCGGCCACATCCCCAAAAAAACAAATGCTATCAACAACAAAAGCCCAAAAATTGCACAGTTTCTTTAATGGACTCATCATCTCATGTGAACCAATGTCTCCAGCATGCAAAGGCCAACTAATATTGACAAGAGCACCTCCCCAACACTCTTTTTTTGACAATATTTTAGACTTAGAAAGCCACATTTATTTGATACAAGAAACTCATTTTGTATGAAAAGAGTGAAGGTACTTTACAGACTTGAATAGTGAGTATTTCATCCACATGAGAGGGTGGAAAGAGGAGGGACTAAACTATTATTTAATTGTAGTTTCACTGTTTCCAGTGCAGTGGTGTGCACTCCGATAAAGTAAGGCAGGCATGGGAATTCAGGCTGGCAACACCCAAGTGTGGTCCAGGTGACTTGAGCCCCACCACCAAGGTTAAATTACACAACACTGGTATATGTAAACCACTTAAACCACACCTCAATCAATTTTTTGAAAACCACACCTTGGCTGTTGCTTAATTACATTGCTGGTTGCCTCATGCAACCAGCACCTGGCCCCACTCATGGGCCAGGCAGGACCCAGATTCTATTATGGTACCCTCTCAAAAGCTCACCAGGGGGGGGGGAGGGGTTGTAACCAGCCAATATGCCACTCCCATCCCCCCTCCTTACAACTGATTTCCTGGGGGGGTGATGAAATCCCCCTCCAGGGGCCCCGGGGGTCAATGGCCCCAGGGCATTGCTTTGGAATTGGGCGGGGTGGTCAAATCCCCAACAGCCCATTGCTCCTCCCCCTTGGTAATGGGGGGGGGGAGAGATGGCCCATATTTAGTGGTAGGGTGATCAAGTCCCCACCACCGCTGGTTGCCTTGTTGCAAACAGCTGTGTCCTTTTTGTCCCTCCCACCCTTGCAATGATGGAGGGATGGGGGGATGGGGGGATGGGGGGAACAAACCTTCCCCCACCATTGCAGGGGGTGCATCGAGTGGACATGCCACCCCCCCTCCTTCCTCCTTACAACCAATTACCTGGGGGGGGTGATGAAATCTGCCTCCAGGGGTCCTGGGGGTCAATGTCCCCAGGGCATTGCTTTGAATTTGGGCTGGGGGTTGGTCAAGTCCCCAACAGCCGGTCAATCCTCACCCTTGGTAATGGGGGGGGGGGGGAGATTTCCACTATCTGGTGGTAGGGTGATCACTTCCCCACCACCGCTGGTCACCTCATTGCAACCAGCCAGGTTCATTTTTTCCCTCCCTCCCTTGCAATGATGGAGGAATGGAGGGATTGGGGGGAACAAAGCTCCCCCCAAAGTTTCAACTATTGACCCACACCTGCAGCCACCTTGGTTGCAGAAGCTACCCCGCGGCCACAATAACTGGCCAGGGTGGTGGGAATCCATTTGGTGCCTCTCTTCCCCCCAAAATGGCCCTGTGCGGGCCATCAGGCCCCACAGGGGGCCAGAAACAAGGACAAGAAGCAACAAGCGGGCCCCGCTTGGGCAACAGCCAAAACAGGCCATCCCAGCCCAAACCTAAGGAATGGCAATTTTGGTGTGCTGGCCCAGAAGGCCTGGTATGTCCACATTACAGAAGGGGGTCAAAAAAGGCCCCTCAACCCATTTTTGGTGGGGTGGTCCATCCTAACCAGCGGTGCTGTGAGGGCCCTTGTCCAAAGTGACTTATTTAACATGTTTTGAGGCCAGTTTCCCCAAATCAGTGACATCCACACAGGCCTGCATGATCTGTGTGATTTTCCAATGGGCTTTAGAGGCCCATATGTGAATACCATTTGAATTATACTCATACATGGTTATACTCATACATGGCATGCACATGAGTGCCTATAGGCACCAAAAAAAAACTGTTGCACAAAAATGCTTGTTTTTGGATGCATGCCTCCAAACACAAGCATTTTTGCACAATGTTTTTTTTTGGATTAAAAAAAACTGTTGCACAAAATTTTTTGTGTTTGTATGCATGCCTCTGAGCACAAGCATTTTGGTGCAATAGTTTTTTTGTTGGAATTATTTGGAAAAAAAATTATTGCATCAAAATCTTTGTTTTTGGATGCATGCCTCCAAACACAAGCATTTTGGTGCAATGATTTTTTTGGGGGATTAAAAAAAACGGTTGCACAAAATTTTTTTGTTTGGATGCATGCCTCCAAACACAATCACTTTGGTGCAATGGTTTTTTTGTTGAAAAAAAATTGTTTCACCAAAATTTTCACGTTCAGATGCATGCCTCCAAAGGTAAGCATTTTGGTCCAATGGATTGTTTTGGGGATTCTTTTATAAAAAAACTTTTGCACCCAAATTCTTGTGTTTTTGTGTTTGGATGAATGCCTCCAAACACAAGCATTTTGGTGCAATGGTTATTTTGGGGGATTAAAAAAAACTGTTGCACAAAGTTTTTTGTCTTTGGATGCATGCTTCCAAACACAAACATTTTGGTGCAATGGTTTTTTGTTGGGATCTTAAAAAAAATAAAAAATTGCGCCAAAATTATTGTGTTTGGATGCATGCCTCTGAACACAATCATTTTGGTGCAATGGATTTTTTTTGGGATTTCTTAAAAAAAAAGAAGAAAAACTGTTGCACAAAAAATGTTTGTGTTTTTGTGTTCCAATTTATGCCTCCAAACACAAGCATTTTGGTGCAATGGTTTATTTTTATTGGTGATTCTTTAATTTTTATTGTTTTTGACAAGCTGAAACTATTTTTCTGGCTGCAGCTGGTGAACTAGAATTTGAATGCCTAGAAATCAGGCTGTTACAATGAATGAAGCCTGCCACACTCATAAAGGCCCTCAATCAATCAAAACCCAGCTCCTTGGCTGTTAATCTAGGTTCAGTGTCAATCTATTTGTTGTCAGCCAAGAAAATGGTTGAATTGGGATCAAGAACCATGAGTTCTAGTGGTTAAAATTCTGAAATTTGAAGCAGTGTTATTCCACAGAAGATGTCCAAGACTGTTCCCCTGCACCCCAAAAAGCTTTCCTGCAATTCGTATTGTGCAAAAAAATGGTGGAAAAAGAAGGATTACTTGATGCAAACTTAATTAAATTTTTAAATTGTGTTTTGCAAGAATTAAGTGTCATTTTTTCTTCTCTCTGTCAATGGAAATAATTTTGATATGAAATAAAACTCATTCCAAAACCCAAATTTGAAACACAGGTGATAGGCAGGAAAGAACCAGGTGAAATACAAAACAAAGACCTGTGAAATTTGAAAAACAGCAATGTGGAAATATTGGTGAAATATTACAGTTGGTTTCCTTGATCTCCAGGCTCATCAGGCTGCAGCTGTGTGGTTATTTTTCTTTTGAGATTTTCAAAAAATATTGAGGTTAATCAGGATTCACAGGTCACTATTTTTTAGAATTTCTAATCACCGTTTTTAAGGCTGGGGTATTCCAGTAGACAATATTTTGATTTGGTATGTTTTATACAGCATTAATTCCAAGGCAAGTGCCAAGTGATTTTCTGTTTCATCAACATGGAAGATCAATTGAATTACAGTTTCTGCATTTAGGAACTACCAGTGACATTGATTTTTCACCATGGTGAATAACATTTGAATTCTATTTTTTAAATTTAAACTTTGGTGAAGTCAAGATTCTTTGTTGGTGAATAGAAGTTTCCTGAAAAGGGAGTCAATGGGTCATAAAATGGGACTGGATGGTGACATGGAGTCACTGGCCGGCCAGAGATCCCAATTTGGCCCTGGTGATCCTATTGCTTTTTTTGGATTGTACTTATAAAACAAATAGGCACAACATTCCTCTATTGCATGTTTCAGGAATGACAGCCAACAGGAAAACATTTACAAAGGCTTTTTTTTTATAAAAAAAAGAAATTTATGAGTTCTTAAATTGGGCTTTGAATGCATTGAATGAGTTGGCTTATGATCCCAAGAGGCTTCCCAAAGTCTTTGTGAAAGACCCTGAAAAATCTCTGATTTTTGCTATTGAACAAATTTTTCCGGAGTCATCCAGAAAGTTGTGCTCCTGGGAATTGTCTTAAAATACTCAAGGAAATTTCATTGTTTGCTTCAGTAATGACTATCAAAGGGTTGCAAAGTTTTATGACTCTGTGGGAAAGGTATGGGGCCTCTAAAAACAAGGGGGAGGCAGAATTCAATGATGCAGAACTCAGATTAGGCCAATTTATTTCTTCTTCTGTTCATCTTTTCTGGGAATGATCATGTTGAAACTTGTATACAGGGTTTCTTGAAAGAATGTGAGGATATGCTCAATTATATGGAAAAGAAAATTTACCCTATCAAAAAAACATTTGTAGCAGAATAGACTTGTGTAAACCCATACTTGGGAAATAAAAAAAAAAATCTAAGGTAGAAGGGGCCCATGCTACTATCAAAAAATTACTTGTGGGATCTTTGAGGAAAATTTTGGGGGTGTGGAAACAAAATGGAAGCAACCATTGAACTTAGAATCCAATCAGTGCATGTGTAACTTAAAAACTCTCAAATAAAGTTAAAAAATGTTCTTCCAAAAGAACTTTTACCTTTGGGTTACAAATTTTAAATTGAGGCAATGAAACTCATTGGCAAAAAATTTGAGAATTTAAAGCAAACCATGATTGCAAGGTGTGCTCAAAGTCCTATTTAAAATCATGGGCTTGCAATGTTGCCACATTTTAGGTGAAATACCAGCATCAAGAGGACCTGTTGTGCCTGTGGATGTTCATACTCAGTGGAGTTTAGACTATGACCCTTGCAGTGAAGGAAGTTGTCTTTTTGGGTTTTTTGGAGGTTAGCAATTAGAGGATTTAAAGAAATAATAGGATTGAAAGATTAAATTTGGTTTTCCTTTTTTTAAAAATTGACACAGATCAAGTGCTTGAAAAATCCCAATTGTTGAACAAGTTGAATTCCATGCTAATGGGAAAACCTCAAAAATTTAGATTGAAGATTTTAAATTCCTTGGTCAATTATACAGCTAATTTTATTTCCAAGCCAAGGCTCAAGCCAGAGGTATTACGTTTCAGCCGCGGAAAACCCAACTTGAAAGCAACTAGTTGTGAACTTTCAAAATTTAAACACATTGCAAGAGGACTTAAGAGGGAAAAATGGGTTAAAAGGGAAACAAAAATACCAAAGATATTAAGTCTTTCATTTTGAGTGTTCATTTTTATTGTTTAATGAACTGACAGGAAAATGATTTCTGTAGTGCAATGAAGGCTCTTCATCTGAATTTTATAGTTCAGAGGAGGAAACTCAAAGTGAATTAGGCGCCCTTCATTTGGAATCAAAATCCTTTTCCAGCAAAAAAGAAGAAATTTAGGAGTCAAACAGAAGCTCATCCTTGATGAGTATAAATTTATTCAATGAGATTAGAATTTTTGCTAAGTAATTTTTGATTTTAATAACCAAAAGTGAAATACCTCAATCAAATACCTGAGAACTTGAGAAAAATAAAGAATTTTATTTCAAAAGAAATGTTGAAAATAGAACCAGACTGTATCCAACAAGAATTAGAGAAGCAAGCAGATACATGGCAGCAAGATGTTGACAAAGGAACATACCATAGATCAAATACTGTGGTAGGATCAAGCAGGAGTAGCAAAGCTATTCAGGAGGATAGGATTGAGGAATAAATTCTGGAAAGTTAGAAGAAGGGAAGGAATAAGGAAAGAAGAATACAAAACAAGTCTTTTCTCACCAAATATGAGAAGAAAAACCTAAAAGTCTTTTCTTGAAACTTCTGGAGTAGGTCGATCTTGAGGTGTCAGAGTTGATTGGTTGGCATAGAGATTTGATTTGATAGAGAAAAGAATAAAATAGAAATGAAAGAAGAGATAAAATAAGGAGATAAGAAAGGAGGGAGAAGCGGAAGGAAGAAGATGAGTGAGGATTGAGAGTGGGGAGGTAGGCAAGGTGATTGAGTAGGAGCAGACAATAGAAAAGAAGTTGAGGAGGAAGATAGGAGTGGAATGGTAAAAACTGGAGGGACGGCCAGTAGAAGAGGAAGCTTGTGTCAGGTTGTGATAGTTTGATAACAGGGACTTGATGGGGAGGAGAATCCGGGAATGATGAGTAGGAGTGGGTGAGATTGTAATATATTTTAATTCATTTCAACACACCCGGATAGTTGGTGAGCAAAAGAATTTGAGAAAAAGAATCAGCAATCAGAGGAGAAAACATGAATTTAGTAAGTTCAACAAGGATTGGTAGTTGCAGGCTTTTGAGAGTGAATTGGAAATCATTTCTGACAATTTGATGAGTTTGACACAAATGGATTTCAGTTTGACTTGCTTGCAAATTTATTTTATCTTGATGTCTAAGTGCTTGGTCTTGGTGTTTGACCCAAAGTGCAGTATCTTGTCAAGCAAGCCTTTTTTGCCAATGTGAAATATGGAAGGATCAGGAGACCAGCCCCAGATTTCTTTGATTAGGTGGCAGAGCCACTGATTTTCTTGAATGCAATTGGGTAATGCGTTCATTTCAGATTTGGTCAAAGACATCAAAATTATTTTCTGTTTCTTACTGCTCCAGAGTAATGGACACGGCTTCCAGAAGAAGATTGATCCACTTTGTGAGGTTCCGTCATGAAGTTTTCTTCCCCATGTGGCGTCAGAATAGAATTCTAGGTGATTAGATTTGTCAGCCATGGGGCTCAAGGTCAGGGGAAGGTGAATTGTGCCCTTAAGGCATTTCCAGCAGTGGATAACTTCCTTCCAGTGGGATAATCCAGGGTGTTGGTTGAAGCAAGAAAGGATCAAAACAGCAGCTGCCAAATTGGGACAAGTCCTACAGGCAATGTATTTAAGCATCCCAGTGAAAGTTTTATAGTTGATGTTGAGATTGGCAAAGGCACAGGCGTCTTGATCATTTTCAGGGGTAAGTTGGATATTTGGAGTAAGAGGAGTGAGAAAAGTTTTTCAGTTTTCTAGTTTTAATAGTTTCAGCCCTTTTTTTTCAACCTAGTCTGGATGAGTGTGCAGATGGAGTTGTTCACTTGGATATCAATTACCAACAAGGAGTCAGGAGGATGGGCTGAGGAGTCAGGGAAGCGGGATAGGAAGAGAGACTGGAAATTGTCAACTTCTCCGGCCACAACTAGGTCATCAACATGAAAGAAAAGGTAAGAGTGGGTTGAGTGATTGATGAAGAAGCAGGAATACAATCCAGATTGTTGGTAACCTATGGATTTCAGCCATTCAATGAGGGTTTCATGCCAATTGAGCGGGGCTTGATGCAGACCATAGAGTGATCAAGTTAATTGCAGAAAAGGGGCAGACCGGTGTGATTCTATGGGATTTTTGATGTATATGTTTTCTGAAAGAGGCGCATAGAGGAATGCACTTTTAACATCAAATTGACTAATAGTTAGTTTTTTATCAAGAGCAAAGATAAGTAGGAGAAAAAGTGAGGAGAATTTTGCCATAGGGGCAAAGGTTTTGTTTAAGTCAACCCCAGGAGTTTGAAGAAAACCTTGGATGCACAGTCATTCTTTGGTCTTTGCGGGAGCTGATAGGGTGGCTGGTTTATCACAAATGGCCCAGGTGGTGTTGAGATAGTGATTGGGAGTGCCATAGAAATCTTCCCACACATTGGGATCCTCAATATTCTTCAACTTGGTAAGCTTTGCCTGAGTGACTTTATTGGTTTTATCTGAGGGAGTGTAATAGCTATACTTTTCTGATTGGATGTTGGTAGTCCGGTTGCGCAGGACTCTGCCCAGGATGTTGGGAGCGTCAGGAGGATTGGAGTTCTCCATTGGATCAGGTTCAGGACTGCCCTCAGTATCATGGGAGTCCAAGGCTTGAATGGAGCTAGCCTCTGGGAACTTGTACAAGGATTTAGACTCAAGCTCACAGCTAGAGGTGGACAGGGGATATTTTTTGACCGCCCCAAAGAAATCATTGGAGAATGGTGTTTCAGTGGGTTCAGATTTGGAGAATTCCAGAAAGGTTAAATTCTTTTTGTCTACTATTTTTCCATTGTCAGCCAGCACACATTATGACTGAAGCTTGGGGTTGTAAACCAAGAGTCTACCTTTTAAACCAGGGGGATCTAGTTTTCCTTGTGTAGATTTAGGTTGTGAGAGGAACAAAACAGGATTCCGAATAGGACTGAAATAGGATAAACAAAGAGAGCAATCCTTGAATAATTTGTATGGAGATTTCTTTAATTTAACGGTTGGAATTTGGGTTAGGGTCAAGGTGGAAGAAGGTATAAGTTTGTGCCACCACAAGGACGGGAATTGGAAGTCTAGAATAATAGTGCAAAGTGAGTCTAGGATAGTACGGTTAAATATTTCAGCAAGAACATTTTGTTGGGGAGTGTAGGGGTTTACAAGGCAATGCTTTATGTTGTTGGTTTGGCAGAAGACGGAAATTTTTCCATTCACAAATTCAGTTCCTTGATCTGAGTGAAGAACACAGGGATAATACCCTATTCTTTTAGCTTCCATCTCAATGCAGCAGATCAGAAATTCAGCTATTTCATCTTTTCCTTTCATTGGAAGTGCAGAGCAGAACCAAGAGTGAGAGTTGAAAATAGTTAGAAAGTACCTGTGGCCAGCAGATGACGTGGGAAGGGGTCCGACTGTTTCAAGATGAAGCTCCTCAAAGATTCTGCTAGCTCAGGAGTTCCTGTCCTTGAAGAAGGCTCTGGTCATTTTTGCTATGGAGCAGGATTTTCAGGGGGATTCTTTCTTTATTGGTATGTTGAGCTTATGTTGGATACAATGATAGCTAAAATTCCCCAAGGACTTGTGGAGAAGCTTGGAGGATTTCAGGAACAAGGAAATAGGGCTCACTGTTTCCAGTTTAAGGTAAGTTATGTGGTTGACATAGAATCTTTTGCAAATATCAATAAAGTCCCTTTTGAAAAGAACTTGGTCAGGCAGGAAAAGAACCTGGAAGTTATTTAATAAAAGATTGTGTAATGACAGAAGGTTGGCGGTGATAGGTGGGAAGTAAAGCACATTATTGAGGAAAATGGTCTCAGAACCAGCCCGTAGTGTAACTCCACCCATCCCTTTTATTGCCAGTGCGCCAGGTCCACTGCTGGTGTTTATTTTCCCTTGGTGTTTGTAGTCTATAAAATTGAAGAATTCCAGATTAGAAATCATGTGGTTGGAAGAGCCGGAATTGAGAACAAAGAGCAAGGAGTTGGTATCCTGAGAGTTGGACATATAGCTAACTTTATCTCCGCCAGAGGGTGCCTGGGTCTTGGGCCGTAGATGAGGATACACCATCCAGCTGAAATTCTTATGGTGGTTGGAAAGAGTGTTGTGCTTTTTGGGTTTACACTTCTGGGATGAGTCTGTGAAAAGTGATAGTGAGGTACTGTTGGAAGCAAGAGAACCCAACATTTTTTGATTGTTAAGATGGATCCAAAGGTGATCAAGAACTGCATTGGTAGTGATTTCAGTTTCAACCAGAAAGTGGGTGATTGATTGATGTATACTTTTCATTTCAGTAGTGGAAGGAAGCTCATCAAGAACCATGTAGCCTAAGATGTTTGTTGGCAGGTGAATGCCAATTTCATGAAGACAAGTCAATCCAGTTTTGATCTATGTAATGAATAGATGAATGTTAGCTTTGTCAAAAGTTATGGAGGTGAAGCTTTTGTAGACGCAAGCACAGTTTTCAGGTTTGGCTGAGACAAAGTGCTTAAGCAGTGACTTCCAAATGGCCTTAGAATCTTCTTCTTTGTTGGAGGTAATGATGTTTGATTGAACAGCGTGAGACAATTTAGAGATGATGATTGATGTTAGGATGGTATTATAATTGGGAGCAAGTGGTTCAGTTGAGGCCATAGCATCCTTGAGTTTGGCCAGGTTGAGTAAGGCAAGCATACGAGTTTTCCATATAGTAAAGTTGTCCTTGGTGAGTAAAGGAATAGCTTTGATAGTGGATTTCAGAATGGTGGGATTAATGAGGTCCATGCTTGAGTCTGGTTAAGGGATAGAAGGTTGCAGTTTTTCTGGATTTGAAAGTTAATTGTGAGAAAACTAAATAATTTTATTTTGAAAATAGAACCAGACTGTATCCAAAAAGAATTAGAGAAGCAAGCAGATACATGGCAGCAAGATGTTTACAAAAGAACATACCGTAGATCAAACACTGTGGTAGGATCAAGCAAGACTAGCAAAGCTATTCAGGAGGATAGGATTGAAGACTACATGCTGGAGAGTTAGAAGAAGGGAAGGAATAAGGACAGAAGAATAAAAAACAAGTCTTTTCTCACAAAATATGAGAAGAAGAACCTAAAAGTCTTTTCTTGAAACTTCTGGAGTAGGTCGATCTTGAGGTGTCAGAGTTGATTGGTTGGCATAGAGATTTGATTTGATAGAGAAAAGAATAAAATAGAAATGAAAGAAGAGATAAAATAAGGAGATAAGAAAGGAGGGAGAAGCCAAAGGAAAAAGCTGAGTGAGGATTGAGAGTGGGGAGGTAGGCAAGGTGATTGAGTAGGAGCGGCCAATAGAAAGAAAGTTGAGGAGGAAGATAGGAGTGGAATGGTAACAACTGGAGGGACAGCCAGTAGAAGAGGAAGCTTGTTTCATGTTGTGATAAATTGATGACAGGGACTTGATGGGGAGGAGAAGCCAGGAATGATGAACAGGAGCGGGTGAGATTGTAATAGATTGTAATTCATTTCAACAGAACTTACACAAGTTCTTTGGGGAGGTTTGTGATCTGGTTGGTGATGGAAATTGTGGATTTAGAGTCATTGAAAAATAACTTGGGTAAAATGAGCATGGATGGTTTAAACTAAAAAAGGAAATGAGCGAAAAATTGAGGAAAAACAAGACATTCTATATTAAGATCCTTGGTGGAATTAAAGATGTTGAAAGGATATAACAACAACTTGATGTTAATGACATAAATGAAACGATTCCCTCTTCAAAATGGATTGCAAAGCTTGAAATGGGCCAATTAACATCTGATACTTATGGAAGACCAATATGTTTCATTTCATTGGATTCATATTGTACTTATACTCCTATGAAAATGGGTTTAAAATCACAATTGGATCCTATCTTTATTTGATTTTTCAACAATAATCACTGAGCTCACCTTGTACTTGAGTGAGAAAAGATTCCAATCCAGCCCATTGTTTCCAAACCTGATTCATTGAATTCTAAAAATGCTTCTATTTGGGTTGATAATCTAAATGATTGACTTAAGTTGTATTCTAAATTGTAAACATCATTTTAATTTCATTTTTTGGTTTTGGGTTCTGATTCTGCTCTTGAAATTCCATTAATATAAAGGGTTATCAAATTTTGAACATAATTATGTTGAGTGTTTTGAGTTAGCATCTTTATGTTAAGTGTTCTGAATAAGATTTCATTGGTAATTCAGTTCAACATGTGTTGGGCTGATCCCATCATAAGGAGTATTTTTACTTCTTGTGATGGGATCAGCTTAACACAAGTTGAGTTTGATTTTTTTTTCTTGGTGCTTTTAGATTAGGGCCTGTCCATTAAGTTGAAATTGATCCTAGTCTTTTTTGGTGTTTTTCATTTAGGGCTATTCCATTGAGGTGGTCTTGATACAAGTCCAACTTATTGGATCAGCTTGACACAAGTTGACCTTGTATTTTTTGGTTTTGTACTTGAGGGCTGATCCATAGACTTTCATTGTTCATTTAATTTTTGGTTTTTTTACTTTAGAGCTTTTTCATAGACTTTTTAATTTTTTATTTATATTTCCTGCCCATTGATGGCCCCAGAGTGGTGAAATTTCAAGAATTTTCATTTAATTTTTTTTCCAATTTTTTTATTTTTTTTCTTTTTTGGGTGTTTTTGTTCTGTTCTGTTTGATTTTTGTTTTTAAATTTTTCAATTATTTTCATTTATTTTATTTGAATTTCTTGTATTTTCTTTTCTTTTTTTTTTTAGTTCACCGAAAATTGGTTGTGAATGCCTGCGCACAACTCATTTTGGGGTTGTGGGCAGCCTTTCACGGCTAAAATGAGTTGTGAGCGCCGGTCCACAACTGAAATGGGTTGTGAGTGGCTGTTCAAAACTGGAATTGGTTGCAAACCGTGCTGCATTACCAAATTTGGGTTGTGAACAAGCCAGGTAGGGTTGCAAATTTAACATTGCCCTTTGCCTAAACCTTGAGAAAAATTCTTGCCCTGACCTTTGTTCCTTATAACTCTTTTCATTCTCTTGGGTATCTCTGCCAAGTGAGTCCTCTATATTATACTAGTTTTGTTATAGTTCCAGTTGTTTCTCTGTCATCAATCCTAGTGGTCCTCCTGTCTCAGTCTGTCCTGTGTTTTCTCCAAGCTGTGCAGACTCTCATACTCACTTTTGAACACTCTTATTCATTGTTATCTTTAATCTTGTAAGCCCTTCTTGTATGTAGACTACTTAATCTTCCAGTTCTCAAGTGAATGATCACCATCAGTTCTCCCTAAACTGAACTGTAGTTCCCGCTCAGCTCTCTCTCAGAGACTCCAGATCTGCATCTCTTAGATCAATAAGATCCTCTTTCTCAGCATTTTAATTCCCTTAGCTGGAGCATTTGAACTTGAATCCTTACAGAAAACATTTAATTGCTGGTGTGACAAATCTGAGGAATATAAACCCAATTTTGATAACAAAAGACTTTCAACAAATATCATAAAAAAATTCCTTTCCAATTATCTATAAGCTTTTAAAAGAGTACTAGTCTCTGCAAAATAAAAATAAAATTCCCTGATCACAATCATCTTTCATCAACTACTCAATTCACCCATCCAGTTGATAGAAAGATTCAGGGGGCTCAAGAGGATATGGTCCATTCTTTAACCAAAGCTGGGGTTCCTCCCCTCAAAACCTTCAATTCCTTAATACAATCCTCTAGTTCTCCTATTCACACAAACCTTAACACCATCTGTAGAAAAAGATCAAAAATTAAAAAAGAACAACTGGAAGTAAAACCAACCATTGAATCTTCAATAATTGAATTGAGAAACTCATCTTTTCAATATGAAATCAAAAATCAAAATGGTCATATTAGTTATTTATTCATTTCTCAACCACATTCCATAAAATTAACCAAGCTCTTTCCATAAGTATTATTGTTGGACTTTCACTATAAAATCAAAAAATTTTCCATGCCTCTTCTTCACATTGTTTGGTTCAAAAATTGTGCTTGAACCTTGTCTGTTGGTTTCTGTTTCCTTTCCCAAAAAAAAAAAAGGGTGAATATCAATGGGCTCTCACTCAGATTTATAAAATATCATGACATGAAGAACCCAAAGTCATTGTTTCAGACAATAAGCAATCCCTCATTTGTTCTATTGAAATTTTTTTTTAACTCTCAACATTTACTCTTTATCTGGAATATCTTCAAAAACATTCAAAAAAATTGAAGAACACACTTTAAATTGGAAGAAAAATGTATGATATTCAGAAAACACTGTAATATGCTGGTCAAAACCAAATATGAAAAATAATATCAAGAAAATTTTACCATAATCACTCTAGTCTGGAATCCCCCCACTTCTGACTATCTTCTTGAAAACTTGATTCCTCCTGAAATAATTTTTTTTCATATGCTGCAAAAAAGAACCTGAATTGTGGGAATACCAGAACATCTAGAATAGAAGGTATCCACCCTTATTTCAAAAGATTTATCACTACTTCTTCTGGTTCCTTTTTTAATATATTCATTCAATTTCAATTCAACTCCATAAAACTGCCATTCTAATTTCTCAACAAGGCTTCCAGAACTTGATTAGTATTCTCTATTTTGTTGAAAACCTCTCAGGGAAAATCAGCAACTATGCTCTCAAGACTGAAAATTCCTTTCACATTTCAGCAGAAAATCAACCACCTGTTCTTATTATGATTATTCTTCTTTCATGGGAATTCCTTGTTTACACAAATTGAAGGAGGCAAAACTCAAGAAGAAACAATTTTTGCTTCATTATTTTTACCCCAAGTAGCATTTCAAACATCCTTTTTCAGTATTTCTTTTTTTTTTTGAATAAAACAAAACCCAAAATTGATTTCTCAATTTTTTTTTTTATTTAGGAACTATTAATAGCTCACTGAGAATTAATTATTCCAACAATCTCAATCATAAAATGAATTACTGTCCCAATCAACCAATTCACATTGTTTTCATAATGAAATCTTTGAATAATTTCTTAAATTTTGACCAGGAGAACACCATTTTCACCTTGGAGAAAAGTTGAAACTTTTGAAAGGGAAGTATAAAATTACTCTGATTCAAGAACCCCTATCAAATCAAGAAAATAAAATTTGTGGAAGACCCAAAGGAGCCATAAATAAATGAAAAATCTTTTATCAGCATTCCTCCAAGAGGGATAAATCTGGGTTCAAATATGTTGAAGGACCTGGGGGGATAAGAAGACCAAGGAAGCACCAAGTGGGTAAAACAATACTTGGTTTTTTTTCTTTTTCTGGTTTTGTTCTCTCTTTCTTTTGGATAGATTTTAACATACTTTGATTTGACATTACTTATCTATAATTTCAGACTCTGAGGAAAATTAAAGTAAAGGAAGCCCCCATGAAAATGGAAAGGGAAAAAAGAAACAGGATTCAGAGGAAGAGGTGTTTCTTTTTAATTTTTTTTTTGTAATTATTCTAACATTTAATTCTGATCAGGATAAATTTAGAACAGAAGATGAATTAAGTTTAGAAAAGCTACAAGATCTGGATGAATTGGATCTAATCAAGAAAGTTGGTAATTTATTTTTGGGGAGGATCAGTCTAGTTTTTTTAGTTCTCATTAATCTTCATATTTTACTCTTTCAATCAGAGGTCAGGAAAAATCATAAATAATTTTTTTGTTTCCCATATTTTGAGTCCTGGGAATTTGAAGAGGGAAAATAGAATAAAACAAGAAGATGCAGATGCAGATGCTTTTAGGCCTACAGGGAATCAAATCTTAGCTCCCAAAGCTACAGCTTCTGAAACTGAAAATTCAAATATTTTTCTGAAATAGTCTTGCTTTATAGTTCATTTATTAACCTGTCCTTTTTTTTTGGTGATGATATTGTCACAAAAGAATGTTCTGAGCCACCAAAATCATAGATGCAGTTGTAAAATGTTTTCCACAAAGGGAAGGATGCAAAACAAAATGAGGCATGATAAATTTTTATGAAGGTGCAGAAATTCACATGGCTACTGATCAGCCTCTTTCATTGAAAGAATGAAGTTTCAGATTACAAAATGCATAAAGCAGAATTAAAAAACACAACAGGGAATGGAAATTAAACAACAATATCAGGGAGTTCTTAGTAAATTCATAATACTCTGGCACACTAGGCAGGAGAAAGTTCAATAGAAGTGGGAAAGCAGGTGGGTTATGTGTACCAATCTGGGAGAATTCACTGTGGAGGATCAATGAGTGATATATTGGAGATGAAAATGACACCTTATAGGGGTTCTACCTTGAAAGATGCAGGAAAGAAATTGTATTGAAAGCCCCAAGCACAGAAGATGGTTGAGATGGGAATCACCTGTCAAAAGACTCAAATAAAATTATAATAAGTTCCAAATAATTTGGCAGGCCACAGATTGATGTAGAAATTTTAACAGGAAGGGGGTAGGCAGGGAGTGGATAATTGGACTGAAGAAGGAACTAGTTTCTGTTATAATTATTTCAAGCAATTAGCTTAGGAAAATGATCAGTATTTAAATCAAAAGAAATGCTGGACACCTTGTGTCAATAATTGCTGATGGGCTCTCACAATGGGGGAATACGTTTGATGATATTGGTGATGAATTTGATTGGATGATAAAAGTGGATAATGAAAACAGCAGGGAGAAGAGCTCCTTAAGTAAAAAAGATTGGCCTCTTGTGATCCCATGATACAACAAGCCAAAAGGCAAATTTTCCGCTCCAAAAGAGATCTACAGGCTCTACAGGCCTTGTTACTTGGTTTGGACTACATCAGTCTGCATGGCATCAGTCCCTGTACCCTTACAACCAGCCTATTCCGGTCCTTTCTGGTGTTTCCACCGTTATGGGACTGGACCAGCCCCTGTGCTGTTCAATCCATGACCTCATATACTGGCTGGTTGCCTCATGCAACCAGCCCCTGGCCATACAAATGGCCAGGTGGGACCCAGGACAAACCTGGGTCCGGTCTCAGACCCACATGGGGGGGGGGGGGGTGACCAGTGGACATGCTATCCCCCCCTCTTTCTCACAGATCCCTGGAGGGGGAAGTCAAATCCCCCTACCAGGGGCCCTGGGGGTTCATTCCCCCAGGGCGTTGTCATAGAATGGTGGGCTGGGGGGTGGTCAGATCCCCTCAGCCCAGTCTCTCCTCCCCCTTGGTAAAGGGGGGGGGGGGGAGCGCCCCTTTGCTTCAATGGTGGAGGGGTGGTCAGGTCCCCCCCACCGCTCATTGCTTTGTCGCAACCAGCTACCTCATCATTGCCCTAACTACCTAGGGCTGGTGGGGGGGTGGTCAATTCCCCCCCACCACCGGTTGTCTCAATGCGACCGGCCTGGGTGGCAAGCTGGTTGCTACCAGCTGCCCCCACCTCCCCCTTGCAATGGTGGGCAAGGGGAGGCAAGGGAGCCGGGGCCATTGGCCCCGGCCCTTGCGGCACCAACAGCCGGCCGCAATTGGCTCAAAAACCGCAAAAACGGCCCCGCGTGGGCCATTGGGCCCCATAAACGGGCCAAAGGCGAAAACAGCGGCCCCAAGCAGGCCGCAACATGGGCGGCAGCCCCAACCAGGCTGCAACACAGGTGGCAGCCCCAATGGGCCACCCCAAGCCCAAAAACTAAGTAAACCATACTTTGGCGGGCCAGCCCGTCTGGCCAAGTATGTCCAGAATAAACCTTGGGCCCAATTATGCCTATACAATCCCATCTTTCTGTATTTTCCCATATACCTCACTGGGCCCGTTAGGGCCCGTGTACCAATAGGCCTGTTTCACGCATTATGAGGCCATTTTTCCCAAATCCGTGACATCCAAACAGGCCCATATGGTCCGTGTGAGTGTCCAATGGGCTGGAGAGGCCCATATGTGCATCCCATTTGGTTTGCACTTATACATAGAACACGCGTAAGTGCATACGTATTTTACTTTCTGCAGCAGTGGATGCTGCAGTACTAATCTTGTACTCCCATCACCATTGGATTCTCTTGATTATTCCTAATGAATTTAAACTGATTTAATGCCATTTTATAATATTAAATTTCATCCTGAATTCAAAAAATTCACTTCTGTCCTGCTTCAATCTCCATTAGCCTTTCCAATAATTCCAATCCATTTGTTCTGGTTATACTTTTGATATGTTTTCTTTTTTTAAATTTTTGCCTCCTCTTCCATCAAAAGAACCAATGCTTATATCAGATCTTTTCTCCATTTTATAACAGTTACATTCCAAGAATTTAAAATCAATTTAAACTTATTAACTTGTGTCATATTCTTAACCAAATTCCTTAATTCACAGCAGGTTTTCTTTTTGTTGATTTGTTCCTCCTCTTCAATCAAAAGAATCCATGCTCCTATCAGATCTTGGATCCCTTATATGAAATATTTTCTTTCTTTTTATTTGTCCCTCCTCTTCCATCAGAAAATATTTTTTCATAAAATATCTTGGGTCCCTTTTATAGAAGTTAAATTTGAAGTATACTTGCAGATAGTTTATGAGACCAGTAGGTGCTTGAGATCAATATTTTCCAGAGAATTTTGGAACTCACTAAAATTCTCAAAACACTTAACAATACCAATTTCAAATTTTGGAAGGCTAAGACTAGAGTTTACAGCATGAATCATAGTATAATCAGGTTCCTTGACTCAAATCCGAAACAATCTCCAAAAAATATGCAATACTGTGTGAGGAGAAGAAAAAAAACATTGCCAGAGTTATAATCCAATTCATGGCACAATAAAAATAAGAAAAATTTGTAACCAACAAGAAAAATAAGAAAAATTTGTAACCAACAAGAAAAATAAGAAAAAATATTTCCTCTGGAAATTATTTGTAGCCCACTATGAATTTTTGTGTAGTGGAAGTCAATCAAAGGTTTATGAAGAATTCCTAAAGCTTAGATTCTAAAAAAACACCTCTATGTTTTTCAAAGAATCGGAGGGCCACATCAAAGTCAATAATGCATGAGACCTAATCATCAAAAATTGTTTTGTTCATACCTCTAAAAAAACCTGCTTTCAGAATTTATTGTCAAAAAGCTTACCAACTTTTTTGAGTCAGTAAAATACCTTCTCTTCAAAAAGATTCCTCTTAATGGGTTAATTTTGAAGATGTGCTCCAAACAAAAATTCACAAAACTGGCTCCACATCCTGTAGTTTGGTAAAATTCAAAAAACATGCCCTATCAAAAATAAAAAAAATTCCATAATTTCAAAGATAGTAAACAGAACGCCAAATCCAAAATCTCCAATTCCAAATGCAAAGAATTAAACCATAAAGCAAAAAATGCAAGAACAGACTAATCTGAGAAAAAAGAAAAAGCATCCAGAGTTAATTTTGACACACTCAAATGAATTAAAAAAGCATCCAAAGCTGCTCTCAACCAGCATGCTACATATTTTGAACGCTGTTCAATTTTCATATTTTTTAATATTAGAACATCTTTGTATACTTCCAATCAAGGAACTAAAATGTGTAACTTGCAGATGGAAAATCAATTCCTATTGTAGGGGATAGATTTTTACTAGCTAATAAAATTTTCAAATCAATATTTCAACTTAAGGAGATTCATTTCCCTGGCCTGGTTTCTTAGCTCTTTATCTATGGAAAACTCTTCAACCAAAAATAAAAAATATTTAGGATTGGTAACCAAAAATTCTACATGGTCTGCAACACAGAACACTTTTTTTTACAGGAGAGGTTGTTGGTAACATGCTCCTCATTAATTTGAGCCAAGTCTCACCCAGTGATTCAATACCAAAAATTGGAGAGACATGTCTCTCCACTCATGATCACCATTTCAAAAGTCTCCACAGACGGGCAGCACACCCAATTCAAGGAGTGCTAGAAAACATGTTCAACATTGATGCTGCCTAACTAAAATGCAAAATATCTATCATCTTTAAATCTCATTTTCTTCCCTTTTGAGGAAATATCCAAAATGAATCCCATCCAAAAGGAAAAGATGGCATGGATATAAATGGAAAAATAGCTGTTCCCTCTATTTAAAATTTAAATTACTATTTTAAGATTAAAAAATTTCTTTCAACAAATATTTTTACATGTGTATCTTTTATATTAAATCCAATATTATTCAAAAGGGTGATGTTAAATTCAAGGCTCCAACCGTGTGGTAGTCGTGTAGGGCCCTACATGGCTCAAATGAGCTGTGGGGGCCCAAAGAAGAGTACAAAGGGCTGTTTCAAAAACCCAGGACCCCCAGGGGGTCGTGTAGGAGCCATGCAACCCCCAAAAATGGCTAATTTGAGCCATGTACGGGTTTACATGGCTCAAATTAGCCCTGTTCAGGGGTGAACAACCCACTGGAAGTTGTGCCAGAATTTTGGGCACCCCCTGAACCACAATTGGGTTCTGTCAACCCAAATTTGGGATAAAAACATACTTTGTGGGAATTTTTTTCCACACCTAGCAATCCCAAAGAGACATTAAAGTGAAATTAAAGTGAAAATTGAAATAATATAAAATTCTGGGAACAATTCTTTCTCAAATCAAAAGTGAGCAAACTTTTTTTTTTCAATTGAAATTTGGATTGAATACTGAAGCATACCATTTCATTTTTTTGCATGGGAACAGTGACAAGCCCTCCTTCTTATGACATGGCTGCGTGTAAGGTCTACATTGATAGTGCCATCAACAAAGATTTGGAAAAAGAAAGAAAGGATTTGTGTAATGAAACATTGGAAGCCCCAATTGCATCCTCATCAAGGGTGACATTTGAGGAACAAAATGATTCACAGTGGGATTTGACCACTGGTTGTGAGTGACCTTTTATGTTACTTCATCTTTGCATTATTTAATTTGATTTAAACTGATGGAGTGCATGCCATCAATATAACAATGCAACTATGGCAGACACACTTGACCCACCTCCCTTGAGAGCTTTTCATACTAGGGAAGGGGCACAAAACTATTTTCAAACATAGGCAATGAAGCATGTTTAGGCTTTAACAGTTTTCAACTCAAAGCGTGACCAATATGGGGATTTAGCCTGTGATAGATATGGTTCCTATTCAGGAAATCTTCTTAAAAAAAGGTCTAGACAATTTACACAAGGAATTTTGGGTGCAAGTTTTTAATCAATGCAAGTTGCACAAAGGCAGACCCCTTGTGGCGCCTCTCCTACAAAGAAACCCAACATAACCATCAACCATCTGAACATCCCTCTGTGCATCCTCAACTGAGGAGAATCTTGGGGGTGGCCTTGGACAATGTAGTAGAAGGCATGAATTATGGGCTCAATACGTTACAACTGAAGAGAAAATTGAGCAAGATTGATGGGGGGGATTATGTTGATTAGCAAAAAATCTTTAACACTAAGAGGAAGGTATTTCTTGCAGAACTAAAGGGAAAAAGTTTTATGGAGGTACTCTATGAACAGCTTGAAGAAAAAATTTGGATTCACTGGTAAAATTTCAGTGGAGAGGGTCACTTGGAGGCCCTTTACTTAGCACATCCAGAGGAAGTAAAGCTTTCAAAAAAATTCCATCATATTTCTATGTTGGATTGTACTTATAAGAAAAATAAGTACAAAACCCCACTATTTCGTGTTGTAGGAATGACAGCCAATTTCAAAACTTTCACAAAATCTCTTGTTTTCATAACAAAAGAAATGTTTGAGTTCTACAGTTTGTCTGTAAATGCATTAAAAGGGTTGGCTTATGATCCTGAGAGACTTCCAAAAGTCTTTGTGACGGACTGTGAAAAGGCTCTGATTTTTGCTATTGAATCTAGTTTCCCTGATTAATCAAGACAATGTTTCAATTGGCACTTGTCTAAAAACATACAAGCAAACTGTAAAGTGCACTTTTTTAATGACGTTGAAGGACGGAAAAGCTTTATGACTCTGTGGGAAAATTATGGGGCCTCAAAGACCAAGGAGGAGGCGGAGGTAAATGATGCAGAACTCAGAGTAGGTCCAAATCACTGCTTCTTATTCTTCCAAGTTTTGGTTTCTGACCTTTTTAATTGTATAGTGTTTCTTGAAAGAATATGAGGATGTACTTGATTATATGGAAAATAACATTTTCCCTATCAAAGAGACCTTTGTAACAGTGTGGACTTGTATAAACCCAGATTTGGGAAACAAAACAACATCTTGGGTTGAAGGGGCCCATGCAACTCTCAGAAAATTCCTTGCAAACTCTTTGGGAAACCTGTTGGATTTTTCAAAAGGCCTTGATGGAACAGTTTTGAATCAAATTAAATCATTTCATGCATCACTTTATAACTCTTGAATTGAGTTAGGGACAGTTCTTCCTCCTGAAATTTTACCATTGGGTTACAAATTGTCTTTAGAGGCAATTCATCTTATTAGGGAACAATTTGAGAATTTCAAATGTGATCATGATGGCTAATTGTGCACCAAGTCATACTCCAAGACTATGGGTTAGCCCTGTTCCCACCAAATAGGTGACCGTCTAGCATTCAGAGGATCTGTGGTACCCAAAGATGTTCATCCTCAGTGGAGGCTGGACTATGACCCTTGCAGTTCTAGTTCTTTAAGTTGGCTTAAGTTGGATTTTTCAAGTTGGATTGTTCAAATCACAATGTGATTGATGCTTTTTGATTAATGATTCCTAATTCACTAATGGTCAATCCTTTTGAATTTTTCAAGTTCAATTTCAATGAAATTACAAGAATTCCTCAGTTATGTGAAAAATTGAATGCAATGATCTTGGAATCTCCAGATCATGAACAAAGCGGACTATTGAATTATATCATTCAGAAGATTACAAAATATTGATCAAAGCCAAGACTTGAACCTAAAGTCTTAAAATCAAGTAGGGGCAGGCCAAAATTGACAGATACACGGCAAGAACCATCTTGGTTTGAGCATGTTAAAAAAGAACTCAAGGGGGAAAAAAGGACTAGAAGGGCTCCAAAAAATAAAAGACAAAAGATTGCAAGTCTTTTCTTGTGGGATATGTTCATTTTTTTGGTTTAATGAACTTATTTACTAACTAATGATGAATTGTTAGTCAAAGTTGGCATAATCTGAATCTGAATTTCATAGTTTGGAGGAAGAGACTGAAAGTGAATCAGGATAACTTGATTTGGAATCAGAATCCTCTTCAGAGGAAGAGAACGTGCAGCAAAGCACAACCAGAAGCTCATCTTTGGTGAGTATTCATTTAATTGATCTAATTAAAGAAATGAATACTAATTTAGTTTTCATGATAGGAACCAAGTGTGAAATACCTCAATCAAATACCCAAGACATTCCATAAGTTATTGGTTGAGGTTTGGGATCCAATTGGAGATGGGAATCTCGGATTTAGAGTCATTGCTAAATCTCTTGATTATGAAGAACATGGTTTGTTTCAAGTAAGGAAGGAAATGATTGAAACATTAGAGAAAAATAAAGAATGCTGCATTAAGATTCTTGGTGGTGAAAAGGAGGCTAAAAAGATTAAAAAAAGAATTGATTTTGAAGACATCAATGAAAAGATTCCCTCCTCAAAATGGCTGGCTAAATTAGAAATGAGTCAAATCATAGCAGACACATATTCCAAACCTATATGTTTCCTTTCATTGGAGTCATGTGATACTTATACTACAATGAAAAATGGTGTTACTGATTAATCAGAAACAATGTTCATTTTCTTTTTAAACAATAACCACTGGGTTCTTTTAGTACTTGAGGGATAAATGATTCCAATCCCGCCCTTTGTAGCAAAACCACTTTCCTTGATTTCTACAAAAGCCTCTGGTTGGGTTGATCATCTAAAAGATCAACTGCAAATGCATTGTAGCTTATAGAGATTATAGACCATGAATTCATTTCATCATTGGGTTTCATATAAATTGTAATTCTAATGCATCTAACAAGTTCTATTAATATAAAGGGTTATCACATTTTGAACGTCATTATGTTGAGTTTTTTGAGTTAACATCATTATATTGAGTGTTTTGAATGAGAGTTTAATGGTAATTCAGTTCAACTTGTGTTGGGCTGATTCCATCACAAGCTTAACTTATGTTAAGCTTGGGATGGGATCAGCTTAACACAAGTTGAACTTGTTTTTTTGGTGTTTTTAATTTAAGGCTGGTAAAAAGACTTGTATTTTTTTGGGCAATTTTACTTTGGGGATTTTCAAAATACTTCTTTAATTTTTGGAACCTTTCACTTTAGGGCTACTCAAGTTGAAATTACTTTAGGGCTTGTCAAGTTAGTTGTTTTTTTGTTGTTTTTACTTTAGGGCTTGTCAAGTTGTTTGTCTTATTTTTGGTGTTTTTACTTTAGGGCTAGTCCAGTTACTTGTGTTTTTTTGGGTATTTTTACTTTCGGGCTAGTCCATTGGATAGTACCAGTTTTTTTCATTTTGATTTATTTATTTATTTTGTTTTTTTTTTTAACAAAAAAATGAACATTCTTTGATTTTTTGGTTGATTTCTGTTTTTTGGAAGGTTTATTTAGCTTACGGGTTGTGTTAGTGTCCATTGATTCCTTTTCCTTTTCATTTTCCTTTTTTTTTTTTTACTCACTGCAGTCTGCTGCCGTGTGGGATGCCACACAACTACATTTGAGACGTGTAAAACTCCACACAGCTCAAATGTAGTCGTGCAGAAGTCCACACGGTGGCAGACCAGGCTGGGTGGGCCGCACAACTCCTTGAGCCATGGGGGGTGATAGGATTGGACCATGTGGCGCGCCACATGGCCCTTTTTAAACCGTGTGCAGGGCTCAATGAGCCATTAATTTTACAACAACCTATTGAAAATTTCTCCTTAAATTCTTCAAAAACGTATTGACACACCAATCCTTCAAGTTGAAAATTTTTTTAGTAGATTTTGAGGGGGGGGGGTTTAACTCTCATCAATTCATTTCCTTTTTTAAAAAAAAAATGAGTAAAAAGTTACCTAACTCCTCCTCAGAACCCTCAAAAAAACTTGGAAGAAGAGAAAGGAAGTTAGAAAACATCTTTGAATGCCAAAGCACTACTCTAAGAATTTAATCTAGCAATCAAATACTAGTTTTATCCAGTGTTTGCTGCATTCCATCTTGAAAACATCACCCCAACCACAAACCTTCAATTAAAAAATCCATACAAGCTGTGGTAAAGCCATCCATTCAATATCTTGCTGCTTCAAACATTTGGGTGCCTTGCATACATGAAAATTCCAAAGGTAAACAGGGATGGAAAATTTGGTGAAGCTTTAATACAGGTTCTTATGATGGGATACCAGCTGGGATCCCAAAAATGGAAAATTATGAAATCTGATGGGTTCATATAAAAAATTCACAGCATTGAATTAATTGAAGCCAAGTTTAAAGGTATATCAATATTTGAAAACTATGAAAACATTTTTTTTCCCTTTCTTTGAACTCAAAGATTTTCAATTTAACAAAAACCTTGATTGCTATCTTCCCCAAGAATCTAAAATTTTCCCTTAAAATCAGAACCCAAATGAATATCCACCCACAGAAAGGCCATTTTATCCTGAAGTTAAACCATACATGTTACCACCAAATGATAATGCTGTTCCCTATCAAGCTCACTCCCGCCTTTCCAAGCCAAACCCTGGCTGGGACTTGAAAATAACCTCTGAAAAGGCAACTAAGCATGTCACCTGAAATTATCATCCCAAAAAAGTACTTTCCCATTGCTGAAGATCTCACATTGAAATTTCCAACATGAATGATATCAAACAAGCATTCCATTCCAGCTCTAAACCAAACAAAATTCCAAAAATTTACCTTAAATAAATAAAATCCATGGATTCCAAAACAAAATTTTATCAAAGCTATCAATTTCAAAATTGAAGCAATTTTTAGACTGGGGTTATGGGAGATAGTTCACATACCATCAAACTTGACTCTGCACAACACATTGTGGATCTTCAGAAAGAAAGTGTATGTTGACAACAACATCATTTGTTACAAGGCACATCTTTGTGCATAATTCAGCAGGAAAGTAGAAGGAAAGGGTTATCATGAGACATATGCTCCTACTGGTCAATTGGTGGCTCTCAGAATTGCCATCACAGTAGGATTCTCAAAAGGCTTTGAAATTCATCAGTGGTGTCATGAACACAACTCAAATCAGTCTCCTCAGGAATACTCAACCCTCAGCCAGAATCAATCCTTAGTCCAATCCACCTTTTACCCCTGGATCTACCAGTTGCACCTCCTGAAGTATCCCCCCTGCATATCATGCAGGTCCTAGTAAACCTTCCCAAGATCTCCCTCTCTCCCTACGGCTTGGTGTATCCTCTATCTCTCCTTCAACCTGATTGGTATGAGAAGTACATGCAGCTCCCATAATGTCAATCCATAGTAAATACTCCTGGCTGGAAAACTCACCTTCCCTGTTCAGTAAATGCCACACCTTTCTGGACAGGCCCATTACCCAATCTTTGAATAAAATTCATCCAGCTCAATTGGTCAACATGTAATGTCATGGGGCATCCCAGCCCAGCACGTATCTCCATGGAAATCAATCTCATCTCTCCATCCTGAGTTCTGTGAGCAGTAGTAACATTCCCCTCAGCCCCTTGCACGTCTGGGGAGGTTGTGAAAGATGGATCTCAAAAATTTGTTCCTCAACAGAAATATTGAAAAGACAATCTATCTAATACCACCAGCTGGTTACTCAGTACCCACTTTCCACTTTATCAAACTTCTCAATTTGATCTATGGCCTTAAGCAAGCTCCCAGAGTGTTTTACAATGAACTTCAAAGGTTTTTTAGCTCAATCAATTTTGTAACATCTGAAAAAAACTCATGCCTTTTTGTTTCTAAAATCACTGAATTAGAATTCTTTGTTCATGTCTATGTGGAAAAAATGGTCATCATCAACAATGAAATTTAAAAATTCAAACGCTTTTTCACTAGTTTATATCTCATGGAAAACCGTGGCCAAGCAAATAACCTCTTGGGCATCAAAACAATCTTTAAATACAACACAATCATCTTATCCCAAGCACTATGCACTCAGAAAATCCTTGAGCACCACAAATTAACCAAATGCCAGACCATGCGCACCCCTATGGTACCCAACATGTGCCTTCAACAAGCAACTGAATCCAAAATCCAAGCCTTCACCCAAGCAGGCCATAACTATTGATGATCCATTAGAAGACCATGGTCTTCTGAGCTATCTTTTTATTTCCACTCACCCCAATATGTCTGTTGGTGGATGCTGCCTGAAAAGACTATTGAATATGGTAATCTTTTTTGATTAAATCAAATCTATCATATATCTTATTTGGTTGTATTAATTCATGATATAAATTTAATCAAAATTAATCATATTACTAGTGTTTTCTGGTCTTGGAAGTATGGCAAGGGTCATGTTGATCTAATCCCACTCTGCCTTTTTTAGATCTCTTCATGACTATTTTTAAATAAAAAACCAACAAATTGTGAATCAGGGTCCCAATGATTGGAAAAAACAGGATAAATGGGTGGAAAAAGGAATCATTATCATCATGGTGTTACCCAAACTATTTAAATCTGAATAAAAAAGGAATAAAGCATGTATTTTGGGATTAGGGTATTTAAACCTGGGTCTAGCAAAAATCCTGCTGCCAGATTCAAGGAAAAAATACTTTAGGTTTAACATGGAGAAAATAAGAATCAGCATAAACATTTTGGGTTCCCACATTCAACTTAATCCATAGAGCTCCCCTATTCAATCAAAATTGAATATGTTAATTCAGACCTGGATTCTTTGACAAATTAATGACACTTGCAAACAGTCACCATTTAAATAATCCTAATCTGGAACAAGAAAAATACTTTTAAAATATAACTCTACCTTCCCAGGCAATATATCTCATTTCATAAAAAATCAACCAAATAGTTAAAGGCCATAGTTTAAAATCAGTTTAGCAAAAACAGGGAGTGAAGCATTTCCTCAGCATCTATCAAATCTATCTCCCTTATTTGAGTCTTCAGAAAAATGAAATTTTTATTCCCCATTGATTATCAAAAGATTTAAAGAAAAATACAATGGATTAGAATATATTATTCAAAATATCTATCAATCATCAAACACAAATCTTGGTTTCAATTTTCATAATGCTGATGAGTCATAAAACTATCAGCTTTGAAATGACCTTCTATGGAGTTATAAGTTGATTCCTGCAGAATTTATGCCATAAAATAAGTGAGTTTGAGGAGGTTTCCACTGATATTATCTTGATCAAAATCAAGTTTGGGCAAGCCTCACTACATCTTTCAAATTTCAAATTTGCAAGTGCTTGAGACTGCTCTAATTGAGAGAAGCAGGCTGGAATGCTTGGGCACCCAGAGTCTAGCAGAAAATTTCCTAAATTATGGAATCTAACTTCCTTCTAATGGCAGTGGTGTTTCATGTGCAAATGCTGGAGGCTTCATCAAAATAAAACCATCAATTATAAACCAGATATTTGAAAATATACCTTGAACTCAATGGAATTATTTATACAAAGCCCAAAGACAATTGAGGAAGGAATCCCAAAACTTGACCTATACTCAGACCACCAGAAACTGAATGATTTTTTCAGAATAAAAGAAAATTTCAGGCGGATTTGGCCTTTTTTTGAAGTTCACAGGTCCTGACGTGCGGGATTAAAATCTTCAAAAGATGAATAGCAGAATAAAATTTCAGAAATTTTGCGGATAGAACTTAACCATAGGTGTTTGATCCAAACAGATGGAATAATTCCAAAAAAAATTAGGCATGGTTATGTAAAATCAATGACTCATCCTCAGTCGGTATTCTATATTGAAAATATTCTATACATGCTTGGTTGGAATCATAACTCATTTCAAGTATTATTTAAGTTTAATTCTCTTTTTTTTTTGATTGAGCCCAGAAGTGGAATTGATGATAACTTAAAGCTAGGTTTTTCGGATTTTTGATGAAAGAGGAAAGCCTTCCGTTCCTATGGATGATGGAGGGATATAACACACGTACAATGTCAAGTGGGAGGGATGATTATCTTTTATTAAAATCGAAGATACCGGGAGATAGGGCCTCAGGATAACTAAATGATTGCGAAAACTTTGTACCTGACCATAGACTCAGGAATACTTAAAACTTGGGTCAGCCGACCAAGGACTCAATCCAAGGACTCAAACGGCTGACCGAATCATTTAGAAAAATTTACACCTTACCTAAGACGCACAATTACTTATTAATTTTATCATCCCATGAGGGATTCTCTACTACACGGAATGGGCAATTTACCCCCCCAGCGACCCAAGGGAGACTGGTTATGAATCAGAGAACAAAACGTCTGCTTTTTTCGAATGGATTTTCAATAGAAATGAGATTTTCACATCACTAGAAATGAAGGAATGGAGTTATTTAGGTATAACGCTTATAAGCAGGAACGGTGCTAGAGAGAAGTGCGACAAATTGGCCCGCGGAAATGACCCTGCTCAGGCCTTGTAGTCATCCTTTCCGTCGTAAGAGTGGTGCTCCCCGCTGTAATGGCCTTCGCCATCGTATTTGAACTTGCCGTAGGAGTACTTCTTGTTATCATCGTCTTTACCGTAGTGATCATCCTTGCCGTCCTTGCCGTCATATTCTTTCTTGCCTTCTTGGTAATTCTTCTCGCCGTAACCCTTACTTTTTTCCTTACCCTCCTTTTCATCATACCCGTTACCACCCTTGTAATCTTTGTTGTCTCCGTAGTTGTATTTGTCATTGTAGCCATAATGACCCTTATGGCCGTCATCGGAGTGGGACTCGCTGTAGTATTCACCCTTACCATCATAGTGGTAATCCCCTTTGTAGTATAAATCGTTATAATCATTCTTGTTACCATATTCACCACCATAGCCGTCCAAGTTGGGACTCCGAGCGTATCGGCGATGATAGCCGTGGGAGTCACCATCATCGTAATGACCCTCTTCGCCGTAGTATCCCTTTTCGCCGTAGTAGCCTGTCTTTTGATAGTATCCATCATAGTCGTACTTCTTGCCGTGATGGTCATCGTCGTGATGATACTTGTGATCATCATCATCGTAGTGACGATAGTAGTGGTGGTCATCATCGTCGTCGTAATACTTTTTTTCGTACTTGTCGTCGTCGTAGTAGTACTTCTTCTTGTGCTTGTGGTCGTCGTAGTCTCTGTACTTGGAGAAGCAGCTCCGGCGATTGAGCGGACCTGATTTCAGACTGCAAAGACGGTCCGTGAGAAAAAAAATCCGCAGCGATTGACTAAGAAAGCCAAAGAGTAGCGAAGGACTTACGTCTGAACGTCTGTAAGATCTCGAGCAGCAAAGCAGGTAGCGGATGAAAACGTTGGTGCTTGAACTAGGAAATTCAAAGAAGTCGAAAGCCAACATGAAACCAATCGGTCGTTTTCGGCAAGCATACTCTTCCAAGAGAGAGCACTTTAAGATGAGTTAAAACTTACTCAAGAAGAGTCCAGCGCCAAAAATGAGTGCGACAGAAAGTTGCATTGTGTTGTCTGATCGCCTTAATATTATTTCCTGAATATTTTTCTGCAAGAAAGTATTAACCAGAGATGACCAGATAAGTAAAACGAGATGTAAATCCGGAACCAACAGAATGTGCTCATCAGTTGTTCTAGCACGCCAGAATAAAATCTCCAGATGATGACGGAGAACAAGAGAGTAAAGGGGTACACACATGATGTTTTTCTGTTTAATTTTGTACTAGTTAGTTTGAGTGGATTGAACACGCTTGGAGAAGTGGCTGAAAGTGGAATTGGAATGGGCACCTGCTGGATGAGAAACCTGAGCGGGATGAGGATTGAAACTCGCAGACACTAAGGTGCCGTTTATATATCAGTTGGAAGCTCATCTTGCCGTCCTGAACTTCTTTAGCCTGGCTAACCGAGCATCAGACCACTTCATGATGTTCCCCTATTCGCTAGGTCATCTATCGCGCTTGCATTATTCTGCAGTCTGAAAGAAGAGAAAGTACAGGAGAAATGCCAAACAGGTCAGCGATCAATTCTACTTTGAAATGATTTGTCCTTCGCTTGTAGATTGGCAAGTTGAAGATCGAAAGAATAATGGCGTGTTAGAAACTTGAACTCTGAGGGGAAAAAAAAACTTGAGCGCTGAGGAAGAGATAAAAATTGTGAATTTCTTGCAACATTAGATGACGACATCATTAGCGAACCCGGAGTCTACATGTGGCTACATAGAAGAATTCATCAGCTTATTTTGAGGATAGAATGGTATGGATTGAGGAGCACTATACTTTTTATGTAAAGATAAAACTGGACTTCTCTCAATCGTGCAACCACCCATACGGCAAACCATGCTTAGAGCGCCTCGCCAGACTACTTCTCGATGCCTTTTCATGCCTCGATCATAATGATGTGTATTCACAGATGATGTGTGCTTTCGCCAAGCGATAAGCAAAGAACGCTCGTGGATGACGTCGCTTTTTGAGGTCTGAGATGACATGTTATGCCTAACCCCATAAGCAAAGCCGCCTATAAGGATCGCTATTTAGTGCTTCCACACACCGCCCTCCCCATCGGCCGGGCTTCGTAGCTGATGCACTCAAAAACGATACATGACTGAGTAGTGATTAAGAGGTCTTCAAGCAACCTTTGGGAAAGTTGAAGAATCTGTTTGGATGACTTCATCCAATCCAGAAAGTGCACACTATATATATCTTGCAAAGTGCTGATCTCTGCATTAGTGTGGGACGAAGTGATGATCGCATTCTAGGGCATGCATGATGAGATAAACTGGCTTCATCATCTCTAAGCCTCTCGATGAGCCTTTAGAGGCGAGGGGACCATGTTATGGGGCTCCTCCCACGACCTAACCGAGCGTCTTACTCCGACTCTGAATATGTCAAACACCACTGAGCCCTGCTCAACAAACTTCATCATCACTGCAGAACAATACCATCTATCTATCTATATGAATGTTTTTAGACCATCGATAGACGTTGTTATGGACCCAAGTATTGGGTACGAGGGAGTACACATGTCGAATAGGATGGCCCAGCGGCGAGTTGACCCTTTTGCCCCCCTTTAGAGACGTTACGTTGTTGCATCACCAAACAATAAGGCAATATTAGATAATTGTAAGTCTGCGATTAGAGGTTTGGATCATACGAAATTAGGCCCCGTTCGGACTCATGGGAAGCGTCACGAAGCGTCATTTCAAAAGACAAGGTTAGCGTCATGTTCGATTTTGCGCAAGAAATCGACATGTGCAATTTTGGTTCATGAGAGCGTTGAAACTTTAAGGACCGCCCAGTAGCGTCATTTGGGGATTTTCTGGTGGGTGGACACCGAACACCAAGCATACGGCGCTACACGAACGTCATGGACCGTCATGAAAATCTTAGATTTTCATGACGGTATGTGACGTTTCTTGCGGGCCCGAACGGGGCCTTACATATCTACTTCATTGGAAGTATTGATTACTAGCTATTGCTGAACATTATCTCAGAAGATAATCACGAATTCACAGTTTATTGGGAATTGTGCCCAACGAATGCAAGGAAGAAGTGAAGATTTTGGGTTCTGATATACTCCGTTGGCTGACAGGTCTTCCCGAAATGGTTTTGGGGTTTGCCCGCCGCTCATCAATCAGAATCAATCCAATCCCTAACTCTAAGCTATTCTTGTAGATTGAGCTAAAAGTGAGGATGGAAAAAGAACCAAAGAAGTTTATACCTGGGGTGTCACCACTCGACTGGGTAGCGGACCAAATTGGATGAGCGGCACAGCTCATTAGGAGCTAAATGCTCCAAACCCACTCAGAGTGACTCACAATAGGGCCACAATGGGGGGTCTGATTTTCCGGTGACTTCGCGTCACCATGCGGTCTCATTTTATGAAAGATTGAAGCGCTCTGGCTAGAAATTCTCTTCACCAATAAAGATTTTCTCTTAACCAAAATTGTACTTTGAAAAACTAAAAACGAGTCAAAATTTACATTGATGAAAGATTGATGTCACCAAAACTCATGCAATCATGAAAATAACTGAGCTCATCCAGAGTTCCACAATAATTTGACTGAGATTGACTGGAAATCATGAATTGGCCAAATTCTGTTTCACTGAAATTTGCAATGCAAAATATAAAGTGCAATCATTCCCAAATAAAAGAAAGGGCAATGTTGAATTTGCAACCCTACGCGACTCAATCATGACCCAAATTAGGTCGTGTGGCGCGGTTGACAACCAATTTCAGTTGTGAACGGCCGCTCCTGACCCATTTCAGTTGTGGACAGCCGCTCACAACCCATTTTGGCCATGAACAGCCGCCCACAACGCCAAAATGGGTCATGAGCAGCTGTTCACAACCCATTCATGATGAGCAAAAAAGAGAGAAACAAAAACAAAAAAAGGAAAACAAAAACAAAAGGAAAATAAGAAAAGGAAAGGGAAAAGAAAAAGAAAAGGAAAAAGAAAAAGAAAAAGGAAAAGGAAAAGAAAAAGAAAAAGAAAAAGAAAAAGAAAAAGAAAAAGAAAAAGAAAAAGAAAAAGAAAAAGAAAAAGAAAAAGAAAAAGAAAAAGAAAAAGAAAAAGAAAAAGAAAAAGAAAAAGAAAAAGAAAAAGAAAAAGAAAAAGAAAAAGAAAAAGAAAAAGAAAAAGAAAAAGAAAAAGAAAAAGAAAAAGAAAAAGAAAAAGAAAAAGAAAAAGAAAAAGAAAAAGAAAAAGAAAAAGAAAAAGAAAAAGAAAAAGAAAAAGAAAAAGAAAAAGAAAAAGAAAAAGAAAAAGAAAAAGAAAAAGAAAAAGAAAAAGAAAAAGAAAAAGAAAAAGAAAAAGAAAAAGAAAAAGAAAAAGAAAAAGAAAAAGAAAAAGAAAAAGAAAAAGAAAAAGAAAAAGAAAAAGAAAAAGAAAAAGAAAAAGAAAAAGAAAAAGAAAAAGAAAAAGAAAAAGAGAAAGGAAAAGGAAAAGAAAAAGAAAAAGAAAAAGAAAAAGAAAAAGAAAAAGAAAAAGAAAAAGAAAAAGAAAAAGAAAAAGAAAAAGAAAAAGAAAAAGAAAAAGAAAAAGAAAAAGAAAAAGAAAAAGAAAAAGAAAAAGAAAAAGAAAAAGAAAAAGAAAAAGAAAAAGAAAAAGAAAAAGAAAAAGAAAAAGGAAAAGAAAAGGAAAAGGAAAAAGAAAAATAAAAAGATAAAAAAAAATAAAAAAAATAAAAAAAATAAAAAAAATAAAAAAAATAAAAATAATAAAAATAAAAATAAAAAAATAATAAAAATAAAAATAATAATAATAATAATAAAAAGAGAAAATAAAGAAAATAAAGAAAGAAAAGAAATTAAAGAGAAAGAAAAGAAAGAAAAGAAAGAAAAAAAGTGGAAAGAAAAAAAGAAAGAAAAAAATAAAAAAAGAAAGAAATAAAGAAAGAAAGAAAGAAAGAAAGAAAGAAAGAAAGAAAGAAAGAAAGAAAGAAAGAAAGAAAGAAAGAAAGAAAGAAAGAAAGAAAGAAAGAAAGAAAGAAAGAAAGAAAGAAAGAAAGAAAGAAAGAAAGAAAGAAAGAAAGAAAGAAAGAAAGAAAGAAAGAAAGAAAGAAAGAAAGAAAGAAAGAAAGAAATAAAGAAAGAAAGAAAGAAAGAAATAAATAAATAAATAAAGAAATAAAGAAAGAGAGAAAAAAAGAAAAAAAAGAATCAAAGAAAGAAAGAAAAAAAGAAAGAAAAAAAAAAAGATAAAAAGAAAGATAAAAAAGATAAAACAGAAAGATAAAAAGAAAGAAAAAAATAAAGAAGAAAGAAAGAAAGAAAGAAAGAAAGAAAGAAAGAAAGAAAGAAAGAAAGAAAGAAAGAAAGAAAGAAAGAAAGAAAGAAAGAAAGAAAGAAAAAAAGAAAGAAAAAAAAAGAAAGAAAAAAGAAAGAAAAAAAAAGAAAGACAAAAAAAAGAAAGAAAAAAAAAGAAAGAAAAAAAAAAGCAAAGGAAGGAATGAGAAAAGACAAGCAATTAAAAATGAAATAAATAAAAATATTTTGTTTTTAAAAAACCTTGGAAAGTGTGACTTTTTTTAAAAAAAAGCTTTACGCCATTTCTACCCAGGTTTTATTTCTGTGTTTTGAACCAGATTTATTTTCAAATATACCATTCCATTTTTCAAACAACCACATCCAATTTTTTTTTTCACCCCCTCCCCCCAACTGGACCAACTGCCCCCATCCTGCTGCAAAATTTTTCATTGATTATTCAATTCCAAATCAAGCACCCCCAATCCACTCATCTCATCCTTTATTCTATCTGGTAAATCATTGATTCCCTTCTCCTTCAATGAAACCTCTCACAAAACAGCTGATTTGATTTTTTTCATCCCTTTTTTAATTTTTTGGTGGTGGGGGGGGACCAAGGTATTCCAATGCAAGACCACCAATGCTGTGTCTACAGTCAAACAATAATCATTGGTAGATGCTTGGAAAAGTTGCTTGCCTTGATTGAATCAAATCCAAAAGTTGTGTTTTGATTGTATTTTCTTGAAAACAGAAAGGAAGGGTGTATTACAATTATGTTTTTATTCCATAGTTTATCTTCAATCAAAGCAAATACATTATGTAACACTATTATTTGAAAATCACCAAGATGAACCTATAATGATGAAATGGTTGCTGCTGTTTGACAATCAACAATGGAACTTTTCCTCAATAAAATCCTTTTTAAGCATGAAAATTCAAAATTCCTATAAACCAGGGTTGGAATACCTCAAGAATAATGAAAGATTCCAACTGTTTCATTTTAAGGAGCAGGCTAAAACTTTTCTTTGTCCTTCCATACTTTAACCCCTGATCAGGAAAACAGATCAGACTGTTTTGTTTTATGTATTGCGGTCATTTCCCTTCTATCTAGCTTGGTCATCTTGCTGTTCTTTAATATGGAAATCTCTACAGCCTATTGATCAAAATCAGAATTACAGGTACTTGATTTTTGTCAATAATTAACTTTCATTACCCACATTTTGGTATTATAGCAATCATGATAAACAAAAATTTGAGAGTAAGAACTAACCAAAAACATCAAAATACAAAATTAAATAACATATCAATGACAACAATCATGTAGATTCTGTGTTGGGATGTAGATTATGTTAAAATACGTATGCACTTACGCATGTGCTACATATAAGTGTAATCCAAATGGGATTCACATATGGGCCTCTCTGGCCCATTGGACACTCACACAGACCATACAGGCCTGTGTGGATGTCACTGATTTGGGGAAACTGGCCTCAAAACGCGTGAAAAAGGCTCATTGATACACGGGCCCTAATGGCCCCGGTGGGAGATATGCGCAAATACAGCAAGATGGGCTTGTATGGGCATAATTGGGCCCAAGGTTTATTTTGGACATACTAGGCCAGACAGGCTGGGCCGCCAAAGTGTGTTTGTCTCAGTTTTTGGGCTTGGGGTGGCCCATTGGGGCTTCCGCCCGTGTTTCAGCCCGCTTGGGGCCGCTTGTATTGCTTGGTTTGGCCCACGGGGGCCCAATGGCCCGCGCAGGGCTGTTGCGGCAGCCAAGGGATCCCGCGTGGTGCAACGCCAAGCAGGCCCGGCCGGTCGCTGTGGTGTCAATTTATAGACACGGATTGGGAACTGCGTCGCGGCTGCGCGCTCAGCATGGGGGGCAAGCGGGCTCAGCATTAGGGTATGCGTAGTGCTCAGCAGCAGCCGCTGTTTGGCTCCACACCTGGCGGAAGGGTCAGGCTCAGCATCAAATGCGGCGTGGGCGGCGATCTGCCCCGGAGATTGGATTCGGAAGGTAGTGCTCTTGAATAGGTTTGCAGGCGCACCGGTTTGGATACGTAGGGGCGGAGCAATCTGCGGGCTATGAAGGAATGGATTAAGCGCACGCGCAAGAACGCGGATCATGCCGGATATTACCAAACACCCACGACGGGCATGAACAAATGGATACGGACAGGCGCGGGGGGCTCTGAGTAGGGCGCGGTGCGAGGACTGCGTCATGAGAAGGACAAACCGGATGGATGGGACGGCGTATGGACAACGGGGGGAGTTTGGTAAGGAGGAGGTGGGAAGAGGAGGCTAGGGTTTCTGTTTTGGGATTGTTTTCCATTTCTTTGTCATACTGTCATTTGCGCGTGTACTTAGGTTAGGGTTGAGGGGGAGGATTTATCCTCACTCCCAACTCCGGGTTAGAGGAGAGGCATGCATGGATATAGAGGAAGAGGAAGAGGAAGAAGGGAATCACATCTTTGGATTGGATCACTCATCTCACCAAGAGATTAAAGGAACTCATACCGGATACACATCCAGGTGGAAAGTTCTTAGGATTGAAGGATTGGGGATTTCTCTCTCTCTCTCTACTTTTCTTTATCTCTTTATCTCTTTATTTCTATTTCTCATTTAAGCGCAACTTTGGAAATCCTCATCTCCTTTCAAACGCAGGGAACCGTTAACTTCCAAACCTTGGGACAATTATAGGGGGATAACCCTTTATTCGTTCCACATCTGGGGGTCTGGCCGGGAAGTAACCTTCCATTTCTTGTCTTTCAAAGGTAACTGGGCGCGATGTCCTATTCATACCTCCCTAAAGTTGCTCCTTCTTCTTCTTCTCCTTCTCCTTCCGTCTCCGGGTCCGCTACTCCGACCCCACTCTTGTCTTCCATCCCTCCTCCTCCTCCCTCCGCTTGACCCAGGACAAGCTACGCCATTCCCCCATCGGTCTCCAGTGACCATGAACCCACTCGTCCGGTTTGCATCAGGCCGCGCAACTACCCTCACATCCAATTCAACACCGCGGATGTGGAGCAATTTATCTCAAGATACAAAGGTATTGCAGATGCGGAAGGTGCGTCGGATGCTGATCAGGCCCGGCTTGTTGTCCTGTTCATTATGGACAAAGAGAAGCTTGCGGATGTGGAGGAAATGGAAGGCTACAAGAATCAAGATTGGCCAAAACTGAAGGCGGAGATCCTAACGCGGTGGGGTAGGCGCGAACCTTGGTTCCGGGAAAGCGATTTCAACCGCGTGGCCTTGGAGGCGAGCGCGCGCGGAGGGGTCAGAACGGGGGTGGAGCTGGCGGAGTACACCTTGACATTCAATCGGATCTATTGGTACCTGTCAAAGAATGAGGTGGTGGCGGGACAGACGGGGGCCATGAAACGCGTGTTTCTGGGCAATTTAGGCGCTCAACTCCGGGCAAGGGTGCAGCGGCATCTTTACAATCACAACTTGGTAAAGCGGTCATTGGACGGGAGCATTGCGCTCCTTCTGGAGTTGGCTGTCATTTTCCGGGCTGTGGAGAGCGAGCTCAACTTAGAGGAGCTTATCGAGGACACCACTAAGTCCTTCCCAGCGGGACCAAAGAAATCCGCCCCTCAGGTTCCGGCTCCAGTTCCACCTACTTCCACGTGTGTTCCAGTTCCTCAACCCGCGCCAGCCCCTCCGGTAAGCAAATTGACGGAACTGGTGAAGGACCTGAAGATCTGCATGAGCCACATGGGCCAGCAGCAGCCGCAAGGGCCTCCACCTCACATGGTGGAAGGGTTTTGGCCGCCCGGTACCTTTGTGCTAAGGGGGTGCTTGTACTGCGGGGAGAACGGTCATTGGCGGTTGGCGTGCAAGGAGCTTACAAAGGATCTCAGCATGGGATTGGTTCAAACGGCGGGAATGGGGTACATGTTTCCGATGGGCAAACAGATTCCAATGGAGAAGCCAGCCAACCGCAATGCAGCAGGTGCGCACACGGGGTCAGGAGGCGGGAACAACGGCGCGAGCGTCACTGGGCATTGTTACCAGTCCCAGATTGTGGCAACCACCTCGGGTGGAAGCTGAGGTAAGGGTAGTGGCAACAGAAGGAAGAAAAGGTGGCGGTCTCCGATAAAATGGAGGTGGACGCAAAGGAGAGACCCCCCTCGGCCGTTCCAAAACCGGCCGCGCATGTTCCCTGAACCAAGGCGCCGGCAGCAAACCCTGTAGGGAGGAAGAAAGTGGCGGACATTGTGCAAAGGGTGATGGGTAACAAGACTCCGGTTCCGCTGAGTTGCAGGAACTGGCGGCCGTGTCTCCGGTGGTGGTAGACAAGATGGTTCAGGCTTTGCGGGATTGCGGTCAGGGCCGGGTATCTCAGACAGTGCAGCGGGTTCATTTGGCGCGGAAGGAGGAGGGGTGCTGGGAGTGCAAGTTGAAATCGGTTTTGACTCCGCTTGCTTACGTTCCAATGGTCATAGCAGGAAGGAAGGTGTGGGCTATGGTGGACAGCGGTTCAATGGTGAACCTGCTGCCATCGCGGATGGTGGATGATTTGGGGTTGGTTTGGCAGAAATGCGCGATGGGTCTCCGCGCGCTTAACAGAGGGGAGTGTTGTGTGGACAGAGTAGTCAAGGAGGAGGAGGTCGAGGTTGCAAGGGTCCGTAGGCCTCTTTCTTTTCTTTCGGTTGATTGTGAGGATGTGATTTTGGGAAGGCCGTTCATGTTTGGGTTTCAATCCAGGGACGGGAACGGAGGCGTTGACGGTGGAGGATTTGTCTGGCGGGAGGTTCAAGACAACAATCTGCGATCACGGGCAGGGAAAGCGGAGGAGAGTGTCCGAGTATGAGGAGGAACCGGACGCGGCAGTTGCGACCAGCTGGGGACAGTGGCCAATTGGGGGGGGAAGTGGTGGGGGTAGGGGATAAGTTTTGAATTGGTGAGGGGGTGCTCTAGCCGGTTCACAGCCGGAACGACTAGACACCCCAGAATTTTTGTTTCTCTATGTTTCTTTCTTATCTGGATTTTGGGGTCTTTGCTGGCTTGGGGTTTTTGCAGGAAATGCAGGCGCGGCACCAGTCCCGGTCCGTAAGCGTGAGGACAAGCCCCGCGGAACCGGGACGCGTAGGCAATCACGCGGATGGGGGAAGCGGGACAAAGAGCGATTTGCGGGCGGTCTACGGGCGTCACGCAAAAAAAAAAATATTATGTGTTCTTTTCTATTTTTCTTCTCTGTTGGTTTCTTTTTCTCTTTTTTTTCTTTCTTTCTCTCAGGATATCTGAAGGATGGGTGGCTGGTATGGGACTAATCCTGATTTGGTGAGGGGGTGCTGTAGCCGGTTCACAGCCGGGACAACTAGACACCACAGAATGTCCGTTCTCTTACTCTCTATCTCTCTCTTCCCTTACAGTGGCGCGCGCTGGTGTTTTGGTTGTTGTGTTTGTTGCAGGATGGGTATGGGGAACTGTGTGGCAGTTTGTCTGGGGAGGTCCAGGTGCCTCTTTTGGAACGGCTTGTCACTTACGGTCGCTCACAAAGCAAGGGCGCGGGTGCGGACTCAATCTCAGACTCACTCTCACAAAGCGCGGCCGCGCACTTTTTCTCAGAAGGTTGGGACCACGCGCGGAGACATGTATTTTCTTAATGGAAAAGAAAGGCGCGGTACAACAAAAAGAAGAAAAGAAGTAGAGGAAAGGAAGAAGGGGAAAAGGGGGGGCAATGCGCCTAAGCCATCTTCATCATTTCCTCCATTTCCACCCTTGAGGACGCCAGTAAAGCCCAGAAAGACGCCAGGAGTTTGCGCCAGGATTCCAAGGGTTGTGCTCCGGGGATTGCAAGGAAATTCCGGAGCATTGTGGTTGAACTTTCCGCGAAAGCCTTGAAGCCGGCCGCCGGGAGCGCCATTATGATTGGAATCTCCAGGATCTCGGGAGGGCTGGGGGGAGGAGCGGCCGGTGAAGATGGTGCCTCCGGGGAACCAACAGGGGGGCTCGGACCAGCTGGAGGTGTTGACAGGACAACAATTGGTGACTGAGGCGGAGGGGCGTTGGGGGTTGCAGGCCTCTCATCCAAGTCAGCTGGTGGCGCGGGCGGTGTTGGCGGTTGCGGAGGAGGAGAAGGGGGTGCTGGCGCAGCCGCGGGTCTTCCAAAGAGTCTTGGGTCTGGTACCGTTTGGTTCATGCCAACAGCGGCGGCCCAAGCGCGGGTTGCCGGGCGCCATTCCTCCAAAGTTTTGTATTTGCCCCGTTGCGGAGGTCTGGCCCGGCGGAGAGGTGATGCCAAGTGGCAGCTCACGTGCGAAGTGGTGGGTGACGGAGCTCGGGGGCGGCGGGATGGAGGTGAACCGGGAGGTATCCACGAGCCTTCCAAGATTGACTCGTTGTCCAAAACCACAAACGGGTCCAGATGAGCCCTCTTGCCCGGCCTGGGGCAAGAGCCAGATTGGGGGGGAGCTTGAGGGATGCTGTTGCTAAGAAAGCAGCGACAATGGCTGCGACGGCAAGCTACACAGGCGCGTCGACCGGGGATGATCAAACATGCGTGCCCATCCCTGGCGCAGAACTTGCATGGGAGCATGATGGCAATGGATAGGAGGGAAGACGGGGAAGGTGGTAGTGGGAGTGATGGGGGTGGAGTGGAAGTAGCGGAGGTGGTGGTATGGTGAAGCAATGGGAAACTTCTGGGGACAGAACTCAAGTTGGGGGGGGATGTGGTGTCAATTTATAGACACGGATTGGGAACTGCGTCGCGGCTGCGCGCTCAGCATTGGGGGCAAGCGGGATCAGCATTAGGGTATGCAGAGTGCTCAGCAGCGGCAGCTGCTGGATCAGCAGCAGCCGCTGTTTTGCTCCGCACCTGGTGGACGGGTCGGGCTCAGCATTGAATGCCGCGTGGGCGGCGATCCGCCCTGGAGATTGGATTTGGAAGGTAGTGCGCTCAACTAGGTTTTTGGGCGCACTGGTTTGGATACGTAGGGGCGGAGCAATCCGCAGGCTATGAAGGAACGGATGAAGCGCGCGCGCAAGCGCGCGGATCATGCCGGATATTACCAAACACCCACGATGGGCGTGAACAAACGGATACGGACAGGCGCGGTGCAAGGACCGCGTCATGAGAAGGACAAACCGGATGGACAGGACGGTGTACAGACGACGGGGGGAGTTTGGTACGGAGGAGGTGGGGAGAGGAGGCTAGGGTTTCTGTTTTGGGATTGTTTTCCGTTTCTTTTTCATACTGTCATTTGCGCGTGTACTTAGGTTAAGGTTGAGGGGGAGGATTTATCCTCACTCCCAACTCCGGGTTAGAGGAGAGGCATGCATGGATATAGAGGAAGAGGAAGAGGAAGAAGGGAATCACATCTTTGGATTGGATCACTCATCTCACCAAGAGATTAAAGGAAATCATACTGGATACACATCCAGGTGGAAAGTTCTTAGGATTGAAGGATTGGGGATTTCTCTCTCTCTCTCTACTTTTCTTTATCTCTTTATCTCTTTATTTCTATTTCTCATTTAAGCGCAACTTTGGACATCCTCATATCCTTTCAAACGCAGGGAACCGTTAACTTCCGAACCTTGGGACAATTATAGGGGGATAACCCTTTATTCTTTCCACATTGCAAACAACGGCCACCGCCGCAGGAGCAAGGGCAAGCAGCCCTGGCTCCCTCCCCCTCCCCTTGCTTGCCATTGCAAGGAGGAGGGGGTGGCTGGCTGGGTTGAACAAGCCAGCAATCAACTGCAACAAGGCGGTTGATCAGGGCAGGGGGGTTTTCCTCACCCCCTTTCCCAAAGGATGAAAAGGCCGGCTGCAAGGAGAACAACCAGCGGTGGGGGGAATCTGATCACCCCTCCACCATCAAAGCAAAGCAGAGACCAGGGGTGCTCCCCCCCCCCTTTACCAAGGGGGAGGAGCAACAGGGCTGAGGGGATTTGACCACCCCCCAGTCCACTTCCATTGTCAATGCCCTGGGGGTATTGACCCCCAGGGCCCCTGGTAGGGGGAATTTAACACCCCCTCCAGGGATCTGAGAGAAAGAGGGGGGGGGGGGGCAGCATGTCCGCTGGTCACCCCCCCCCCCATGTGAGTCTGAGACCGGACCCAGGTGTGTCCTGGGTCCCACCTGGCCATTTGTATGGCAAGGGGCTGGTTGCATGAGGCAACCAGCCAGTGTGGAAGTCAATAGGACCAGTTGTAACAGACAACCAGCCCAGGAATTGAACCGCACAGGGGCTGGTTCAGCCCCATTGAGGTGGAAACACCAGAAACAACCGGAATAGGCTGGTTGTAAGGGTACAGGGAATGATTCCATATGGGCTAATGTAGCCCACACCAAGTAACAAGGCCTGTAGAGCCTGTAGAGCTCTTTTGGGGCGGAAAAACTGCCTTTTGGCTTGTTGTATCATGGGCTCACAAGAGGCCAATCTTTTGTGTTTAAGGAGCTCTTCTACCTTCAGTTTTCTATCCATCCATTCATCATCCAATTGAATTCATCAATGATATCATCCAACATGCTGCCCCATTGTGAGAGCCCATCAAGCAATTGTTGACACAAGTTTTCCAGCATTTCTTTTGTTTTAATTACTGCTAATTTGCCTAAGCTAATTTCTGGCCATAATTATAACACATTATAAGTACCAACATTATCATTACTTCCAAGCCATCTAGACCCTTGTAACTTACTCTGGAGAACATCAAAGACCTCAAGTTTTCCAAGAAGATGTCCTATATCCCTGATTTTAGCTCCACCAAGATAGGACTGAACAGTCAGAATTATAGTTCTTGGGCTGTCCTCAAGGATAGTGAGCTGGAAAACATCTGTTGTGGGGAGATAATGGATGCAGATGACACTTTGATCAGTTCAGAAGTGGAGAAAAAGTCTTATCATCTCATCCTTAGGCATCTTGATGAAAAGCATGTGACATGGGTTTCCAATACTCTTAGGGAAGGTGAGAGGAGCAGGGGAAGAATCCTTTGGAAGTTGTTTAAGTCCAAGTATGCTGGTGATTCTGTTCACCAGAAGGCTATAGCTTTCAATAAACTGTTTAAGTTACAATATTCAAATTGTAAACAGTTTGTTGCAGAGGCTAGGTCTATCATAGCCTAGTTCAAGTCATCAGGACTTAACATGGTTCCTGAGTGTTTTTCACTCTTAATCCTTCAGAAGCTACCAAAGGAGTTTGATTCTTTAGTCAGAATTATTTCTCAATTGGATCCTCTTCCTGGGGAGGAGGATGTGCTGAAAAGGATTGGAAAGGATGATCTTCAGTTCAAGATGAAGGGGGGTTCTGGAACAGCCCTTGTTGGAAAGACTGGAAAATCTTGCAAGAAGGCAAAAAAGGATTTTTCCAAGGACTTATGCTATAATTGTCAGAATAAGGCGCATTATGCTAAGGATTGCAAGGAGGCCAAGAAGAGGAAGAAGTCCAAAGAGAATGACAAGTAGGTCAATCTCACTACTGAAGATCTTGCAATGGTGGAGTTTGATAGTCCAATGGAAATGGTTGTTGGGGAAGAAGGTCCCAACAAGAAGGTCAAAATTGATGAGGATCAAGAAATTGACTTGATTGATTACAAAGTGAGTAATCTTAACCTCAAAGATGAGAACTTATTAGTTACTGATAAAGATTCTTTCCTATTAGGAGAATTGAAGGAGGATGTTCTTGTTTTGATTGACTCTGGCTGTACAGATCACATGTTCTTTGAAGCAAATTTATTTTCAAATCTTAGTGATTATGATGGAGTTGTAAATATTGGTCAGAAAGTCAGAAAAATTCAGATTAAAGGAATTGGAAAAGTTATTCTTGCAAATCACTTGGGTTTCAAAATTTCTTTTGAGAAAGTGTTCTATGTACCAGAGTTGCCTTATAACCTTGTGTCCCTTGGAGTGTTGTGGAAAAAAGGTTCCCAGATTTGTTATCTTAAAGAAGATAAGTTTGTTATTGATATGAATGGGAGAACTTTTCTTAGTGGAAAGGTTCGGAACAAGCTTTTGTGTGCAAGCTTGTTCAAAATCTCAGCTTTGAGTACTGTTGCTCACAATAGAAGTGGCCATAAGGTAAAGGACAGCAACTGTGAGAGTTTTACCTTAGGGGCTAAGACTAGAAATGTGTTCTCCAAGAGTAGAGATTGCACTGATGTTCCTAGAGAGGAATTTTCCATTGATTTGGAAGGTCCATTCACACCGGAGTCCCTCAATGGGGCAAGATACTTCCTCAATTTAGTTGATACTGAAACTAATTATGTTTGGGTTAAACCAATTCAATCTAAGGATCAGACCACAGAGGAGGTTTCTGTAATATTCAAATTCTGGAAACAGAATGTTCTAATGAAGGAGATCAAAAGGTTTATCACTGATGGAGGTGGTGAATTTGTGAGTAAAGAGTTTGAGAGGTTATTGAAAGATTATGGTATCATTCATATAGTCACTACTGCAAGTACTCCACAAAATAATGGAATAGTTTAGAGAATGAATAGGACATTACTGGACAAGGTCAGAACTATTATGTCTCAATCTGGTCTACCAAAGTTCTTATGGGATGAGTTGATGTATACGGTCTTTCTGTTGCATAAAGTTGTAAGTGTTAATGGGAAGAGTCCTCATTATCAGTTTTTTGAAGTTGTAACCCAAAACATCACACCTAAGAAGAATTGGTTGCTTGGTGTATTATAGTGTCCACCATAATGAGATGGTTGGAAAATTAGACCCTAGAGCAAGAACAGGGGCACTTGTAGGCTATGATTTCATAAGTAAATCATATAGGATCTATTGTCCAGGGACAAGAAAGGTTATCCGTAGTAGGGATGTGAAATTTGATGAAAGTACCCTTCCACTCAAAAGGAGTGAAGATTTTGTTGTGAATAAGTCACAGCAAGAAATAGAATTACCACCTATTTCACCAGCAAAGGCTGAGGAACATGTGGTTCCAGAAGATGAAGAGATGGCAGACGTGCCACCAGAGGGTTCAGTACCCGCTTCAGGGGAGTCTGTTAATTTGGAACCTGATGAAACTGCACCTCCAGTAAGAAGGAGTGGTAGGGTTAGAGTACCAGTTGATAGGTACGGGGAATGGAAGTGCCATTATGCTGCCGCAGGATATGAGGAAGATACATTTCAGGAACAGTGTATGCTCAATGAAGTCCTTGAGTTAAGTTCAGAAATGGGTAACAGGGTTAACTCAAATAGCTTTGGCCAAGCTATGAATTCTGATGAGAGAGCCAACTGGAAGAGTGCTATTTTTGAGGAATTTGATTCTCAAAAAAATCATAGTGTATTTCAAGTGGTTAAGCGGGATTCTGTTCCAAAAGGAAAGACCATTGTGGGGTCTAGATTGGTGTTAAACAAGGTGTTTGACACAAATAGAGTTTTGAAAATTTTCAAAGCTAGATGCGTTGCACGGGGCTTCAAGCAGAGAGAGGGTATTGATTACCAAGAAAATTTCTCAACAACTGGAAGGCTGTCCACCTTCAGGTAAATCATTGCTCTGGCAGTGGATTTGGGTGAATAAATCAGACAAGCTGATTTTGTAACAGCATACTTGAATGCAAAACTTGGAGAGGAGGAGACTGTTTATATTTCAATCCCTGATGTTTTTTGTGAATGGTTAGTAGAGACTAAACCAGAAACCATGAAGAAAATCTGTGTTAGAAGTTTTCTTTCAGCAGATAAAGGGGAATATTTCCTCAAGCTGTGTAGATCCCTTTATGGATTGAAGCAAGCAGCTAGATTGTGGTATAATACCATGAGTGAAAAACTGATACAGATTGGTTTCAAGAAGTCTGAGGCCAACCCTTGTCTTTTTGTAATAAAGGATGCAATTTTGTTTTTAAGGGTCAATGAAATTATCATTATTGGAAATGGTAAAGAGAGAGTCATGGAGAAACTCAAAAAGGAATTCAAGATAAAAGATCTTGGTCTGGCGCAACAGGTGCTAGGAATGAAAGTCAGTAAGAGAAAGAATGCTATTGAGTTAGACCAGAGCCATTACGTGGCAGCTCTTCTTAAGAAATATGGCTTAGAAGATGCAAAGGAGTTTGGTACTCCCATGCAGTCAAACATTTGTTTAGAGAAGTCTACAGATGAGGAGTATCTGGAGTTTGTTCAATCTGGGAACAACTACAGGTCAGCTATTGGATCACTTAATTATTTGGGGCAGTGTACAAGGCACCATATTGCTTTTGCAATCGGTGTCTTGTTGCAACACTTAGAGAAGCCAAGCATGAGGCATTGGTCAGTGTTTAAGAGAGTTATGAGGTATCTTGAAGGAATGCACAGTCTGGGACTGTTGTTTAAAAAGTCAGCAAACTTTGATTTGGTTGGTTATTCCAATGCAAGTTGGGCAGATGGTAACACTAGGGAATCAAAAAGTGGTTTTTTATTCTTCTTAGGTAAGAATCTGGTGTCATGTATGTCCAAGAAGATGTTGGCAATCAGTCTTTCATCAACAGAGGCTGAGTATAGAGCTTACTTAGCAGCTTCACAGGAAGCAAAATGGTTTAGAAAAGTCTTAGAGGATACACATAAACCACAAGGGTTTGCATTGTTGTATTCTGATAACCAGAGTGCCATTGCGTTGGCGCAAGACCAAGTTTTCCATTCAAGAACAAAACATATCAATGATCACTATAACTATATTTGCAATGCAGTTAACTGCAAGGAGATTTTTTTGAGGTACATGCCCACTGGAGAAATGATTGAGGATATCTTGAATAAGGCTTTAGATAGGAACAAGCATCAAGGCTTTGTGACTAATATGCAGATGTCACCCCTTTTGCATTAAGGGGGTGTGTTAAAATACGTATGCACTTACGCATGTGCTACTTCTAAGTGTAATACAAATGGAATGCACATATGGGCCTCTCTGGCCCATTTGACACTCACATGGACCATACGGGCCTGTGTGGATGTCACTGATTTGGGGAAACTGGCCTCAAACAGCATGAAACAGGCTCATTGGTACACAGGCCCTAACGGGCCCAGTGGGAGATATGGGCAAATACAGCCAGATAAGTTTGTATGGGCATAATTGGGCCAAAGGTTTATTTTGGACATACTTGGCCAGACGGGCTGGCCCGCCAAAGTGTGTTTGTATCAGTTTTTGGGCTTGGGGTGGCCCATTGGGGCTTCCCCCTTGGGGCTGGTGCTGTGCCGGGGCCCACTCAGGGCTGCTTTTATTCCTTGGTTTGGCCCACGCAGGGCTGTCGCGGCAGCCAAGGGATCCCGGGCGGTGCGACGCGGCGCAGGCCCGGCCAGTCGCAAACGGAGCCAGGGCCGGCAGCCCCGGCTCCCTCCCCCTCCCCTTGCTTGCCATTGAAAGGGGGAGGGGTAGCTGGCTGGGTTGAACCAGCCAGCAACTGACCGCAACAAGGCGGTCAGTCAGGGCAGGGGGGATTTCATCACCCCCTTGCCCAAAGGATCACAAGGCCAGCTGCAAGGAGAGCAACCGGCGGTGGGGGGGATCTGATCACCCCTCCACCATCAAAGCAAAGCAGAGACCAGGGGCCCTCTCTCCCCCCCCCCCCCTTTACCAAGGGGGAGGAGCAATGGGGCTGAGAAGATTTGACCACCCCCCAGCTCACTTCCATTGACAACGCCCTGGGGGTATTGACCTTCAGGGCCCCTGGTAGGGGGAATTGACCTCCCCCTCCAGGGATCTGAGAGAAAGAGGGGGGGGGACAGCATGTCTGCTGGTCACCCCCCCATGTGAGTCTGAGACTGGACCCAGGTGTGTCCTGGGTCCCACCTGGCCATTTGCATGGCCAGGGGCTGGTTTCATGAGGCAACCAGCCAGTTTGTGAGTCAATAGGACCGGTTGTTACAGACAACCGGCCCAGGAATTGAACCGCACAGGTGCTGTTTCAGCCCCATTGAGGTGGAAACACCAGAAACAACCGGAATAGGCTGGTTGTAAGGTTTCAGGGACTGATGCCATATGGGCTGATGTAGCCCAAACCAAGTAACAAGGCCTGTAGAGCCTGTAGAGCTCTTTTGGGGCGGAGAAATTGCCTTTTGGCTTGTTGTATCATGGGCTCACAAGAGGCCAATCTTTTGTATTTAATGAGCTCTTCTCCCTGCTGTTTTCAATCCATCCATTCATCATACAATTGAATTCATCAATGATATCATCCAACATGTTGCCCCATTGTGAGAGCCCATCAAGCAACTATTGACACAAGGTGTCCAGCATTTCTTTTGCTTTAATTACTGCTCATTTGACTAAGCTAATTGCGGGCCATAATTATAACAGATTACATTGAAAAAAATGATATTTTGATAAAAATTGGAGGTCTTGAGTTGTAATAGATTTGTTGCCCCCTGTACCAAAAAATAGAGAAATGGGGTTAAAAAAATCAATTGGTCCCCCCCACCAAAAAATGAAAAAAGAGATGAAAAAAATCAAATCACTTGTTTTTTGAGAGGTTTCATTGAAGGAGAAGCGAATCAATGACTTACCAGATAGAATAAAGGATACAATGAGTTGATTGGGGGTGCTTGATTTGAAATTGGATAATCAATGAAAAAGTTTGCAGCAGGATGGGGGCAGTTGGTCCAATTTGGGGGAGTGGGGGGTGAAAAAGAAAATTTGATGTGGTTTTTTGAAAAATGGGATGGTAGATTGTAAAATAAATCTGGTGAAAAACCCAGAAATAAAACCTGGGAAGAAATGGCATGGAGCTTTTTTGCAGCAAAAAAAAAATTCCACTTTCCAAGCTTTTTGAAACGGGTGATGATAAATTCACAACTTCCAGTTGTGTGGGAGTTTCTTGGGCCCTACACGGTCCAATAGAGGGGTGGGGGCCCATTCACGCTTCCAAAGGGCGCGTGCGGGCCAAAAAACGCGCCTACAGGCATCCAAGGGGTTATCTTAAACATGTGCAACCCCTGGGGGGCCATATAACCCCCTAAATGGTGTTTTTGGGTTGTTTCCCCCGTTCACAGGGATTTTTGACGCATGGCTGGGTGTATAAAAACCCCCGGGGGGTTGTTCCAAAATGTTTGGCACCCCCTGGACCACATTTGGGTTTGTCAACCCAAATTTGGGATCATCACATACTATGTGAGACTGTTGAACCACACCTAGCAATCCAGGAGTGACACTAAAGTGAATTTAAAGTGAAATAAAGTGAAATTAAAGTGACAATAGGAAACTGCAAACAAATGTCCCACTAAAATTGAACTTTCTCAACTCAAAATTGAGAAAAATTTGTACTTGTTCAATTGAAATTTGGATTGAATACTGAAATACTGTTGAATTTTTTGGGAATTATGCAAAAAGTGGCAAGCCCTCCTTTTTGTAACATGGCTGCGTTGAAGGACTAAATTTATAGTGCCATGAACAAAGATGAGGCAAAAAAGGATGTGGGTAATGAAACATTGGAAGCCCCAATTGCATCCTCATTGAGGGTGACAATTGAGGAACAAAATTTTTCACAAATAGACATGACCTCTGGTGGTGATTAAAATTTTATGTTACTCTGGTCTTTGGCTGATTTAATTCAATTGAAACTGAACTATGAAAATGTGAATATGGTGTACCTATGACAGACCCACTTTACTCACCTCCTGTGAGAGCCGTTTCTACTAGGGAAGAGGCACAAAACTATTGGAAAAAATGGGAAATGAAGCATGGTTAGGCTTTAAAGTTTTTCAACTCAAAGAAAAATAAATATGTGCATTTAGCCTGTGATAGACATGGCTCCTACTTGGGGAAATTGCTCACCAAACGGTCAAGGAAAACTCACACAAGGAAGGTTATGTGAAAGCTTTTAATTGTTTCAAGTCACACAAAGGCAGACCCCTTGTGGAAAATCTCCTAAAAAAATGATCAAAATAACCATGAAACATCTCCACACCCCTCAGTGAATCCTCACCTTAGGAGAAACTTGGGGTAGCCTTAGAAAATCTAAAAGAAGGCATGAAAGATGGGCTCAATAGAATTCAACTCAAAAGAAAATTAAGCAAGATTGATGGTGGCAAATATGTTGATTACTGAACAATCTATAGCACTAAGCGTAAGTTAAGGCTAGCAGAACTAAATTAAAAAAGTTTTATGGAGGTCCTCTTTGAAAAAATTGGTGATTCAGGTTGGGTTCATCAAGCAAAATTCAGCGGAGAGGGTCACTTGGAGGCCCTATTCTTGGCTCACCCAGAGCCATTAAAGCTTTTCAACCAATTCCATCATATGGCTATGATGGATTGTACTTATAAAACAAATAACTAAAACATCCACCTATTGCATGTTGTAGGAATTACAGCCAACCAGAAAACTTTCAAAAAAGCTCTTCTTTTTTATAAAAAGAGAAAAGTTTGATTTCTACAGTTGGTCTGTCAATGCACTAAAAGGAGTTGGCTTATGATCCTGAGAGACTTCCCAAAGTCTTTGTGATGGACCATGAAAAAGCTTTGATCTGTGCTCTAGAACAAATTTTACCTGATTCTACAAGACAGTGTTGTCAATGGCTTTTGTCTAAAAACATACAAGCAAACTGTAAAGTGTTCCTTAATAATAAAATTGAAGGGTTGAAAAGCTTTATGTGTCTTTGGGCTAAGTATGGGGACTTAAAAAACGAGGAGGAGGCAGATTTCAATGATGCAGAACTTAGAGCAAGTGCCAAATCACAGGATATGCTGTTAATCTTCCTAGTTTTGGGTTGCTTACATTATGACTTTTATAAAGCTTTTTCTTGGCAGACCATGAGGATGTTCTCAAGTATATGGATCATAATATCTTCTGTGTGAAAGAGAAATTTGTAATGGCTTGGACTTGCAAAAACCCTGATCTTGGAAATAAAAGAACATCTTGGGTTGAGGGGGCCCATGCTACTCTCAAACAATTCCTTGCAAATTCTTTGGAAAAAATGTTGGATATTTGGCAAAACTTAGAGGGAACTGTTTCCAATCAGATGAAATCAGTTCATGCTGCCGTTTAAAACTCTCAAATAAAGATTGGAATAGTTCTTCCTACTGAAATGTTACCATTGGGATACAAGGTGTCTTTACAGGCAATCAAACTTTTTTTGGATCAATTAGAAAGATTAAAGTGGAACCATGATGTAGAAGTGTTCACCAAGTCATAATCAATGACTATGGGGTTTCCCTGTTCCCACCAAATAGGTCAACTACTAGCATCAAGATGATCTGTTGTGCCTGAGGATGTTAATCCTCAGTGGAGGTTGGATTACAGCCCTTGCAGTTCTAGTTCTGTAATTTTGTTCAAGTTGGATTGTTGGATTTTTCAAATGAATTTGTGATTAATTCTTTTTCAATGATGATTCCTACTTGACTAATATTTTATAATTTTGAACTTTTTAAGGTTGATGTTGATGAACTGCTCAATGATTCTCAGTCAATTAGAAGATCAATACAATGATCTTTGCTCATACTGAGAAAGATTATCATGGGCTGTTGAAGCACTTGATGAAGCAGATGGTAGGTTATCAATCAAAGCCAAGAACTGAAACTAAAGTCTTGTGATCAAGCAGAGGCTGTCCAAAATTGATGGATACCGGCAAGATCCTTGTTGATTTGATCATTTTGAAAAGTAAATTCAGTGGGAAAATAGATTTAGAAGGGCACCAAAGAAGAAAATAAGAACAATGGGAAGTCTTTTAATTTGTGAAAGGTCCATTTTTTGGTTTAATGAACTGATGGGAAAATGATTTTTTTAGTGCAAGGATGGCTCTTCATCTGAATTTCATAGTTCAGTTGAAGAGACTGAAAGTTCATTAGGTTCTGTGCTGTTGGAATTGGATTCATTTTGGAAGGAGGAGGATGAAGAAATGGAGGAGTCAAACAGAAGCTCATCTTTGGTGAGTGTTGATTCCTTTAATGAGATTAGAATTGTGGCTAACTATTTTTTGATTTTAGGAGGTGATTTACCTGAATCAAATACCTGAGAACTTACATAGTTTTGTGGGTGGGGTTTGGGATCCGGTTGGTGATGGAATTTGTGGATTTAGAGTCATTGCTAAATAGCTTGAACATGATGAGCATTGAAGTTTTCAAGTTGTGGCATTCAGAAGGAGACTTCCCCTAAAATGGTTCCCAAGTTTGGAAGTTATTGATCCCTTGCGTCTGTAAACCCTGAGTGCAACTGTTCACCCTAAAACTGAGAGATAGAGAGATGAGTTTAAAGAGTCCTTCCAACCTGATTTGATGATCTGATCTCCTCCCCATGCCATCCGCATTGAGGGTGTGGTTTAAGTAGCCTTCACCTCATTCCTAAACTAGGTAAAACCGCAAGTAAACAAGAATAATAAAATACAACCCTTAAGTACAGAACCCTAGCCCAACTCTATCCTTCCATCCCCATCCCATACCACATATCCCATCTGTATTGCCCACCTGCCATTATTTCCACCCAGTTTGTCCTTCTCATAGAGTGGCCCTTGTGCTGTGCTCAACTTGGAGCCCCCTGCGCATGTCCGTATCCACCCAACGCGCCATTCCAGATATCCAAGGTACATCTGCGCAATCCATCCAATCCAATCCAATCGACCCCGCATCTCCAGATGCCAAGCCTGATTTGACTTCTTCTGAGCCTGCAGCACGGCTTGCTGCGGCAAAGCCGCACCCATTGCTGAGCCCGCTGCTACTGCTGAGCCCGCTGCTACTGCTGAGCGCAAAGCGCGCAGCCCATTCCAACTTTCATCTATAAAAGACCACCACCTCCCCCCCAACTTGAGTTCTGTCCCCAGAGATCCACCACTATCTCACCTACCACCAGTTATCCCATCCCCTCACCGCACTACTACACCACACCAAGAGAATACCCTCCACATCCTTTTCTTCAACATGTCCTCCATGTTCTGCAGTTGGAAGGGCCTCACCTGACGCATTCTTCCGGATTGGTGCGCCTGCGTTCCATGCCAAGCTGGCCACCATTGTTGCTCCTTATCCAATGGTTTGCCCCGCGACTGTCCTCAAGGTCTTCCACGCAAGAGGACCCAAAGCGACTTGTTTGTGGTCTTGAGCAACAAGGACATCACAACCAATGAATGGACCCCGCCCGGCTCACCTTGCAACCAACCTCAACGCGCTGCTCCTCACCCTCCTTTGCGCAAAAGCCATGACTTGGGCTGGACCACCGCAATGCCAGGAGTTCCCCAATTTTTCTGTTTATTGGGCTTCTGCTCTTGAGTGGGCTGCATGGGTACAGATAAACAAACCAGAAACAGACCTGTGGAGCTTTAACCAACTGACTGCACCTCCTCCACCGCCACCATGTCCTCCCACTCCCCCACAACCTGCTCCTCCGCTGCCATCTCCATCCCTTGTTTCCAGGTTGTCACTGGATACCCCGCGCGCACCAACTCTGGCGGTAATCAAGTTGGTGCCAGAACCCCCGGCCGCTCCTACTCCCAAGATTCCAGAAATCACCATTATTCCAGCACTTCTGCTTGCAAGGTTTGACAAAATGGTGAAAAAAAAGGAAAAACTACTCCAACCCTTCCTTGCGGTTCACCACGCTCATACCATTGCTGCTCAAAGCAAAATCCTAGAAGCCTTCCAAAAACTAGCCACTTTAAGACTCCAAACAGTGCTAGGCCGTGGCAGTTCTGTGGAGGGGAAAGGTGCTGTTTAGGCTGCCCTCCTGAGTGTTACAAAAATATTTAAATTTAACCAAGATCAAAGTCCAGAACCTGGTAAACAAGGGACAAAATGTAAGAGGATAAAGATGATAGTAGTTGGTAGCTGGGAAAACAACAATATCTGAGGAAAGATGATGCCAGGGAAAACTTGAATAGAAGAAGTCAAGGATTGTTCAGAGTTCAACAGGACAAGGCAATTGTAAGTAACAAAGCCCACAAGCTGATAGCTCTGGTTTTCAGCAGAAGCTAAGGAAAGATTAACTCAATCCCAAACAACATCCAGGCTCTCAATGAACCTGCCCAAATCTCGGCAATCAAGCGCTTGAAGGGTACCAGATAACTGCGGGTGGCTGCACAATACAAAGCCAATTGTTTGATGAAGCTCTAGAAGCAAAACAATAACTGATTCAAACAAGGATAACCAAACACTTCTCAAGGGATCCAAGAGTAGCATGGCGGAATTCAACTTCAAAAGAAATGAAGGGAGGTTTAACACTCCAGGTTTTAAGCTTAATAAAACCTCTTCAGTCAAACGTGACTTGTTCCAGAAAGATAATAAAACGATGATCAGGACCAGTATGGTTGGATAAAGGGATCAGGAGTGGTGTAACACACTCAAGAATTCAATCAGTTGAATTCTTCTTCAACCATCAAAGCTATTGGTTGGTGATAAAGATCAAGGATCAGGTTTTTGAGTATGGAGGCTCAAGTATCAAGGGGCAATCATGGATATACCCATATTTTAGTCTCAGATGAAGGGGAATGAGACCCCATGGATGATTTACTTCAAGATGGTAATGATGATGTTCTCTCTGGTAAGTTACCATATCCTACCCCTCCCAAAAGGCAGGGGAGAGCCCCTCCTTATATGGGCAGGAGGCCCTGTTAGACTATGTACACCTGATTCTACAAATAGAGCGGGGGGTTTTTTTTGATTTCAGATGATCAGAAAAATTGATCATGCGGGCCGGTGGAAATCTGGCCTCCCTGACTGGGGTGGGAAATTTCTCATACCTTCACCATCTCTTGCGTCCATCCGCGGACGGGCGCACGCGAAAACACCGGGATCACCCACCCCTCACCCAAAGGCGGAAGGGGTGGGAAAAGAAATGAAACAGACCGCCTGCGGATGTCTGCGGGCGGTAGAAAAGGCTTCCCACCCCCACCCAAAGATGGAAGGGGGAGGGAAAGATGAATTGATGATGTGCACGTCTGAACTCAAGAAGGGTTGCTCAACGGATGTGGCAGCTGAGGATGCCAAGGTGGGAGGATGAGTAGATGGTACTGCATGATGATGAATGGGCTGACAGGAAATGGGTGAAGGAGGAACCGGGGGCAGCAATGAGATGATTGGCTAGTTGGACTCAGATGGGTGACAGATGGGTGGGAGGATGCCAAGTTGATGGTTTCTAATCGACTAAGAGTTCCTGCAACCTTTGATTGACCTCCTCCTTGTCGGACTTTGCCTTGATGAGCTCTTGATGGATGGGATGATGAAGATCAAGGTGATTATGGATGATGTAGTCGGGATGATTGGATGGGATGAGAGAACCATCTAGATTGGGATCAGATGGTACGGAGGATGGAGGAGGGATGGGAGGTAGGCTAGGGTGTGTGTTGGAGGAGGGGTGAGTGAACCAATGGAGGTTGAGTGAGTTGAGGAGGGTGGATGATTGCTGGAGATAGGAAGAGAAGGATAAGGAGGTGGTGGGGATATCTTGGGCCAAGCAGGTCTTGGACCACACGTTTGGCCAAAAGGAAGGGGGGGAATGACGAGAGAAGGAATCAAACGCAATGCCTAGGTGATGAAACCAAGAGAGGCCTGTCCTAGACCACTGGGACAGAGGATGCTTGGCAGGTTAAGGAAATTGGAGGAGTGATACTGATACAAAAAATTCCAATTTTTTTTTTTTGGATAAATGACACCTAAATAAAAGAATTTTAAAAAAATTTTGAATTTTTCCGCATCTGGTCCAGGGTTTCCAGATTTGGTCACCACATATCTCCCCAACTTACAGACTGTCCCTAGTCTGCATCTGCGCTTGATGTCATAAAAAAAAAGAAGGGAAAGATTATTGAACACAAGGAATGGCCATTTGATCTTGAGGGTGATTGAAAAAAAATATCTTAATCCATCCAAAGAAAATCCTAGATTTGACTGCAATAAAAAGAAGAAAGCGTCCCAGGTGCTCACTTATGTGGCATACAGTAGAGTTTCACAACAAAACGCAGCAGATGACCCTGGTGGTGCACAATTGAAAGGACTTACTTCTACCCCAATTTGCCTCCACTGAAGCCCATATTCTTACATACAAAAGTCAACAAAAATGGGATCAAGATCGGGATCTAGTTTAGACTCATTGCAGCAATTTGAACCAGAACCAAGAGAAGGTTGATTAGGAATAAGAGGACAAGGAAAAGAAGAAACAACAGATGAAGAAGAAATATTTTTGGATTTTTCCATTTTGATTTGTTTTTGATTTTTGATATTTTTGAGATCAGAAGGAAGCGTTGAAAATAAAGAGAAATAAGCCTCTACAATGAGGGTTGACGCTTGAGTTGAAGTTTGAGGCTGAAATGAACTACAACTATAAGTAGGATCAACTACTCCCATAAAAAATGAGAGGAACTAGAATTATCCTTTTGTTTTCCTTTTGGAGATGACTTAGGAAAATGACCTGGAAAATCTCTTTCCCAGCAAACAGAATCCAAAGAACAAAGGGGAACCTCAATTTTTCTACCATCAGAATCAGGGAGGAGGATTCTCTCTCCAACTTGATCAGAAAACATAAGAGTTGCTCCAAAATCAATTAAGAAAGGTCAACCCAAGATCATAGGTCCATCAAGGCGTGTGATCCAGAAATGACAAGTTCCAAAAATGTTTTTGCCAATCTGGTCTGGAAAGTCTTCAACTATTACAGCCAATTTGCAAGACTGGTTTCCTATTCCATACACTGCAGAGGTGAAGCTGACCCTAGGGCTGAGTTTAAGTTTGCAGGCCATAGCATCTGAGATCAAGTTGAGCTGGGAGCCAGAATCAACAAGGAGTGAGACCATTTTTGCTGATTCACCAAGATAGCAGGGAATAAAACCAAGAGGACAAGAGTAAAAACTAGACTCAGGAGAGGGGTCTGTTCCAACAGAATCCTCCATCAAAGTCCCAGAGGAGACCATGAGTTCTTCAGGACCAATTTCCACACGTTGACAAGAAACCCATTTCTTCATTCCTTCAGCAACAGATGGGGAGATTGAAAGGAGTTCAGCCACAGATAGATCAGGAATTTTAAGATCAGAAATTTTCTTTAATACCCCTTCCACAGCATTGAGGTGATCTTTGGAAATTCCCCTCTCAAACCAAACTTTGGGCTGGGTGGAGGGAGGAAGATTGGGTGAAGCAGGAACAGGATCAGGGGATTGAGGAGGTTTAATAGGAGAGGGATGAGGATAAGGGTGATCTTGAGACCTTTCCATGAGTGGTTCTTTTTCCACCTCCATGTCTTCTACATCAGAAGAGGGCTCAGGTGAGGATTGTTGTTTGGGTGGTTTTTGGAGGATTGAGGTTGGCAGGGAAGGAGCTTTATGAGTTTTGGGCTCCTCATGTTGCTTCCTAGCTGGATAGGATTGGTAAGTACCAACCAGAGAGGAGGAGGAAATAGCTGGGGGATACCAGGGTTGAAGAGTATCACAAGAAGATTGGAAATCCACGGAAGCCAAGGCTGCCTTCATAGAAGGGGGTGGCTGGTAAGAGGCCACCACATGACAAATAGGGCAAGACAAATTGAAGGGGATTAGTGCACCATTAGGAAGGAAAGAATTATTCCCTTTTTGCTCTACCAATTTCTTGTCTTTATCCTTCTGGAGCTTGAGACATCAACCGGTTCCATGGCCTTCCCTGTGGCAATAATAGCAGACTAGAGTATTTTTAGGAACAGCATTAGAAGGTTTAGGAACAACAAGGGAGGAAATCTTTTGATCCATTTTGTTCTCAAAGGCTTTGAGCAGTTTAGTGATCTTGTCCATTGTAGAAGTTTCTTGGTTAGGCTGAGGGTTCTTGGGCCTGCAATCAGATTCCATTTTATTCATAATCTTGTTTGACTCTTTGAAATAGGGGGCATGGACTGGTTCAGCGGTCTTAGATTTTTCAAAAGTGAGGGCTGTTTGACCTTTCATGACTTTATCCACCACTCCCCTAAGGATAAGGAAACCAGAGAGCTTGAATTGATTATCCCTGGTAGTGATCATGGATCCAGAATTGACCAGTTTGTCCTTGATCCTTTCCTGCACTCCAAGAGAAAAAGATTGGAAAAATCGGACTCAAATTTTGTCCACTGTGTTGATGTGATTGTTTTGGACAAGGTAGGATTGGATGGGATCCCAAGATTTCCTAAAGGACTGATAATCAGAAGCTGAAGCCACACCACCATTGGAGATCCACTGGGAGACAAGGTTATCTAGATACTGCAAAGTAAATTGTGCCAAATCTATTTTTCCCCAATAGGCCAACATTGCTTCCCGCAACATGGCCCAGTTATGCCGTTCAAAACCTTCAAACAACTTGATGATTTCCATAACTTCATCAAAGGAGATAAAAAATTGTAACTGGTAGGCCATATTGAATTTTCTAGCCCCATCCACCAAAGCAGCCATCTTGTAAAAGTCCAAGAAGCGTTCCACATTTTTCCCATTGAATCCTAAGTCCTTGTTCTGGGGCTTGATCTTAACCATCTTAGGACAAGTAGAAGAGTTGCTGGTAGATTCCATTTGGACAAATTTTCCTAAAAGATCCAAGGAGCAGATTCCCAAAGTGGCTCACAAATGTGGCAAGAGTAGGGTTTCTCCAAAAATAACAAGTATCTTGGCCAGATGGTGCACAATTGGGGGGACTTACTTCTAGAACAAGTTGCCTCCAAGGATCTAGACAATGACAGAAAAAAGAAAGAGATTGGATTTCAAAGTTGATTATTGCTGGGACTGTAAATCCCAAGGTTGCTGGTTCAATCCCCGCCCAGGGGACCAAATTTAAGACTCCAAATGGTGCTAGGCCGTGGCAGTTCTGTGGAGGGGAAAGGTGCTGTTTAGGCTGCCCTCCTGAGTGTTACAAAAACATTTAAATGTAACCAAGATCAAAGTCCAGAACCTGGTAAATGAAGGACCAAATGTAAGAGGATAAAGATGATAGTAGTTGGTAGCTGGGAAAACAACAATATCTGAGGAAAGATGATTCCGGTGAAAACTTGAATAGAAGAAGTCAAGGATTTTTCAGAGTTCAAAAGGAAAAGGAAATTGTAAGTAACAATGCCCACAGGCTAATAGATCTGGTCGTCAGCAGAAATTTAGGAAAGATCAACTCAATCCAAAACAACCTCCAGTTTCTCAATGAACCTGCCCAACTCTCGGCAATCAAGCGCTTGGAGGGTACCAGATAAATGTGGGTGGCTGCAAAAGACAAAGCTAATTGTTTGATGAAGCTCTAGAAGCCAAACAATAACTGATTCAAACAAGGATAACCCAACACTTCTCAAGGGACTCAAGAGTAGCGTGGCAGAATTCAACTTCAAAAGAAATGAAGGGAGGTTTAACACTCCAGGTTTTAAGCTTAATAAAACCTCTTCAGTCAAACATGACTGGTTCCAGAAAGATAATCAAAGGAAGATCAGGATCAGTATGGTCGGATAAAGGGATCAGGAGTGGTGTAACACACTCAAGAATTCCATCAGTTGAATTCTTCTTCAACAAGCAAAGCTATTGGTACGTGATGAAGATCAAGGATCAGGGTTTTGAGTATGGAGGCTCAAGGATCAAGGGGCAATCATGGATATACCCAAATTTTAGTCTCAGATGAAGGGGAATGAGACCCCACGGATGATTTACTTCAAGATGGTAATGATTATGTTCTCTCTGGTAAGGTACCATATCCTACCCCTCCCAACAGGAAGGGGAGAGCCCTTCCTTATATGGGCAGGAGGCCCTGTTAGACTATGTACAACTGATTCTACAAATAGAGCGGATTTTTTTTTTTTTTGATTTCACATGATCAGAAAAATTGATCACGCGGGCCGGTGGAAATCCGGCCTCCCTGACTGGGGTGGGATTTTTCTCATCCCTTCACCATCTCTTGCATCCGTCCGCGGATGGGCGCGCGCGACAACACTGGGATCACCCACCCCTCACCCAAAGGCGGAAGGGGTGGGAAAAGAAATGAACCAGACCGCCCATCAATGTCTGCGGGCGGTAGAAAAGGCTTCCCACCCCCACCCAAAGATGGAAGGGGGAGGGAAAGATGAATTGATGATGTGCACATCTGAACTCAAGAAGGGTCTCTCAACGGATGTGGCAGCTGAGGATGCCAAGGTGGGAGGATGAGTAGATGGTACCGCATGATGATGAATGGGCCAACAGGAAATGGGCAAAGGAGAAACCAGGGGCAGCAATGAGATGATTGGCTACTCGGACTTGGACGGGTGACAGATGGGTGGGAGGATGCCGATTTGATGGTTTCCGATTGGCTAAGAGTTCCTGCAACCTTTGATTGACCCCCTCCTCGTCCTCCTCCTTGTCAGACTTGGCCTGGATGGGATGATGAAGATCAAGGTGATTATGGATGATGTAGTCGGGATGATTGGATGGGATGAGAGAACCATCTAGATTGGGATTGGATGGTACGGAGGATGGAGGAGGGATGGGAGGTAGGCTAGGGTGTGCGTTGGAGGAGGGGTGAGTGAACCAATGGAGGTTGAGTGAGTTGAGGAGGGTGGATGATTGATGGAGATAGGAAGAGAAGGATAAGGAGGTGGTGGGGACATCTTGGGCCAAGCGGGTCTTGGCCCACACGTTTGGCCAAAAGGAAGGGGGGGAATGACAAGAGAAGGAATCAAACGCAATGCCTAGGTGATGAAACCAAGAGAGGCCTGTCCTAGACCACTGGGACAGAGGATGCTTGGCAGGTTAAGGAAATTGGAGGAGTGATACTGATACAAAAAAATTCCAATTTTTTTTTTTTGGATAAATGACACCTAAATAAAAGAATTTTAAAAAAATTTTGAATTTTTCCGCATCTGGTCCAGGGTTTCCAGATTTGGTCACCAAACCAAAGAGGAGGTGATGAGGACTTGTCTAACATAGATGGATTGCCCCCCTCTCCTTTCTTTCTATCTTGAATCTATTCCGTGCCTATTTTGCAAAGAAAATAGAATTTTGATGCGCCAGCCTAATTAGCCTTCAAGCTTGTGAGAACCTTGAGAGAAATAAGAACCCGCACCCTTTATCCACGCTTTTGAGGGAAATCTGCAAGAGTGAGAAAATCCGCGCCAAATGAGAGTATCCACAAGAGTGAGAAAATCCGCACCAAATGAGAATATCCGCTGAAGGTACCTGGAACACCCCATAAAAACTGCCTCACAGTTTCCCATACCCATCTACAGAACAGAGAGAGCGGAAAGAAACCCGCTGCGCGTGCACATCCTTGAGAGAGAGGACAATTAAAAATTATCCACCCCAACCTATTCACACCTTCAGTCCATAAGATAACCAAAGAAAACCTGAAGAGAGATTTTTTTATTGAGCACCAACCTGTTGCCAAGCCGGCGCTTTGCTCTTTCACCCACTTCTTTTCCGCGCCATGCGCTTTCTTAGTTCCCTGGATCATCTGTTGGAAATAATTCTTGAATTCGAATCTCCAGAATGCAGGGCTTGTCCTTGCATCCACAGACCCAGCTTTGTGCTGTGCCTGTACCTAAAAAAAACTCATTACCTAGCCAGTAATAATTCCAAAAATCCAATCCAGAGAGAAGAAAATAAGAAAAAAAACATTCTGGGGTGTCTAGTTGTTCTGGCTGTGAACCGGCTAGAGCACCACCTCACCAAATCCAATCATATCCCCTATTCATCCATTGTTCCCGCCCCACCTTGGCTGCTGTCCCCAGGGTTCTGCAGTTGTTTACTCCGCCGGATGCAAACTGCACGCCCAGGCTTGTCCTTGGACAAAGGATCCGCGTTGTCATCACCCCCACTATCCAAACCAGCCGTATTGTTGAATGAATTTTAGCGTTGCACAAATAATTGTTTCACATGCAACGCCACAGCCTTCAATTTGAAAGGAGTTCCATCCAATTCCTCCAACTGGTAACTCCCTCTGGTGAACTTGGAAGTTACGCAGACAGGACCATTCCATTTATTTGCAAACAGTTTCCTCCATTGAGTTTCCAGGCTCGGGATGTAAAGCAGAACTAAGTCCCCCTTTGGCATCAGATCCCAGAGTTTATGCACACAGCGCTTGTCCCAGTAGCAGATGTACTTTGTGCGGGTTGCCTTTAGCATTCCACCTGCCTTCTCCAACATCTTTTCCCGTTGCAGGAGCTTCTAAGCGCGGGGCTTGACTAGATCTGCGTCCGTTGTAAGACTCCAAACAGTGCTAGGCCGTGGAATTTCTGTGGAGGGGAAAGGTTCTGTTTAGGCTGCCCTCCTGAGTGTTAAAAAAATATTTAAATGTAACCAAGATCAAATTCCAGAACCTGGTAAACAAGGGACCAAATGTAAGAGGATAAATATGATAGTAGTCGGTAGCTGGGGAAACAACACTATCTGAGGCAAGATGATGCCAGGGAAAAATTGAATAGAAGAAGTGAAGGATTGTTCAGAGTTCAACAGGACAAGGCAATTGTAAGTAACAACACCCACAGGCTAATAGCTCTGGTTTTCAGCAGAAGCTTAGGAAAGATCAACTCAATCCCAAACAACCTCCAGGTTCTCAATGAACCTTCCCAACTCTCCTCAATCAAGCGCTTGAAGGGTACCAGATAACTGTGGGTGGCTGCACAAGACAAATCTAATTGTTTGAAGAAGCTCTAGAAGCAAAACAATAACTGATTCAAACAATAATAACCCAACACTTCTCAAGGGAATCAAGAGTAGTGTGGAGGAACTCAACTTCAAAATAAATCAAGGGAGGCTTAACAATCCAGGTTGTAAGATTAATAAAACCTCTTCAGTAAAACGTGACTGGTTCCAGAAAGATAATCAAAGGATGATAAGGACCAGTATGGTTGGATAAAGGGATCAGGAGTGGTGTAACACACTCAAGAATTCAATCAGTTGAATTCTTCTTCAACCAGCAAAGCTATTGGTTGGTGATAACAATCAAGGATCAGGGTTTTGAGTATGGAGGCTCAAGGATCAAGGGGCAATCATGGATATACCCAAATTTTAGTCTCAGATAAAGGGGAATGAGACCCCACAGATAATATATTTCAAGATGGTAGTGATGATGTTCTCCCTCTGGTAAGGTACCATATGATACCCCCCCCCCCCAAAAGGCAGGGGAAAGCCCCTCATTATATGGGCAGGAGGCCCTGTTAGACTATGTACAAGTGATTCTACAAATAGAGCGTTTTTTTTTTTTTTTTTTGATTTCAGATGATCAGAAAAATTGATCACGCGGGCCGGTGGAAATCTGGCCTCCTTGACTGGGGTGGGATCTTCCTCATCCCTTCAACATCTCTTGCGTCGGTCCGCGGACGGGCGCGCGCGACAACACCTGGATCACCCACCGCCCACCCAAAGGCGGAAGGGGTGGGAAAAAAGAAATGAACCAGTCCGCCCGCAGATGTCTGCCGGTGGTAGACAACGCTTTCCCACCCCCACCCAAAGATGGAAGGGGGTAAAAATGGTGACGGATTGGTGTTGGCCAATTCGCGGACCAAGGGGGGGATCAAGTGGATGAGGTAGCTCTCAAAGCATGTAGGCGCTTAGTGAGATGAGTCAACTGGGCAGGTTCACACGCATTCAGGGATGATGTACAAGGTTTTGGGTCCAGCAGTAGGGGTTGATTGGTCAGATTGAGCTTTTTTTTGACCAAGTAGTCAAAGTTAAAATTTGGGAGAGCCTGGAGGGGGACTTGACCAAGGGGGAGTTGAAATCAAGCTTGGGACTTTTTGGAGATTAGGAGATCTGATGGTGAGAGGATTGAAGGGATACAGCTTTGGATTGGTCAATGGATTGATGGAGAGATGACGGTGGGCTAGGTGGATTAAGCTTATTGAGATCAAGAGGGGTGAGACAGGTCAATTGAAGGTCCAATGGATCGGCCCAGAAAAATTGTTGATGATCAACCAAGTCAATTGTGGCCATGAGGATTGAGTGTTGGGAAAAGTTGGGAAGGGAGCTTGTCATTCTGATTGACTTGAAGGAAGGATGACAAGGTCGGATGGATGGGATTGGTTCTGAAGTCAATCTCAAAGGGCGTGAGAGGGGGGTGCAGGAATGGGTTGAGGTGATTGAATGAGGTATGGTTGAGAGCAATGTTGAGGGAGGCAACGAGTTGATCCTTGAAGCAAGAGAGTCTGAGAGGTTGAGGAGCCAGGACCGGTTGGAGGGAAGATGATCAATGGAGATAGGAAGAGAAGGAGGAGGAGGTGGTGGGGATATCTTGGGCCGAGCGGGTCTTGGCCTGCGCATTCGGCCCAAAGGAAGGGGGGAACAACAAGAGAAGGAATCAAACCCAATGCCAAGGTGATGAAACCAAGAGAGGCCTGTCCTAGACCACTGGGACAGAGGAATGCTTGGCAGGTTAAGGAAATTGGAGGAGTGATACTGATACAAAACAATTCCAATTTTTTTTTTTTTTTTGGATAAATGACACCTAAATCAAAGAATCGTAGAAAAAAATTTGAATTTTTGGCATCTGGTCCAGGGTGTCCAGATTTGGTCACCAAATCTCTCTCCAGCTTCCAGACTATCCTTAGTCTGCATCTGAGCTTGATTTCATAAAAAAAAGAAAGGAAAGATGATCAAACACAAGAAATGGCCATTTGATCTTGAGGGTGATTGAAAAGAATATCTTGCTCCATCCAAAGAAAAATCCTAGAGTTGACTGCAATAAAATGAAGAAGGCGTCCCAGGTGCCCACATATGTGGCATAAAGTAGATTTTCACAACAAAACGCAGCAGATGACCCTGGTGGTGCACAATTGGGGGGACTTACTTCTTATCAAAGTTGCCTCCACAACAATGAAATTTCTCAACCTGATCAGCAGAGAAACTTCTGGCCATCTGAGTACCATCCAGTTCTTCCAAAACATATGATCCACCTCTGACTTGATGGACCACTCAATAAGGACCATTCCAGCAATTGGAAAAAAGCTTTCCCCACTGAGTTTCCAAGGATCAATTATAAGCTAAAACTAGATCACCAGGATTCAAGGGATCCCTGACTCAAATGGAATGCTTATCCTCCCAATACTGGACTGCTTTTTCCCTTGACTCCATCATTTTCTGATAAGCTTTGTCACAAACATCTTCACTTTTCTCCAGTTGCTTGGATCTGGAAACTAATAGATCAGTGGTGGAAGAAACCGTTTCCCAAGAAATACCTGAGAAAGATTCCATGTCCAGATCAAGAGGAAGGACAGCCCTTTGACCAAAGAGGATTTTGTAAGGTGAGTAGCCAGTGGTTTGTTTAGTTGAAATTCAATCAGAGAAGAGGACCAGAGGAAGAAATTTGCAACAATTCTTTCCACTTTCACCAGCAAACTTGACAAGAGCAGCCTTAATGTGAACCACATCCATAGCAATCCTTCCAAAGATAGTGGACTCTCCTGTGGTATCATGAATTTTGGCCGGGCACCTAAGATCACATTTCTGACATATTTCACAACTCTTGCACCATTGAGAGACTGATTTCTTCAAAGATGGCCACCAGAATCATTTGAATATATGTCAATAGGTTTTGGTTTCCCCACAATGCCCAAGGCCTTCATTGAAACTTTTGAGGATTGAATCTTGTTTAGAGGGGATAGTGAGGACAATAAGAGCACAAGGAGTGCCTATTTTCATAATCCTAGTATCTTGGACAAAGAAATTGGAGGACTTCCTTTTGAGTGATCAAAAATCTTCAGCAGAGAGATCAGGAGGCCTTTAGAGAGTAGAAAGGCACTGCTCTAATTTTAGGCAGAAACCTTGTTGGAAGCCAGAATAATCTTGGGAGGAAAAGGTGAAGACTGGACAAATTAAAGGCTCCTCCTCATCAAAGTCCACTCCAACATCCAATTCTTCATCTCCAAGGGGGCTTCGAGATAAAGCATCAGGCATGGTGAAGGATTTTCCATGCCTATGAACAGTATCAAAAGAGAAAAGTTGGATAAAGGCCACCCAACAAGTCATAGGAGCATTTGGGAGGCTGGGAGCATTGATCATTTTGATGATGGATTGTGCATTGACTGGTAACTCAAAGTGTTGACCCCAGAGGACAGTTTGGAGTTTCTTCAACATTCAAGCCACGCCACAGAGTTCCAGTTTTGGTTGGGAGTACCTGGATTCTACATCTGAAAATAACAAGGATTCATAGAGAGCAGGATGGTCCCAACCATTTTCATCTTCCTGAGTGAGGACAGCCCCAACAGATTGAAAACTAGAATCAACAGCCAATTTGATCTTGCCAGCTCCAGGTCCATAAGCAATCTTTTTCAAGACTATTTCTTTGCCAACCATTATTTTAAGTAGCTGAAAAGAATGTTCAAAATCTTGGGTCCAGATCCACTCAGCATCTTTTCTGGTCAGGCGACGTAGAGGAGCACAGATTTTGGATAGAGATGGGATAAAGATTTGAACATAAGTAACAACACCTAGAAAACCCCTGAATTCAGTTGGATTGATGGGAGTAGGCCAAGACAGGATTTTGTTGAAGTTGGATGGCGCCATCCTTCTTCCTTCCTTGCAGACCACATGACCAAAAATTTACAGAGCAGGGACACAGGCAGCCAATTTGGATCCAGAGACAGTGAGGCCAGATTCTTTGATTTGGAACAAGATCCTTTCCAAAGTGGTTGCATATTCACAGATAAATTGACGGATTCCTGAATGCCAGGGTAAGAGCTCATTGTTATAATCAGAAACTGGTCCTTTAATTCTGCCATTGTCAATAAAGATACCAGCATGATCAGGTATTTCATCCTAGAGGATCCAAACCATCTGAGCCTGATAGAATGCAACCAAGTTGGTGGCACCTTGAGGCAATCGAGTAAGTAGGAAATGACCAAGGGGAGTATCAAATGTAGTGAGAGGGCAAGAAATTGGATGTAAGGAACGTTTGTCATAGCCATCCATAATGTCACCTAGACCATAGCAAGCTCTCCCAGAGAAGGATTCAACAAATTCTTCAGTAGCAGGGGGAATACCAGAGTCTTTAATAGTAACCTTATTTAGAGGCTGGAGATCATGAAGTATTCTAAGTTTACCGTTAATTTTAAGGACACAGAAAACAGGACTGGAATAGCTAGAAGTTGACTGTTCATATAAACCAGTTTGGACTTGTTCCCGGACCAACTTGATGAATATGTTGACTTTGGCAGCAGGGATTGGGATATTTTTCTTTTGCCAGGGATCATGTTCTACTACAGGAATTATATAAGGAAGACCATAGGATTCTTTCAAGAGACCCCTCTCATCTTCACAGAAAGCAATAGCTTTTTCTCTAAGAGCCAAGAAATTTTTGATCAAATACAACTCATCAGGTAGAAGCCATCCATCTGGTCCAAATTTGACTACTCCCAGACGTTCTTCAGTGACACAACCAGAGGTGATGAATGGACCAGTGAGAGATCAAGGTAAACCACAGTAAGGATTGCGGGATAGAGGAGGGCGCCTAACAGGAGGTTTGAGGTTGAGAGGCATTGGTTGGTTGAATGGTTGGATTTTCCTAGCAACTGGTTTATATTTGGAGGTAAAAGAGAGCGGTTCTTGTTTTTTCCAAGAGTTGACCAGAGAGACCTGACTACAAGGATTGAGATCAAGTTCTAACGCCTTCCAAGTTTGATGTTCCGCAATGTTTTCAAATGGTGCCTTTGTCATAAAAGAAGTCCCAGGAGATAATAAATTGCTCACATGTGTGGCAAAAGGTAAAGTTTTGAAAATGATAGTAGTAGGATACCCTGGTGGTGCACAATTGGGAGGACTTACTTCTACCCCAATTTGCCTCCACTGAAGCCCATATTCTTCCATACCAAAGCCACTGAAAATAGGATCAAGATTGGGATCTAGTTTAGACTCATTGCGGAGATTAAAACTGGAACTGAGGAAGGTTGATTAGGAATAAGAGTACAAGGAAAAGAAGAAACAACAGATGAAGAAGAAATATTTTTGGATTTTTCCGTTTTGATTTGTTTTTTATTTTTGATATTTTTGAGATCAGAAGAAAATGTTGAAAAGAAAGAGAAATAAGACTCTGGGATGAGATTTGACCCTTGAGTTGAATTTTGAGGCTGAAGAGAACTAAAACTATTATTAGGATCAGCTACTCCCATAAAAAATGAGAGGAACTAGAATTATCTTTCTGTTTTCCTTTTAGAGATGACATAGGAAAATGACCAGGGGAATCACTTTCCCAGAAACCAGAATCCAAAGAACAAAGAGGAACCTCAATTTTTCTACCATCAGAATCAGGGAGGAGGATTCTCTCTCCAACTTGATCAGAAAACATAAGAGTTGCTTCAAAATTGATTAAGAAAGGTTGACCCAAGATCATAGGTCCATCCAAGCGTGTGATCCAGAAATGACAAGTTCCAACAATGTTTTGGCCAATCCGGACTGGAATGTCTTCAACAATTCCAACCAATTTGCAAGAATGGTTTTCTATTCCATACACTGAAGAGGTGAAGCTGACCCTAGGGCTGAGTTTAAGTTTACAGGCCTTAGCATCTGAGATCAAGTTGAGCTGGGAGCCAGAATCAACAAGGAGTGAGACCCTTTTTGCTGATTCACCAATATAGCAGGGAAGAAAACCAAGAGGACAAGAGTAAAAACTAGAATCAGGAGAGGGATCTGTTCCAGCAGAATCCTCCATCAAAGTTCCAGAGGAGACCATGAGTTCTTTAGGACCAACTTCCACACGTTGACAAGAAACCCATTTCTTCATTCCTTCAGCAACAGATGGAGAGATTGAAAGGAGTTCAGCCACAGATAGATCAGGGATTTTAAGATCAGAAATTTTCTTTAGTACCCCTTCCACAGCATTGGGGTGATCTTTGGAAATTCCCCTCTCAAACCAAATTTTGGGCTGGGTGGAGGGAGGAAGATTGGGTGAAGCAGGAGCAGGATCAGGGGATTGAGGAGGTTTAATAGATGAGGGATGAGGATCAGGGTGATCTTGAGACCTTTCCATGAGTGGTTCTTTTTCCACCTCCATGTCTTCTACATCAGAAGAGGGCTCAGGTGAGGATTGTTGTTTGGATGGTTTTTGGAGGATCGAGGTTGGCAAGGAAGGAGCTTTATGAGGTTTGGGCTCCTCATGTTGCTTCCTAGCTGGATCAGATTGGTAAGTACCAACCAGAGAGGAGGAGGAAATAGCTGGGGGATACCAGGGTTGAAGAGTACCACAAAAAGATCAGAAATCCACAGAAGCCAAGGATGCCTTCATAGAAGGGGGTGGCTGGTAAGAGGCCACCACATGACAAATGGGGCCAGACAAATCAAAGGGGATTAGGGCACCATTATGAAGAAAAAATTTATTCCCTTTTTGCTCTACAAATTTCTTGTCTTTGTCCTTTTGGAGTTTGAGACATTGACTGGTTCCATAGCCTTCCCTGTGGCAATAATAGCACACTAGAGTATTTTTAGGAACAGCACTAGAAGGTTTTGGGACAAGAAGGGAGGAAATCTTTTGATCCGTTTTGTTCTCAAAGGCTTTGAGCAGTTTAGTGATATTGTCCATTGTAGCAGTTTCTTGATTAGGCTGAGGGTTCTTGGGCCTGCAATCAAATTCCATTTTATTCATAGGCTTGTTTTCCTCTTTGAAAGAGGGAGCATGAACTGGTTCAGTGGTTTGATATTTTTCAAAAGTGAGGGCTGTTTGAACTTTCATAACTTTATCCACCACTCCCCTAAGGATAAGAAAAGCAGGGAGCTTGAATTGGTTTTTTCTGTTAATGATCATGGATCCAGACTCAACCAGTTTTTCCTTGATCCTTTCCTGAACTCCAATAGAAAAACATTGGAAAAATCCTACTCAAATTTTGTCCACTGTGTTGATGTGATTGTTTTGGACAAGGTAGGATTGGATGGGATCCCAAGATTTCCTAAAGGACTGATAATCAGAAGCTGAAGCCACACCACCATTGGAGATCCACTGGGAGACAAGGTTATCTAGATCCTGCAAAGTAAATCGTGCTACATCTATTTTTCCCCAATAGGCAAACATTGCTTCCCGCAGCAGGGCCCAGTTATGCCATTCAAAATCCTCAAACAACTTGATGATTTCCATAACTTCATCAGAGGAGATAAAAAATTGTAACTGCTAGGCCATATTGAATTTGCTAGCCCTGTCCACTGAAGCAGCCATCTTTTATGAGTCCAAGAAGCGTTCCACATTTGTCCCATTGAATCCTAAGTTCTTGTTCTGGGGCTTGATCTTAACCATCTTAGGACAAGTAGAAGAGTTGCTGGTAGATTCCATTTTGACAAAGTTTCCTAAAAGATCCAAGGAGCAGATTTCCAAAGTGGCTCACAAATGTGGCAAGAGTAGGGTTTCTCAAAAAACAACAAGTATCTTGCCCAGATGGTGCACAATTGGGAGGACTTAATTCTAGAACAAGTTGCCTCCACAGATCTGAAGAAAAAAGAAAGAGATCCTATTTTGAAGTTGATGATTGTTGTTGGGACTTTGAATCCCAAGGTTGCTGGTTTGATCCTGGCCCCAGGGACCAAATGTAAGACTCCAAATGGTGCTAGGCCATGGCAGTTCTGTGGAGGGGAAAGGTGCTGTTTAGGCTGCCCTCCTGAGTGTTACAAAAATATTTAAATGTACCAAGATCAAAGTCCAGAACCTGGTAAACAAGGGACCAAATGTAAGAGGATAAAGATGATATTAGTCGGTAGCTGGGAAACAACACTATCTGAGGCAAGATGATTCCAGGGAAAATTTGAGTAGAAGAAGAGAAGGATTGTTCAGAGTTCAACAGGACAAGGCAATTGTAAGTAACAACACCCACAGGCTAATAGCTCTGGTTTTCAGCAGAAGCTTAGGAAAGATCAACTCAATCCCAAAAAACCTCTAGGTTCTCAATGAACCTGCCCAACTCTCCTCAATCAAGCGCTTGAAGGGTACCAAATAACGGTGGGTGGCTGCACAAGACAAATCTAATTGTTTGAAGAAGCTCTAGAAGCAAAACAATAAATGATTCAAACAAGAATAACCCAACACTTCTCAAGGGACTCAAGAGTAGCATGGCGGAGTTCAACTTCAAAACAAATGAAGGGAGGTTTAACACTCCAGGTTTTAATCTTAATAAAACCTCTTCAGTCAAACCTGACTGGTTCCAGAAAGATAATCAAAGGATGATCAGAACCAGTATGGTTGGATAAAGGGATCAGGAGTGGTGTAACACACTCAAGAATTCAATCAGTTGAATTCTTCTTCAACCAGCAAAGCTATTGGTTGGTGATAACAATCAAGGATCAGGGTTTTGATAATGGGGGCTCAAGGATCAAGGGGAAATCATTGATATATCCAAATTTTAGTCTCAGATAAAGGGGAATGAGACCCCACAGATAATATATTTCAAGATGGTAGTGGTGATGTTCTACCTCTGGTAAGGTACCATATGATACCCCCCCCCAAAAGGCAGGGGAAAGCCCCTCATTATATGGGCAGGAGGCCCTGTTAACACTATGTACAACTGATTCTACAAATAGAGCAGAATTTTTTTTTTCTTTTTTTGATTTCAGATGATCAGAAAAATTGATCACACAGGCCAGTGGAAATCCAGCCTCCCTGACTGGGGTGAGATCTTTCTCATCCCTTCAGGATCTCTTGCGTCCGTCCGCGGATGGGCGCGCGCAACAACACCGGTATCACCCACCCCTCACCCAAAGGGGGAAGGGGTGGGAAAAAAGAAATGAACCAGTCCGCCCGCAGATGTCTGCAGGCGGTAGACAACGCTTTCCCACCCCCACCCAAATATGGAAGGGGGTGCAAATGGTGACGGATTGGTGTTGGCTGATTTGCGGACCAAGGGGGGGATCAAGTGGATGAGGTAGCTCTCAAGGCGTGTAGGTGCTTAGTGAGATGAGTTAACCGGGTAGGTTCACACGCATTCAGGGATGATGTACAAGGTTTTGGGTCCAGAAGTAGAGGTTTATTGGTCAGATTGAGCTTGTTTTTTGACCAAGTAGTCAAAGTGAAAATTTGGGAGAGCCTGGAGGGGGACTTGACCAACGGGAGTTGAAATCAAGCTTGGGACTTGTCAGAGATGAGGAGAAATGATGGTGAGAGGATTGAAGGGATACAGCATTGGATTGGTCAATGGATTGATGGAGAGATGATGGTGGCCTTGGTGGATTAAGCTTATTGAGATAAAGAGGGGTGAGATGGGTTGATTGAAGGTCCAATGGATCCACCCGGAACAATTGTTGATGATTGACGGAGTCAATCGTGGCCATGAGGATCAAATGTTGGGACAAGTTGGGAAGGGAGCTCATCATTCTGATTGACTTGAAGGAAGGATTCCAAGGTTGGATGGATGGGATTGGTTCTGAACTCAATCTCAAAGGGCGTGAGAGGGGGGTGCAGGAATGGGTCAAGGTGATCAAATGAGGTATGGTTGAGAGCAATGTTGAGGGAGGAGACTAGTTGATCCTTGAAGCAAGAGAGTCTGAGAGGTTGAGGAGCCAGGACCAGTTGAAGGGAAGATGATCAATGGAGATAGGAAGAGAAGGAGGAGGTGGTGGTGGGGATATCTCGGGCCAAGGGGGTCTTCGCCCGCGCATTTTGCCAAAAGGAAGGGGGGAACAACGAGAGAAGGAATCAAACCCAATGGCTAGGTGATGAAACCAAGGAGGACTTTACTAGACCACTGGGACAGAGGAATGCTTTGAAGGTTAAGGAAATTGGAGGAGTGATACTGATACAAAAAAAATTCCATTTTTTTTTTTTGGATAAATGACACCTAAATAAAAGAATTGCAGAAAAAAATTTGAATTTTTGGCATCTGGTCCAGGGTGTCCAGATTTGGTCACCACACCGTCTTAACCTTCCACAAATCAATAACCAGAAAGGTTTCCAGCTTGATGTCTATTGGCAGCACAGGTTGCTTCCCAAATAGCAGCTTGTAAGGCAAATAACCTTTCAATCTCTTCACCAAAATCCAATCCACAAAGATCACTACCCAAAGGTTTTCCTGCCACCGCGTGCCATCCTCCCCACACATTTTCACCATTGCGTCCTTGATTGGCTGGTGACCCCGCTCAATCATCCCTTTAACTTCCAGATAGTACTCAGTCACTTGCCAAAATTTGCTCTGCAACTTTGAACCAACTCTGTGAAACGTCCCCGGAACTCCACACCCCCATTGACCGTTACCAAGCAAAGTGATCCGTAAAATGCAAACCAGTCTTCCTCCAGAAACTGCCCAACTTTCTCCGCCAAGAGTTTCACCAGAGGCCATGTGTCCACCCATCCCAACAGATTGTCACATGCAACAAGGAGATACACAAACTTACCTGCCTTGATGTTCACAAAATACAAAGAAACCTGCCCAAACAAAGTGTCTTCCCCAGTAGGAATACCAACTTTGCAAAACAGCGTCACGCTCAGCTTCTGACACTCTTTGCACAACCGTAACCACTCCTGCACCGCGCGTACCAAACCTGGCAACCAGAACCTTCCCCTCACCTGCTTCTGTGTTTCAACCTTGCCGCAATGGCCAAGATTGTCATACAGAATCCCCAGGATTACCTCCTGATCCGCCCTCAAAGTGCTGACCATGAGCAGTACTGGCAAGCTCCACCGCCACAGCTGTCCTTCCTGCAGTTCAAAATTTCCTGCTCTCTGCCAAATCCATCTAACTATCTTTGCTGGCGTATCATTGGGAAGCCAAAGATCCCGCAAATAGGAACTGAGGAATGCATACCTCCCAGACTGTTGGAGCGGAAGTTGAACACCTACTTCCATTACTCCCACCTTGGCCATTGGAGCCTCCACATCCAGTGGTTCTGCGCCTTTGTATGGATCATTGCATGGGTACTGAGACAGCTCTTCCAGCATTGTAAATGCCTTCCCTGGAAAATGTAACACTGTGAAAGAAAACAACTGAAGGAATGCAACCCACCTATTCATAGGGGAGTTTGGCAGCCTTGGAAAATTGATCATCCGTGCCAGCACCTCCTCATCCACCAGAAGCATGAATTGAATCCCCCATAGCAAATGCTGCAACCTCAGCACAATTTTAGTGAACCTGCAAAGCTCCAAATTTGGTTGCAAATACCGGCTCTCTGTTGGCATAAAAATAATGAACTCTTAAAGAACAAGTCAATCTTTCCCCTCATTTTCCTGTGTCAGCACCGCCCCTGCGCCAAGCTTGCTCAAATCAACAGCAAACTTAATTCCCCCGGCATTTTGATCCAAGTCCCACAGAACAATATTGTGTTGGACAATCTCCGTGAGTTTGCCAAAGGCGTTGTCACATTTCAAACCCCAGGCCAATTCCTTGCCCTTATGTGTCAATGCCCGCAACGGACTAGCAACCTCTTCAAAAGGCTTGATGAACATCCACACATAGCTACACAATCCCAAGAACTGGAGAATGTGCAATACAGTCTTTGGCCTTGGCCACTTGAGGACTTTGTTGAGCTTCTTTTCTGAAATCCCCCTTCCATTGGAAGCCACTACATGCCCTAGAACCTCTGGAGCAGGTACACAGACCACTAAATTTTTCCCTGACACTGTGAGCCCTGCTTCCTCAATCCAGAACAAGATCTGTTCCAGCGTTTGCGCAAATTCCCAGACAAATCTGCAAATTCCCGGAGATTTGATAAGTGTTTCCACTCCGTAATACTTCTTTGGGCCTTTGATTCCTGAGTCATTGATGAAAATCTGCACCCCTTTCCAAAGATTGTCCTTCAGAATGCAGGTCATCTGCACTTGGTAAACCACAACCAAGTTGGTTGCGCCTTGCGGCAGCCGCATCAGTTGCATCCTTCCCAATCCAGTTTCAAAGGCAGTCATTGGCCACCAACTCCAATTGAGTCTGCGCTCATCATATCCTCCCATCAAATCCACCAACCCATAGCACGCGCACACTGCCATAGATTCCAGAAACTTTTCCACACGCGGATGTTGTCCTGCGTCTTGGATTTTAAACAAATTGAGCCGCTGAAAATCATGAAAAATCCCTAATGACTTCCAATCCTGCTTTACCACTGCAAAGATTGGACTTGAGCATATTGATGTTGATTGCTTGTAAAGGCCCTTCCCTACAAGCTTTCACACCAGCTCCAAAAAGGGCCCCCAAACTGCCTGCGGAATTGGAATTGGCTTGATCTTCCAAGGCTCATGTGGAACCGTCAGAATCACATAAGGGTCTCCTATCTTGCTCTTTAACATTTCCTGCTCTTCAGCTCCAAACACAAGCGCTCTTTCCTGGAGGCCAAGTACCAATGTCAGAAAATCCTGTTCCTCTGCACTTAACCAACCCGGCGTTCCAAAGGTAAGGGCCACAACCTGCTCATCTGTAATCCACTCCAACCACGTCACCCATTCCAAAACCTTCAGCAGAGATTTCCAAGGGTCCTGCAACCAAGGGATTGGTTGCAGTGGTCTGTTCATATTGTGCAGCATTGATTTGTTCTGTGGACAGAACTTCCCCAAAACCGGCTCATACTTCCCAACATTGCACTGCGCCATCCACACGCATCCATTTCCATAATTCCTAGACAAAACCAAACCACCGCTTGGCTTTTGCTCATGAGTGTGGAACGATGATAGTGTTTTTGCAAAGTACCTCCTGGCAATGAATACTGAGGAAGGGGACTTAATTCCCACAACAGCGTCTCCCACGCTTCTTCCCTACTTCCCACCTGCTCCTCACTAGTTTACCATCCACACAAAACCGGAGCTTTCCCTGTGCGGTAACCTTAGCCAAATAATCAAAATCCACCTCTGGCCTTCCCTCACAAAGCAACTCCGCAAGGGGGTTCTCCTCCTCTTCTCTTGCCAAATCCCGCATCCACTTCCCCAACCCTTGATTGCAGATTTTGGTTTTGAATTCCACGCCGGACAAATCTTCCACCATCAATGCTTTTGTCTCCTCCTCTGGATCAAACATTATTTGCGCCTGGAACCCAAACATGAATGGCCTCCCTAAAATAGCCTCCCTGCAATCAAACAATAGAATAGAAAGTGGTTTACCAACCCTTGCAACCTCAACCTCTTCCTCCTCCAAAACCACATCCACCCAACATGCCTTCCCATTAAGGGCGCAAACCCCCATTGCGCATTTCTGCCAAACCAATCCCAATTCATCAACCAATCTAGACAGAAGGAGGTTCACCATGGAAAGGCTATCCACCAGCACCCATACCTTCCTTCCATAAATCCTGATTGGAACGTAAGACAGTGGAGTTGAAACCAATTTCATCCTCACTAATTTGCGCTCCGCATCATCCCAAGCCACATTCACCCGCTGCACCGTCAAAGGAATCCTATTGTGTCCTCAATCCTTCAGCGCTTGAACCATCTCCTCCACTACCACTGGCAACACCGCCGCCAACTAATTCAAGGTCAAGGGAATAGTTGCTTCATTCCCCATCACTCTTCCCACAATCTCCACCGCCTTCTTATTCCCTACCAGATTGACCGGCCACCTGTCTGTTTCCGGAACACCTGCAACTGGCTTAGGAGCTACCAGCAGTACCCGCTCTTTAGCATCCACATCCATCCTTTCCACCACTGCCGCCTCCTCCGTTTCTATTACCCTAACTTCTGCTTCCACGCGCAGTGGTTTCCATACCCCAGGACCAGTGACAATCCCAAGAAAAGCTCAAGCAGTTACTGCCCATTCCTGACCTTGCAGGGGGACTTTCTCCATGACAGTTGGGTTCCCAGGTTTAGTGGAGATCTGCTTGCCCTTCAGGAACATGAATCCCATTCCCACCAGTCAAACCAATACCCCCTTGAGGTCCCTCATCATTTTATTGCACCCAAACTGCCAATTCCTGATGTCCCTGAAGTAATTGCACAACCACGGCACAGGCGGATTCAACCAAAGAAATGGTCCCCCAATGTGAGGAGGTGGATTGCGCAGCGCTGACAACATTTGAATCAGGAAGATCCTTAAATCCTTCATCAATTCCGTCATCTTGTTAATCTCTGGGCTTGTTGTTGGTGGTGTTGCTGGAGCATGTTCCGTATTCAAGGGGCCTGAAACCAGAGCCTGCGTCAGCGCTTCTGGAGGGTGAGGAATGGACTTCTTCAATCCCATTGGGAACAACCTTGCCTTGTCCTCCATCATTTCCTCCAAGCCCAACTCACTCTCCACTGCCCAATGGATGATCAGGATTTGCAGAAGAAGCGCAGTACTCCCATCCAACAACATCTTTACCAAGTTGCTCTTGTACAAGTGAGGCTGCACCCGTGGATGGAGTTGGGGACCAAGTCCACCCAAAAACACCCTCTTCATTTCCCCCATCTTCCCTGCTATCACCTTGTTCTTTTCCAGGTAGTGGTGTGATGGTCTTTTATAGACGCGAATTGGAATAGGCTGTGGGCTGCGCGCTCAGCAGTAGTGGAGGACTCATCAGGCAAAGCGCGCTCAGCAATGGGTGTGGCTTTGCCGCAGTAAGTTGGGCTGTGGGCTCAGCAGCAGTCAAATTGGGCTCAGCATCTGGAGACGCGGGATGGATTGGATCAGATTGGATTGGACGGATTGCACGTTGCAAGACGCGGATTGGATTGCGCAGATATATCTTGGATATCTGGAATGGGGCAATGGGCCAATACGGACATGCGTGGGGGGCTCCAAGTTGGGTGCGGCGCGTGGCCGCATCATGAGAAGGACAAACTGGGTGGACATAATGGCAGACGGGTAATGCAGATGAATATGGGATATGGGTTTTGGATTATGGGATGGGAAGGATAGGGTTGAGGCTAGGGTTCTGTGCTTAGGGGTTGTATTTCATTATTCTTGCTTGTTTCTGGTTGTACTTAGGTTAGGGTTGAGGGTTATGCTACTTAAGCCGCACCCTCAATCTGGATATCAGGGGGGGGAGGAACTTGAATTCTGAATTCCCAATCTCTCAGTCAGAGGGTGAACAGTTGCACTGAGGGTTTACAGACGCAAGGGACCAATAACTTCCAAACTTGGGAACTGTTAAAGGATAAGTCCTCTTTTGGATTCCACATCTGGGGGTCTGGCCGGGAATTAATCTTTTGTTCCTTTTCTTTTGAAACTAACCAGCATGATGTCCCAGTACCACCCATTGACTGTTGCGGGGTCATCTAACATTACCCCGACTCCTCTTCCTCCTCCTCCTCTGGCTTCTTGGAAGCAACCATCATCAGAGGCGGTATATGGTGTCCCTTGTTCCAAAGATGGCGCCAACCCCAAGCCAGTTTGCATCAGGAAATGGGAATATCCTCACATCTGATTCAACACTGAGGACGTTGAGTGATTCCTTGCGGGATAGAAAGGAATTGCCAACATGGAAGGTGTGAAGGGTTTGGATAAGGCTCAGCTCATTGTCCTCTTCATCACGGACAAAGAGAAGCTTTGGGATGTGGAGGAGATGGAAGGGTATGAGGAGCTTGATTGGCCAAAACTGAAGGCGGAAATCCTGGTGGGGTGGGGAAGGTGCAAACCTTGTTTCTGGGAAAGCAACTTTGAGCAAGTGCAAATGGCAGAGTCCAGAAGCGGGCGCAATTGGGGGATTATGTATCAATGTTTGATTGGATCTATTGCAAACTGGAAAAGAACAAGGTGATATTGGGGCAGACAGGCACAATGAAGAGGGCATTTTTGGGAGGGCTCAGTCCCCCACTCCGCAGGCGTGTGCAGCAGCACCTGTACAACAACAAATTGGTGAATAGGTTTCTGGATGGGAGTATTGAGCTTCTCCCGGAAATCCTTGTCATTCATTGCGTGGTGGAAAGCTAGCTGGACTTAGAGGAACTGATGGAGGACACGCAAATTTTTTCCCAACAGGGCCAAAGAAGTCTGCTTCCCACACTCCAGCGGCACCAACGCAAGCTCCAGTTGCAAGCCCCTCAAAAACAGAATTAGCCCAGGCCAAATCACCAACAACAAGCCCAGAGGTTAGCAAAATGACAGAATTGATGAAGGATTTACGGATCTTTCTGAGTTGAATGTTGTCTCGGTTGTGAAATCCGCCTCCTCACCTTGGGGGAGTGCTTTGGCCATCTAATCCCCCCGCCTTGAGGTTACTCAATTAATTCTGGGACAAGAGGAATTGGTGGTTGGGGTGCAATAAAATGATAAAGGACCTCAAGGGGGGATTGGTTCAACCGGTGGGAATGGGATTCATGTTCCCAACAGGCAAGCGGATCTCCTCCAAACCGGGGAATCCAACTGTCATGGAGCAAGTGTGCTTGTAAGGACAGGGATTGGCGGTAACTGCTCAACATTTGCGGGGGATTGTCACTGGTCCTGGGGTATGGCAACCACCACGCGTGAAAGTGGAAGTGAGGGTGCTAGCAACAGAGGAATTGGTGGCAGTGGAAAGGATGGATGTGGATGCCAAGGAACGGGTACTGCGGGCAGCTCCCAAGCCAATTGCGCGCATTCTGGAAACAGATGGACGGCCGGTGAATGCGGCGGGGAAGAAGAAGGCAGTAGAAATTGTGCGCAGGGTAATGGGGAATGGAACAACCATTCACTTGACCCTGAAGGAGTTGGAATCAGTGTTGCTGTTGGTGGTAGATGAGATGGTTCAAGCACTGAAGGATTGCCGGCACAATAGGATCCTTCCAACGGTGAATCAGGTGAATTTGGCTTGGGATGACACGGAGCGCAAGCTAGCGGGGATGAAATTTGTTTCAACTCCACTGGCTTAGGTTTCAATGAAGATTGCTGGGAGGGAGGTTTGGGCACTGGTGGATAGCAGTTCTATGATGAACCTCCTTCCGTCTATATTGGTTGATGAAATGGGATTGGTTTGGCGGAAATGCGCAATGGGGCTTTGCGCGCTTAACAGCGGGGAGTGTCACTTGGATGGGGTTGTGGAGGAGGAAGAGGTTGAGGTTGCAAGGGTCCATAAACCACTTTCTTTTCTATTGGTTGATTGTGGGGAGGCTATTTTAGGACATCCATTCATGGTTGGGTTCTGAGCGCAAATGATGTTTGATCCAGAGCTGGGGATGGAAGTGTTAAAGGTGGAGGATTTGTCAAGAGGGCAATTGGAAACCACAATCTGCAATCAGGGGTTGGGGAAGTGGGTGCGGGATTTGGCAAGAGAGGAGGAGGAGGACCCTGGTGCAGAGTTGGTTTGCAAGGGTGGTCCAGAGGCAGATTTTGACTAGTTGGCCAAGGTTACTGCACAGAGAAAGCTCCGGCTTTGTGCGGGCGGTTGACCAGGGAGGATCAGGTGGGGAGAAGGGAGGAAGTGCGGGACGGGAGAGCGCTGGAAGTAAGTTACTTTCCTCAGTGTGCATTGCTGGGAGGTACTTCTCAAAAACACTATCATTGGGCCATGCTTGTGAGCAAAGGCAAAAGCCACTTTTGGTTTTGACAAGGACTTATGGCAACAGATGCGTGTGGATGGTGCGGTGCAATGTTGGGAAGTATGAGCCGGTTTTGGGGGAAGTTCCATCCCCAGAACAAAGCAATGCTGCAGGATCTGAACGTACAACTGAAACCAATCCCTTGGTTGCAGGACCCTTGGAAATCTCCGCTGAAGGTGTTGGAATGGGTGACGTGGTTGGAGCGGATTATGGATGAGCGGGTTGCGGCCCCTAACTTTGGAACACCGGGTTGGTTAAGTGCGGAGGAACAGGATTCGCTGACATTGGTACTTGGCCTCCGGGAAAGAGCGCTTGTGTTTGGACCTGAAGAGCAGGAACTGTTAAAGAGCAAGATAGGAGACCCTTATGTGATTCTGGCAGTTCCACATGAGCTTTGTCAGATCAAGCCAATTCTGATTCCGTGGGCGGTTTGGGGGCTTTTTTTGGAGCTGGTGTGCAAGAATGTAGGGATGGGCCTTTTCAATAAATCAACATCAAGTTACTCAAGTCCAATCTTTGCAGTGGTTAAGCAGGATGGGAAGTCATTATGAATTTTTCATGATTTGCAGCAGCTTAATTTGTTTACAATCCAAGACATGGGACAACCTCTGCGCGTGGACAAGTTTCTGGAATCTATGGCAGGAGGGGCCTGCTACCAGTTGGTGGATGTGATGGGCGGATAAAATCAGCCCCAACTCAATTGGAGTTTGCATCCAATCACTGCCTTCAAAACTGGTTTGAGCAGGATGCAACTGACACGGCTTCCGCAAGTAGCAACCAACTTGGTCACGGTTTACCAAGCGCAGATGACCTGGATTTTGAATGACAATCTTCTGGAGGGGTTGCAGATCTTTATCAACAATGTGGTCATCAAAGGCCCACAGACAGAATACAGAGAGGAAACACTTACAGACGCTCCAGAGATCTGCCAATTTGCCTGGGAGTACGCGCAAACGCTGGAACTGATCTTGTTTGGGATTGATGAAGCGGGACTTATGGTGTCAGGGAAAATGTTAGCAGTCTGCGTACCTGTGCTGGAGGTTCTGGTACATGTGGTGGCTTCCAACAGAAGAAGGATTGCAGCAAAGAAACACAACAAAGTCCTTGAGTGGCCGAGGCAAAAGACTGTATCACACATTCTCCAGTTCTTGGGATTGTGGAGCTAGGTATGGATGTTCATTGAGTTGTTTGTGGAGGTTGCTAGCCCATTGCGGGCATTGAGGCATAAGGGTGCAGAATGGACCGTGGGTATGAACTGTGACGTTGCCTTTGACAAACTCAAGGAGATTTTTGGGCGCAATATTGTACTGCAGGACTTGGATTATGATTCCGGAGGAATTAAGTTGGATGTGGATTTGAGCGAGTTTGGCACAGGGGAGGTGCTGACCCAGGAGGATGAGGGAAAAGATTGTCCGGTTCTTTACGAGTCCATTACATTTACGCCAACGGAGAGTCGGTACTTGCAGCCAAAGTTGGAACTTTGCAGGGTCACTAAGATTGTGCGGAGGTTGCAGAATTTCCTATGGGGGATTCACTTTTTTTTCTGGTGGATGCAGAGGCGCTGGCGCGGATGATCAATTTGCTGACGCTGCCAAAAGTGCCTATGACTAGGTGGGTCCCATTCCTTCAGTTTTTCTCTTTTACGGTTGTGCATGTTCCAGGGAAGGCCTGTAAGATGCCCAACGCGCTGTCTTGGTACCCGCAGGATGATTTGTACAAAGGTGGGGAACCACTGGATGTGGAGGCCCCAATGTTTAAGGTAGGGGTGATGGAAGTAGGTGTGCAACTATGGCTCCAGAAGTCCGGGAGGTACGTGGTCCTCAGTTTGTATTTGCGGAATCTTTGGTTTCCGGATGTCACGCCAGCCAAGACCGTTCAATGGGTTTGGCTGAGAGTGGGAAATTTCTACCTGCAGGAAGGACAGCTGTGGCGGAAGGGCGTGCCGGTACCGCTTGTGGTCAGCATGTCAAGGGCGGATCAGGAGGTAATTCTGGGAAGTCTGCATGACAATCTTGGTTATCACAGCAAGCTCAAAACTTGAAAGCAGGTGAGGGAAAGGTTCTGGTGGCCAGGTGTAGTTTGCGCGGTGCGGGATTGGGTACGGTCATGCAAAGCGTTTCAGAAGGCAAGGGCAACGTTGCCTTGCAAAGTGGGTATCCCCACCGGGGAGGACACCTTGTTTGGGCGGGTTTCTCTGGATGTTGTGCAGATCAAGGCAGGTAAGTTTGCGTACCTCCTTGTTGCGCAGGAAAATCTGTTGGGATGGGTGGAAGCGCAGCCGCTGTTGAAGCTCTTGGCGGAAAAAGTTGGGCAGTTTCTGGAGGAAGATTGGTTTGCACATTATGGATCACTTGGCTGGTAATGATTGACAGAGGTGCAGAGTTCTGGGGATGGTTGGCTGTGTTGGTGCAAAGTTTGGGAAAGTGACAGAGTACTATCTGGGAGGTGCGGGGATGATTGAGCGTGGACACCAGCAAATCAAGGATGCAATGGTGAAGATGTGCAGCAAGGATGGCAAATGGTGCCAGGAAACCCTTCCGGTGGTTCTTTTTGCGGATTGAATTTTGGTTAAGAGGTTGATGGGTTATTTGCCGTACAAGCTGCTATTTGGATAGCAACCCGTGCTTCCAATTGACATCAAGCTGGAAACCTTTGTGGGAATTGACTGGTGGAAGGTTAAGACAGCTGCGGATCTAGTCAAGGCCCGCGCCAAGCAACTCCTTCAACAGGAAAAGATGCTGGAGAAAGCAGCTGGAAGACTGAAGGCAACCCTCACAAATTCCGTCCACTACTGGGACAAGCTCTGCGCACATAAACTCCAGGATCCGTTGTGGAAGGGGTACTTGGTTCTGCTTTACCACCAGAGCCTTGAAACTCAATGGGGGAAGCTGTTTGCTAATCAATGGAACAGGCCTTTCTGCGTGAAGTCCAAATTTGCCGGAGGTAGCTACCAGTTGGAGGAATTGGACAGAACTTGGCTCAAACAGAAGGCTGCGGCTTTGCACATGAAACAATTCTTTGCGAAAGGCTCAACTTTATTTGACAAGACAGCTGGGTTGGATAGCAGAGGGAAAAATGACATGGATCCTTCCTCCAAGGACAAGCCTGAACACGCGCTTTGCGTCCGGAAAAGTAAATAACTGCAGACCGCTGGGGACAGCAGCCAAGTTGGGGGGGCAAGGTTGGATGATTAGGGGATATGATTGGATTTGGTGAGGGGGTGCTCTGGCCGGTTCACAGCTGGAATAAATAGAAACCCCAGAATGTTTGTTTTCCTAGTTTCTTCTCTCTGAATTTGCTCTTGGCATTATTGCTGGCTATGGATGGTTTCTTTTAGTTTTGGTCACGGCGCAAGGCTGGGTCTTCAAACGCGAGGACAAGCCCTGCATTCTGGAAGCAAACGCATGGACAATTTACAACGGATGATTCATCTAACCAGGAAGGCGCGTGGCGCGGAATAGATGTGAGGCCAAGAGCAAAGGCGCAGGCTTGGCAATGGGTTTGCATTTTAAAAAAATTAAAAAAAAAAATTTTTAAGTTTTCTTGGTTATATTATAGATGGAAGGTGCAGATGGGTTTGGGAGGATTCTTTTTTTCTACCTCTGATGGATGTGCGCGCACTGCTGGTTTTGTTTTTACTCTCTCTCTTCTGTAGATAGGTATGGGGAACTATGTGGAGGTTTGTCTGGAGTGGTCCAGGTACCATGAGCGGATACTTCTCACTCTCATGGATTCCTCACTCTTGCGGGTTGCTCTCAAAAGGGCGGATCTTGCACGTGGATGTTCTTACTCTCACTGGATACTCTCAGGGGTGCGGATCCTTCTCACTCTTGCGGATCTTGTGTGGGGCTCTTATTTCTCTCAGGGGTCCCACAAAGCCCAAAGGCTTCTCAGGATGGCGCGGCAAAAGTCCTTTTCTTTGCATAGGCACAGGGAAAAAAACAAGATAGATTGAAAAGATAGAGGAGCAAGGGGGGAAATCTGCCTAAGCAGGCCAAGTCCTCATCACATCCTCCGCGTCTGAGCAAGCCGCCACAGCTAGGGATTGGAAATCCTTCAAGACCTTGCGTTGCACATTGGCGGTGTGTGCGTTGGGAACTGCTAGAAACGGCCGGAGGAGTTTGTCTGCATTGTTTACCATTGTGTTGAACCTTTCCAAGGGAAGTTCTGCAACTAGGGGGATTTCTGCAATATTGGGAGTCACGGGCGGAGGGGTTGGAGTGGCCGCAAGTTCCGCTGACAACTTGATCACCACAGGAGACGGCACGCGCGCGGGCTCTGGTGATGACCTGGGAGCCGGTGATGGTGATGGTGGCGGTCGAGGAGTTGGTCTTGGAGGAGTGGGAGGATGCGGTGGTGGCAGAGGAGCAGCTGGCCTTGGTGGGGGTGGAGGAGGTGCGGCCGGAAGGTTTGGACTCCTAAGGTCCATTGCCGGTACATTCATCAAAACACACCTGGCCCACTCATGGGCAGCATTCCGGAAGGCTGCAAAGTTTGGGAAATCCTGGCGCCTCGGAGGTCCAGCCTGGTGGAAAGGCAAGCCCAAGTTGTGGCTCTTGCGCAATGGAGGATTTTGCAGGGAGTGTTGCGGATGATTTCAAGGCAAGCCGGGCGGAGTCCACTCATTTGTTGAGATCTCCTTGTTGCTCAAGATCACAAAGGAGTTGCAATGGGTCCTCTTGCGTGGGCAACCTTGGGGGAAGTCGCCCGGAATGCCCTCCAAGAGGGAGCAGCGGCGGTGTCCGGCTTGGAACAGGACACAGGCACACCTGCCTGGAAGGATTTGGCAAAAAAGACCATTCTGGCTGCAGTATGTGCAGGACATATTTGGTGTAGGGTGGTGGATGGGGTTTTTCTTTTTCTTTCTTTGCTATAGCTTGGGTATAGTGGGAGTTAGGTGAGATAGTGGTGGGTCTCTGGGGATATAACTCAAGTTGGGGGGATGTGATGGTCTTTTATAGACGCAAGTTGGAATAGGCTGCGCGCTGTATGCTCAGCAGTAGCGGCGGTCTGAGCAGGGGAAGCATGCTCAGCAATGGGTGCAGCTTTGCCGCAGAAAGTTGCGCTGCGGGCTCAGTAGCAGTTGAATCAGGCTCAGCATCTGGAGACGCGGGATGGATTGGATTGGATTGGATTGGACGGATTGCCGGCAGATTGCGCATTGAAAGATGCAGATTGGATTGCGCGGATATATCTTGGATATCTGGAATGGCGCGTTGGGCAGATACAGACATGGGCAAGGGGCTCCAAGTTGAGTGTGGGGCAAGGCCGCGTCATGAGAAGGAATAAACGGGTGGAAGTCATGGCAGGCGGGTAATACAGATGGATATGGGATATGGGATATGGGATATGGGATATGGGATATGGGTTGTGGATTATGGGATGGGAAGGATAGGGTTGAGGCTAGGGTTCTGTGCTTAGGAGTTGTATTTCATTATTCTTGCTTGTTTCTGGTTGTACTTAGGTTAGGGTTGAGGGTTAGGCTACTTAAGCCACACCCTCAATCTGGATATCAGGGGGGGGAGGACCTTGAATTCTGAATTCCCTATCTCTCAGTCAGAGGATGAAAAGTTGTGTAGAGCTGTAATAATCTTAATTCCCTGGACCAACATACTGAGACAAGAGAGTTGATCAGAAAAAAGAAAGAATCAGGGAAAAGAAGCAAGGACAACTGTGAGGAAGAATTCTCACTCTGTGCTAACTGAGAGAAGGAAGTGACGCTTAGGGACAACAGAGTGTATAGGATAGTGGGTGATGAGAAGGTAGCAGAAGAGGCAGAATCAAGGCCTGATCACAATTTTGAGAAAAGAAATTAATGTAAGCAGTCAATTGATTGAGGAGACAATGGTTTGTGGATAACCTCACATATGAACAACAAAGAAAGGAAATTGTAGGTGATGAGGGTGAGCAGCCGGGTAGTTTGATGTTGAAGTGACTTGAGAGGAGAGATTGACAACTGATCAAGGATAAAGCTGAGAGCAAGTTTTGAGTGGACTGATTGACGTGAGTTAAGGTAGGTTGATGAAAGGTTGGAGGAAGGGATTGGATGGATGAGAGAGAGAGGCGGATTAGAAGGGAGAGGATGGATTAGAGAGAGACAAATGGAAGGGTGAGGAGCGGAGTTGACAGAAGCGGGTGAGAAATGGATGGGATCAGAGATAGATGAGGGATGAGGGAGCTGTCAAAGGGTTTAATGAGGAGAGAGCAAGATGTGATCCTAAAGTGTTGGCCTTGAGTTTCTTGGGGTTTAGCAAGCGGGAGCGCGCGAGGCAAACAAGTTTGAAAGGTCAGCAACATGTAGATTAGAGTGGCAGAGGTGCGCTGAGAGAATGGATCTGTGATTTTCTTTCAACACACAGCTGTGTTCAGATGAGAGGTTGAAGTATAATGGATGTGAGATTTTTAACAGAGGTTTTTATAGCCCGCTTGGTTAGTGGGTTGGCCAACATTGATTCAGAGGGGACAAGATTGGTGACAAGATATTTAGCATCCTTCTGCTCTTGGAGCCATTTGATTTGAATATACACGTGTTTGAGGGGGCTGTGGTGAGATTGAGAATTTATGAGGTTGTTCAGTGCCTTATTGTCAATGTTCAAGCAGTGAGTAAGGGAGATGGAAGGATTCAGCTCTTTTATTAAATTCAGTATCCAGATTTTCTCTTGAGTTGCAAGGACTAGTGATTTAAGTTCTCCTTCTGTCAAGGATAGTGAGACTGTCGGCTGGAGCTTGCTATGCCTACAAACGGCGCAGCCATAAAGGAGAAACAAGTAGCCAGTGTGGCTTCTGCATGAGATGGGCTTGTTTCCGCCGTCATGATCACTCCAAGTCTTGAGATCAAAGTTGAAGGAATTGTTTTTCAGACGCAGGGCTAGATTGCGAGTAGTTTTGATGTATTGCCACACATGTTTAGCTTCCATCCAGTGCAAAAGGTTGGGCTTTGCGTTAAAGCGGGACAGCAACACTACAGCGTAGGCAAGATCAGGTTGATTTTGTGTTGCAATGAAGTTGAGGGAACCGTTCAAAGAGAGGTAGTTGATGTTCAGGTCAGAGAAGGCAGTGGCGTTGGTTTTGGTAGCAGGCTTGAGAGCAATTCCGGGATTCACTGGTGTATTAATGGGTTTGGACTCTGATGGCCCAAGTTTGGTCAGCACTGTGTCAATGTGATTGGGCTGTTGAAGACATGGTCCTTGTGGCGACCCAGTGATGTAGTTTCCAAGGATCTTAGAGAGGGGACCTTCATGTGGGATGGAGAACTTTGTCTTAAGTTGATTTCAAATCTCCTGAGAATTTACTATGATCACCAAGTCATCAACGTAGCATAAAATGAAGGTTTGAGAGAGTTGATTTATGAACAGGCAGGGATTGGAGGAGGACATCATGAAACCTTGGTTGAGAAACCAACGTTTCAGAGTATCAAACCAGCTCTTTGGTGCATGTTTCATACCATACAATGCCTTGTTTAGTTTGAGTTAGGGAAAGGGAGTGTTGTAACCTGGAGGAGCCTTGATAAAGATGTCTTCATCTAGGGTGGCATGCGAAAATGCAGACTTCACATCCATTTGAGTGATTTGAAGCTTGTGATGGAACGCATAGACAAGTAATGTTTGGAGGGTGACCAAAGCGCTTTTGAAGAGTTGGGAGCAAGATGAAAGCGTGAGATGATTTGGATTGTGTAAGTGCAAAATATCTCATCACCAGAATATTGTCTTTGATGACACCCGTGAGGACAGTGTTACCCTTGAAATTTATGGCAAAATTTTTGGGACCGGAGAGATGCAATGAGCAACCCTGACTGAGCAATTGTCCTAATGATACAAGATTGACGGCTATCTGAGGAACATATAGGGATTGGCTGAGGCAGACGTTACAGAATTTGGATAGAAGCTTGGCGGTTCCAACTCCTTTGGCACTGAGGAAGGTATTTTCTTTCCCAGTTTGAATTTTGGTGCGGTCCTCTGAGATATATTCCTCAAAGAAGTTGAGTGAGTTGAACATGAATTGTGATGCTCCAGACTCCAAGATAATTGAGTTCTTGGTGAGTAGTCGGGAGTTGGTCATGGCAAAGTTATATGATGTATGGGTGAAGTTTTCCGAGGCTGATTTATTCTTGTTGGGTTTAGGATTGCTGTTATTGTCATTGTTGTTCTGATTTGGTCGGAGATGGGGATAGAGCCACCAGCAGAAATTTTTGGGATGGGATAATTGTGGATTGTGCCAGGTGGCCCTGCACTTGATCACCTCTTGCTTACCACTCTTGTTCATCATGGCCAATGCATAGGTTCCAGCGGCAACCTCATTCTTAACTTGATTCAGATGTTGAAGAACAAGATTGCCGTTGATTTTGGATTCTCCCAAGGAGTGAGTGATGGTTGTTTTGAGATGTTCCAATTGGGGCAGAAACTTATAGAGTATTAGATAAGCCACTATTTTTTTGTCCATTTGGATGCCAATCTCAGAGATTTGAATGAGGCACAATTTCACTTCAGTTATGAACTTGTCCACGTGTTTGGGATTGAACTGGAGGTTGAGGAAGTTGAAGAAGACCCGTGATAAATTTGCAGTTTGAGATGAAGCATAGAATTCATTTATTGATTTCCAGAGTTTGATTCCATTGGCAAGGTGGTGATCTTTGACACAATTAATGTAAGTTCTGTTATCCAGTTTGGCTAGGATGTATCCTACTAATTTGAGGTGAACTTTGGGGGAAAAATTCTTGGGTTTGGATGAAAGGAGCCATTGACCTATGCCCTTCAGTGTGAATATGGTTGTTAATTTAGAGCATCATAGCAAGAAATTTGATTCAGTTAGCATAGGAATAGAGTTGGTGAGAGTCTTGAGAAGGGATCCATTGAGATCTGGAGGTCCAGGGGAAAGTGACATGTTTTTGCTCAATTGGTTGTGGGAGGTTTGCAACTTTGACTTTTAACCGTGTAGAGCTGTAATAATCTTGATTCCCTGGACCAACAGACTGAGACAAGAGAGTTGATCAGAAAAAAGAAAGAATCAAGGAAAAGAAGCAAGAACAACTGTGAGGAAGAATTCTCACTCTTTGCTAACTGAGAGAAGGAAGTGACACTTAGGGACAACAGAGTGTATAGGATGGTGGGTGATGAGAAGGTAGCAGAAGAGGCAGAATCAAGGTCTGATCATAATTTCAAGAAAAGAAAGTAATGTAAGCAGTCAATTGATTGAGAAGACAATGGTTTGTGGATAACCTCACATATGAACAACAAAGAAAGGAAATTGTATGTGATGAGGATGAGCAGCCGGGTAGTTTGATGTTGAAGTGACTTGAGCGGAGAGATTGACAACTGATCAAGGATAAAGCTGAGAGCAAGCTTTGAGTGGACTGATTGATGTGAGTTAAGGTAAGTTGATGAAAGGTTGGAGGAAGTGATTGGATGGATGAGAGAGAGAGGCGGATTGGAAGGGAGCAGATGGATTAGAGAGAGAAAAATGGAAGGGTGAGGAGCGGAGTTGATGAAAGCAGGTGAGAAATGGATGGGATGACAGATGGATGAGGGATGAGGGAGCTGCTGAAGGGGTGAATGAGGAGAGAGCAAGACGTGATCCTCAAGTGGTGGCCTTGAGTGTCTTGGGGTGTAGCAAGTGGGAGTGCGCAAGGTGAACAAGTGTGAAAGGTCAGGGACATTTAGATTAGAGTGGCAGAGGTGCGCTGAGAGAATGGATCTGTGATTTCCTTTCAACAAGTTGCACTCAGGTTTTACAGACACATGGGACCAATAAATTCTGAACTTGGGAACCATTAAAGTAGAATTCCTCTTTTGAATTCCACAGCAATAGATCCAGTGGAACATTGCTACATACTCCCCCCATTGCGCCTGCGTCCGGAATTCATCATTTGCTCTTGCTTCCGCGGCAGCTTGCTTGAAGTTTCTCTCCCAAAACCAAGGTTTGCACCTTCCCCACCGCGCCAAGATTTCCACCTTCAGTTTTGGCCAATCAAGTTCCTTGTATCCTCCCATCTCTTCCACATCCCAAAGCATCTCTTTGTCTGTAATTAAAAGGACAACAAGACAAGCTTTATCCCAAACTGTTGCGCCTTCCGCATTGGAAATTCCTTTGTATTTCACAAGGAATTTCTCAACCTCCTCAGTGTTGAACCAAATGTGTGGATAGTCCCGCGGCCTGATGCAGATGGGCTTGTGATTGGCGCTGTTGTTGGAGCAAAGGACACTATATCCCACCCCTGATAAAGGTTGCTTCCAAGAAGCCGGAGGAGGAGGAGGAAGAGGAGTAGGGGCAACTTTATACAACCCCAAAACGGTCAATGGGTGGTACTGAGACATCACGCTTGTTAGTTTCAAGAGAAAAGTAACAAAAGGTTACTTCCCGGCCAGACCCCCAGATGTGGAATTCAGAAGGAGACTTCCCCTAAAATGGTTCCAAATTTTGGAATTTATTGATCCCTTGCCTCTGTAAACCCTGAGTGCAACTTTTCACCCTACAACTGAGAGATAGAGAGATGAGTTTAAAGAGTCCTTCAAACCTGATTTGATGGTCCACTGTCCTCCCCATGCCATTTGGGTTGAGGGTGTGGTTTAAGTAGCCTTCTCCTCAACCCTAACCTAGGTACAACCGCAAGTAAACAAGAATAATGAAATACAACCCCTAAGTACAGAACCCTAGCCCAACTCTATCCTTCCATCCCCATCCCATGATCCATATCCCATCTGTATTTCCCACCTGCCATTCTGTCCACCCAGTTTTTCCTTCTCATGACGCCCCCCTTGCGCTGCACCCAACTTGGAGCCCCCTGCGCATGTCCATATCCGCCCAACGCGCCATTCCAGATATCCAAGGTACATCCATGCAATCCATCCAATCCAATCCAATCCACCCCGCATCTCCAGATGCCAAGCCCAATCTTACTGCTGCTGAGCCTGCAGCACGGCTTGCTGCAGCAAAGCCGCACCCATTCCTGAGCCCCCTGCTACTTCTGAGTGCGCAGCCCATTTGAACTTGCATCTATAAAAGACCACCACAACATAAGAAAAGAAATGCTTGAAACATTGAGGAAAAATAAGATGGGTGATGCTAAGATGCTTGTTTGCATTAAATTTGTTGAAAAGATAGAAAAAAGACTTGATTTTAATGACATCAATGAAAAGATTCCCTCTTCAAAATGGATTTCAACACTTGAAATGGGTCAAATAATAGCACATACTTATGGAAGACCAATATTTTTCATTTCATTGAAATGATTTTGTACTTTTACTCCTATGAAAATGGGTGTAAAAGAGCAATTGGATCCTATGTTCATTTTCTTTTTTAAGAATGACCATTGGGTCCAGCTTGTTCTTGAGAGATATTTGATTACAATCCTGCCCATAGTTTCCAATCCACGTTCCATTATTTCCAAAAAAACCTCTGGTTGGGTTGATCACCTCAAAGATCAAATTGAGTTGTATTCTAATTTATAGATTAATTTCATCATTTGGGTTTGTGTTCTGATTCTGATATTTTAATTCTATAAATATAAAGGTTTATCACCTTTTGAACATCATTATTCTGAGCGTTTTGAGTTAACATCACTATGATGAGTGTTTTGAATGAGATTTAATTGGTAATTCAGTTCAACTTGTGTTGGGCTGATCACATCATAAGAAGTATTTTGACTTCTTGTGACGGGATCAGCTTAACACAAATTGAACTTGTTTTTTTTGGTGTTTTTACTTTAGGGCTGGCCAAAAAACTTGTTTTTTTTGGCACTTTTACTTTAGGGCTGTTCACAAGTTGAAATTTTGTTTTTTGGCACTTTTACTTTAGGTCTAGTCAAGTTGGACTTGTATTTTTTGGGTTGGTTGTCTTCAGTTTTTTTTTTATTTTTATTTATTTATTTCATTTTATTTTATTTTCTTATTTTCTTATTATTTTTTTATTTTATTTTTAATTTAATTTTTTTTTTCTTATTTTTTTTTTTTTTTTTATTTTTTTATTTTTGTTTTATTTTTATTTTTTTTATTTTTTTATTTATTTTTACTTATTTTTATTTTTATTTTCTTATTTTTTTGTTTTTTTTAACCAAAAAATCAATATTTTTCATCTTTTTGGGTTGTTTCTGTTTTTATTGTATTTTTATTTAGTTTATAGTTATTATTATAATTTTTTTTTTGGGCCCACAAGACTTGTAGTTGGGTGGCATGGAAACACGACTACATTAGAGCCGTGCAGGGCCCCACAGAACCCAAATGTGGTTGGGCTGTAGGCCTTACGGCACCGGACCAACGCGTGGGGGCTGCACAACTACAGTCAAGTTGTGTGGAGGCTACACAGCTTGAATGTAGTTGTGTGGTGTTCCAGAAAACTCAAGTGAGTCATGAATTTATCATCACGCTTTTTCAAAACACAATAAATAAAAATTGAACAAACAAAAAAAAACCCAAAAAAAGAAAAAAAAACACCAAAAAAAGAAAAAAATTTAAAAATTTAAAAAAAGGGAAATTCTAAAAATTTCACCACTCTGTGGCCATGAATGCGCAGCCCAAATGAATAAAGAATGAGAATTTCTATGGAATAGACCTAAAGTAAAAAAACCAAAAATTAAATAAACAATGAAAGATTCTATGGACCAGCCCTAAATTCAAAACACTAAAAATTAAATTAACAATGAAAGAGTCTATGGACCATCCCTAAAGTAAAAATACCAGAAATTAAATAAACAATAAAAGAGTGTATGGAACATCCCTAAAGTAAAAATTCCAAAAAATGCAAGTTCAAATTGACTAGTCCTAAAGTAAAAACACCAGAAAGATTTCTATCAAGTCCACCCTAATGGACAGTCCCTAAAGTAAAAAGACCAAAAAAATGTTCAACTTATCATTCCCTAAAGTAAAAACACCAAAAAAAAGGAAGTTCAACTGGTGTTTAGCTGATCCCATCACAAGAAGTAAAAATAATCCTTATGATGGTATCAGCCCAAAACAATTTGAACTGGATTACCAATAAAATCTCATTTAAAAAACTCATAATAATGATTTCAATTAAAAAAAACTCAACATACTGATGTTCAAAATTTGATAAACCTTTGTATTAATAGAGTTCCAAGATCAGAATCAGAGCCCAAACCCTAATGATGAAATTAAAATTATTTTTATAACATAGAATACAACTTGGTTTTTCTTTTAACTGGTCAACCCAACCAGAAGCTTTTTTAGAAGTCAAAGAATCAGGTTTTGAAACAATTGGTGTGATTTGAATTATTTTTAACTCAAGTACAAGATGAGCACATTGATTATTGTTCCCAAAGCAAATGAATATAGCATCTGATTTTTATTTTAAACCCATCTTCATAGGAGTATAAGTACAACATGAATCCAATGAAGTGAAACATGTTGGTCTTCCATAAGTATCAGCTAATAATTGGCCCGTTTCTAGTTTTTCAAGCAATTTTGAAGAGGGAATCTTTTCATTGATTTCATTAACATCAAGTCTTTGCTCTTTTTTTCAACATCTTATATGCCACCAAGGATCTTAGAATATCATTTCTTATTTTTCCTCAATTCTTCAATCTTTTATGGTCTATCAAGGGCGTTTGGGCGCCTTGTAGACTTAATGGATATTTTTTTAAAGCGCAATTGGCGCCAAAGAAACCAATATTGGCGCCTGGCCAACTGCTTTGGGTGCCCTATCAACCTCTGCTTGGCTCATGGCCAAGTGTGATTGGCGCCTTGTCAACCTGGTTTGGGCACCAATCAAAGCTTGGCACATCAAGCAAGTGGAATGGGAGAAAAGAGAGAAACAAGCAAAGGAAAAAAAGCAAAGTTAATCAAAAAGACCACCTGTGTAGACAAAATGCAAGCAGCAGGATGGTAATGATACAAAAATACAAAAAAAACAAAGTCAAAATGAGAGAAAAGGTAGGAGATGACCTACCTCAAACCAAGCTTGGGGTGAGTGGTCGCAATGGGGGTGCGCCATGCTTTGATGTGGGTCAAAAATATCTTGAGTAGGCACCAATATTTGAACCCCATGCTAACTACCCTATCAAGCACCCTGGGCGCCTATGCAACCCCCAATTTGCTCATGAAAATTGAGGCTTTGCCAGGCGCCCAAATGTGCTTGATAGACCATACTTCTGTACTTTAAACCATCCATGGTCATTTTACCCAGGTGATTTTTCAATTACTCTAAATCCTCAATTTCCATCACCAAATGAATCCCAAAACTCACTCAAGAACTTGTGTAAGTAAGTTCTCAGGTATTTGATTGAGGTAATTCACATTTTTTTTCTATCATCAAAAACAACTTAGTATCCATCATTTTAATTACATGAATGAAATAAATACTCACCAAAGATACACTTCTGCTTGACTTCTTCCCTTCTTCTTCTTCTTCCTCAGAAGAGGAAGAAGATTCCAAATGAAGTGATCCTAATTCACTTTCAGAATCTTCCTCTGAAAATTCAAATGAAGAGCCTTCCTTGCACTACAGAAATCATTTTCCCATCAGTTCATCAAACCATACAAATGAACATTCAAAATAAAAGACTTACTATCTTTGGTCTTTTTGGTTCCCTTTTAAGAACTTTATCCCTCTTAAGTTTCATTTCAAAATGTTCAAATTTTAAAAGTTGAAAACCAGTAGCTTTCAATTTTGGTTGGCTTTGGCTGGACCGTCATACCTTTGGCTCAAGCCTTGCCTTGGAAATCAAATTAGCTGTATAATTGACCACAGAATTTAAACTGTCCAATCTAACTTGTTGAGTTTGTCCCATAAGCATGGAATTCAAACTTTTGAAAAATTGGGATTCTTCAAGCAATGGATCTGTTTCAATCTTTCAAAAAGAAAAAAAATAATTAATCTGTCAATCCTATAATTGGTACCCTTCAAAAATCCCAAAAAGAAAACTTACTTCACTGGAAGGATCATTATATAACCTCCACTGAGTGTGAAAATCCTCAGGCACAATGGATCCTCTTGATGCTAGTATTTCACCTAAAATGTGGGAAAACAGAAATCCCATTTTTCTTGAATAAGACTTGGAGCACATTCACCATCATGGTTGTGCTTTAACTTCTCAGATTGTTCCCCAATTATTTTGATTGCCTCAATTGACAATTTGTAGTCCAAAGTGAAAATTTCTTTTGGAAGAATGGTCCCTAACTTTATTTGAGAGTTTTTAATTGACACATGCACTTATTGGATTTGGCTTTCAATGGTTCCTTCAATTTTTTTCCACACACCCAAAATGTTCCCCAAAGATCCTGAAATTAATTTTTTGAAATAAGCATGGGCCCCTTATACCCAAGATGTTGTTTTTTTTCCAAATTTTGGATTGACACAAGTCCATGCCAAAAAAAACTTCTCTTTGAAACAGAAAATGTTCTTTTCAATATACTCAAGCTCATCCTCACTTTCTTTCAAGAAAAACTGTATAAAAGTTTCAATGTTAGAATTACCAGCAGAGATGAACAGAAGAAGCAATAAATTGGCCTACTCTGGGTTCCACATTGTTGAATTCTGCCTCCCCCTTGGTTTGAGAGGCCCCATACTTTCCCCACAGAGTTGTAAATTTTTCCATCCTTCATTTTTGTTACTGAAGACAAATTTATAATTTTCTTGAATATTTTTAGACAAGTGCCAGGAGCAAAACTGTCTGGATGAACCAGGGAAAATATGGGCTATAGAAAAAATCAGAGATTTTTCATGGTCCATCAAACAGACTTTGGGAAGCCTCTTGGGATCATAAGCCAACCCCTTTAATGCAGTAAAATCCCATCTGTACAACTGATATGTTTCTGTTTTTATAAAAACAAAAGCCTTTGTAAATGTTTTCCTGTTGGCTTGTATTCCTACAACATGCAATACAGGGATGTTTTACCTCTCTGTTTTATAATTACAATCCAACAAATAAATATTATGTAATTTTTGAAAAAGCTTTATGGACTCAGGATGAGCCAAGAAAAGGGTCTCTAAGTGAACCTCTCCACCAAATGTTGAGCAATAAACCCACTGGGTTTCATGGAGCATTTCAGATAGAAAATCTATAACATTTTTCCCATTGATTTCTGCTTGCTTTACCTTGCGCTTATTTTTATAGATTGTTCTATTTTAAATTTATTATCCACCATAAATCTTGCTCAATTTGATTTTAATTTGCACCATATTGAGCCCCTCTTTCACACCTTCTCTAAGTTGATCCAAGGCTTGACCAGGGATTCTCCTCAGTTGAGGATTTACTGAGGGGTTCTCAGATTGTTGATTATTGTGTTGGCCATTTCTAATGGAGAGATTCCCCGTTGGATCTTCTACTTTACAACTTTCACATATCATGAATTGACACCTGAACATTCTTGTGTGGGTTTGTCTTTGCCATTTGCTGAGGCATGGCCCTTCATAACCCCAAATCTTTCACATGCTAGATTCACATATTTATCCTTCTTTGAATTAAATGTCATCAATGTGTAGCAATGCATGGCTTCCAATTTTTGACAATAAATATTGGATTGTTTCCTACTAGGATATTCTCTCCCAGGAGGAGTTTCAAGTGTTTCTGGCACCTCATAGTTACACCCCACATTGTTATGTTATTATTATCAATCCAAATTCTTCTCATTCAAATGGCATATGAAATAAGAAACCACCACCTTGATCCCATTCCTTTTCTGAATAAAAATCTTGTTCCTCAATTTTGACCCTATATGAGGATGCAATTGGGGCTTCCAATGTTTTTTTTCTAACTCCCTACCCAAATCCCTAGATTCCACCAAAGCATTGTTAACAAAAATTTAAATTAATTCCTTTAATGCAGCTATTTTTAAGTCAAGGGGCTTGGGCTTGCCACTGTTCCCATAAACAAACAAAATTCAACAGGGATTCAGTATTCAATTCAATTTTCAATTGAAAAACTCCAAATTTTTGTTCACTTTTGGGTTGAGGAAAATAAAATTATGTTATGAGCCAGTGATTTTTACAATTTTTGAAAAGACTTTGTTTTTCCAGTAGGCAGAGTGTTTGATTCTCAAGTTTCTTTTTTGTGTTCCAATAATAGTCCCACATAGTAATCCACATCTCCAAATTTGGGTTGACAGAACTCAAATGTGGTCCAGGGGTGCCTAGGTACCCCAATTCCCCCCTCAAATGGTCCATTTGGGGCTATTTTCCCCAAAATGGGCCAGGAAAACAGGCTCAACCCCTGCTAGAAACTCACTCATCCCCCAGGGGGTTGCAAATTCCCGTTTGTGACCTTTTTTGAGTTGGGAATACCAAACCGCAACCCTTTTCAATTTTTGATTGGGGATTTGCAAAATCCTGGGGGGGATGAGCAAGTTGTGATTTTTCTTGCTCCTTGTTGACTTTTGAATAGTTTTTAACAATTCATATGGGTTCTGAATGGAAATTCATGCCCGTTTGCAACCCCAAGGTTGTGAATTTAACATTTTCCTAAAAAAACATTTGGGATTTTTTAAATTTTAATAAATTTCATTCAATAAGATCAGATTATCTATCTTAATACCTATTGATGGTGGCTGTTATTAAATCTTGATTTGAAATGGTCAAGCCTTGGTTTGAAATATTAAACCTATGGATTTTTTGAAAAAAAAATTCAAACAAAAATGATTCCAAAAACCAAAAATATTCAATGGAAAGTGAATGAGCTATGTTTGATTATATTTTCTGTAAAATTTCATGCTCAAGTTTTTATCAAGCCATGATATTCAATTTTAAGGAAGATTTGTTCCAGGATTTCACATTTATTTTTTGAGAATGTCACTCATCTGTACATAGCCTTTCACTTTTGTGATTCTTGCCTTAGATGAACGTTTCAAATTTATCTTACACATTAATTGAAGGAAATTTTTCAATGAAAAAAATATTTCAAGTGAAAAAAGCTTGCAAGACAAAAACACACCAGGAAAAACTGAAATTTTTTGAACTCAGGCAATCTAAATATAGTCATCTCTATGCATCAAAAACATACATCAAGGATTATTGAACATGCAGATTCATACTCTGTAATTTTTAATATAAGGTGATCAATACATAATATCACCAATATCACCTTCTGACCAGCCAAATACTTCAAAAAAACAAATTAACCATCATTCTCACTTAAAATAACTATATAGAACAGGTTATATGAATTAATGGACTTTTACCAATCTTATCAAACATTCATATTCATATAACTTGGTTTATAATACAATTTGGTAAATAAATGATGTATTTATAATGCTTTATGACCATGTTGAAATATCAAAAAAACACAAAACCACCCATTATCTTCAGTAATTTGCTATTTTTATCAAAATAATCCATCAAAAAACCTCTGAATACTGAAGATAACTCACTTCATTGAAAAGAAATAACTTGCAGTTTACCAGGAATCTAATTTATGAAATTTCAATTGATTTCAATTTAGTGTGGCTCTGAAACAAGATCTGTCCATATCATTTAAAATTTCATATTATTTGAATCTAGGCTACCTTTGTTACCTATTCTTCTCAAGATATTCAAAGATCTTCCAACTATTCAATCCTAATTTATCCAGAAGCACTGGCATTTATTCCAGCTTAATTCTTTTTTATCCTTGATTCCTATTCATTCCCTATAATTATAGACCATTTTCCATTCAAGTTTATACATTTCTAATCATTCTTACTTGGGATGGAATTTGAATTTTTTCACGCAACCTTGCTTTTTTCAATTATTGCGTTTATTCCAAATTTTTTACTTTCCCACTCTCTAAATTGGTAATATGAATCTAATATCACAAATTTTTAGTACATTCAAATCCTGGTATTTTCATCTAATTTTTAATTTCACCAGAAATTTAGAATCACTCATATCCCCAACTTTGAAAATGAAATTAGAAAATTTTTTCAAAAAAAAATGCACAAAATTATCTGCATTATGTATGAATTTCTATCACAAATCCAGTCACAAAATCAGGGAATTATTTCTCCAAAAATCTGAACCAATCCATGAGTCATTTATAATTCTCGGATTATGGATGAATGCATAGCACAAATCAAACCATACTGACAGGGAAGTATTTACAAAAAAACCCTGAAACAATCCATGAGTCATATATAATTTCCTTGAAGCAGAAAATCCATTTTTTAGGATAATTTTGATTGCTACTTAATTAATTCATTTTAATTCTTTGGTTTTTCTCACAAAAAAATCTTTTCAAATCATTCTTATATTATTTATAGTTATATTTTTCCTCTAATAACCAGTAAAATTTAATTTCAAAAAAAATCCCAAAATAATTGTGCCTCCCAATAAATTTTCAATACCAAAGTATTCCAAATGCAGTTTTTGTTGTGGAAAAATAGTTTGATTCCCTAAAACCCCAAATTATATCAAAATTTTCATTCAATTTATCAAATTATTTTATATGTTGACTTCAATTTCAGAATTTTCACCCATTCATTCTCCATCTCCTGAACTGAGTCTTCTATAAGGCCATAATATGAAAATTCAATGGAAAAGGGTAACATCCCTAAGTTAAATTATCCTATCTCTCCAGGAAAACCCACCTCAATTGATAGAATCAAAGGCTCATTTTAGGATAAATTCTGTCAACTCTCTGGGAAACTTGATGAAATATTTGGCTCCTGATCCTCAATTTCTGTTTTTCTTACTCTTTCTAAAACTAGAAATTCTGGACTAGGTTCAGTCTATGTAAAAATGAGGAAAAAAATGGCTGCAGGGAAATAATGATGGAAATCTGGAGTTATTTTGAGGAACAGGGCTTCACATCAAGGCAGAGATGATAATTCAAGTAAATATGAAAAAAGGTTCTGGAAGAATTTTATTGAACTCTTGGTCTATCTTGGTGTTTACTTGGGTCTGTCTGTCTGCTTAATTTTTTTTCTGGCTCCTTCTGTCTGTCTGGGTGTTTCTCTCAGTCCTTCTATCCATGGGTGCTCTGGTCTGGTGGGGTTCCTGAGGTTTTTCTTTGTTTGGCTTGATCTCCCTCTTGATCCTGCTTTCCAAATTTTTCTTATTTTTGTCTTGGTCTTGTGGGGTTTATCTGAGGTTGACTGGTTCAAAGATCCAGAGGAGGTTCTTTTTCTTCTCCTTCTGTTTCTTGATTTTCTTGGTATGGCATGGCTGGCTGGCGTTCTTGATGACTGGCCAACTGGCTGGTTTGCCGGCCGGCTGGTTCAATGGCTAACTGGCTTCCTTTCTGGCTGACTGGCTGGCTGGCTGGCTAACTTACTGGCTTGCTTAATGGCTGAGTGGCGGTATGGCAGGCTAATTGATGGGCTGAATTCTGGCTGGCAGTCTGGCTGAGGCTGTCTTGCTGTCTTCCTTGTTGGCTAATCTTTCAGGCTGACAGAATGGCTGACTGGCTGGCTGGCACACTGGCTCAGTCTGGCGGGCTGGCTAAGGCTGACTGACTGTCTAGGGCTGGCTGGCTGGCTAAGGCTGGCTTTCTTGGACTAGCTTGCTGATTGGAGCTGGCTGGTCCAATCTGAGCTGGCTGGTCTGGGCATGATGGCTTTTTCTGCATTTTCTTAATTTATCTGGGTTGGCTGACCTATTATGAACCGGCTGGCTTGTTCTTCACTTTCTGGCTGTTCTGGGATGGCTGGTCTTAGTTAGCTGGATTAGTATGAACTGGCTGGCTTGGTCTGGCTGCTCTTATCTGACTGGATTTATCTGGGCTGGCTGTCTTAGTCTGAAATGGCTGGCTTGGTCTGTGCTTGCTGGCCTCTGGGCTGGCTGGCTTGGTCTTCACTGGCAGGCTTGGTTTGGACTTGGTTGGTCTGGCTTTCTTGCTAGGTCTGGGCTGACTGACTTGGTCTTGTATTCCTACCTGGGTCTGGTTGGCTGGCTAGGCCTGGTCTATTTCTTGTGGCCAGGGGCTGGCTGGCTGGTCTAGCCTGGCTCTCTAGGTATTGGCTGCTGACTAGTCTGGGATGGTTTTCTTGGTCTGGGCTGGCTGGTTCCTTCTGGGCTTGCTGGCTGGCTAATCAGGGCTGGGCTGCCAGGTTGTTCTTGGCTCCCCAGCTTTGTCTGGGCTGTGATGGGCTTGGCTTCCTGGCTGTTGGCTGATCTTTCCTTACTGGTCTTGTAGTCGCTTGGGTTTCTACCTAAGCAACTACTCTGAGTTACCCCAATCAGGATACCTTGGAGGGGTCTGGCTGCTGGTGTTGTTGGCTTAGTTCGTTGTTTAAGCTGGGTTTTTCTGGTGAGTATCCATCCTTGATCAATGTGTTGGTTGGAAAAGGTTTTCTGTTTGATTCTTGTTAGCAGCAGGCGGTTCTCTTGTTCTGCAATTGATGTGGTTTGGATGGTCTGGATGATGGATGATGGTGTGAGCTTGAGGGCGGAGTTTGGCTGAGAGTGTGTTTGCGCAGGGTTCTGGCCCTGGAAACTACCCAGATTTATCCCAATTGGGATAAATCTGAGCTGCAGCAGTTTCAGGAAGCAACTTCACACAACTAAATTGAGTTATCCTGATTGGGATAACTCCTGAGTAGTCGCAATGTTGTCATTCACCACAACTACCAAGAAAATGACTACATTTTGATTTTACTATTATCTTTTTTTCTTTTTTTTATTTCTCTTTTTTATGGTGAGATTTCAACAAAAGTATATTTGAAATCAAAATTCAAGACTGGTGTGATGGAAAAATCCAAAAATTTTGATTCCAACAGAGCTTGAATTTTTTGAACCTTTCTTTAGAAGTGGAAATTATCTTTCAGAAATTATTCTGCATCCTTCAAAAGAGAATTTAATGAGATTCTGTAGGACTTATTCTATATTTCAAGTTGATTGCATTTCTTATTTAAGCCTTTATTTTCCCAGGAAAACTCAATGTACCAATTAAAACTCAACAAAAATTGGAAAAACTTTGGGGATCAGCTGCTTTCTATTATTTTCAATATCCATAATTAATTGTATACTAAGTCATATTTGGATTACTTGATTGATAATGATAAGTTATTAGCTCCAAATAATATTTCTTAATTACACTTCATTCAATATTTCATAATTTTTTTCAACTATGCCTTGATTTATTTCTTTTTAAATCCAGTTCCTCCCCCATACATTACCAATACAATCTTAATCTGAAGAACAAATATTACAAAAAATTCTTTAATTTTTTAAAAAAATAGAAAATTTTGATGACTCAGGAAATTTTATAAAACTCTCAATTTCACAAACTAATACAAATAATTCAGCCACAGGTAAATTTTTACCAATAAAATTCAAACTTCTCAAAATTGAATCAATACATCAACCCTTAAACACCAAAGAATACCAAATAAAAAAACTATTGTACTAAATGAATAAATTTGATTCCTTGATAAGATTTATTATTTAATCTGTTCTTCAAATAAGGCTTTCCAAAAAAAATGATATTTTTGAAATTAAATAAAAACTTTCCAGGCCATCATTTCCTTCAAAAGCCAAATCCTTCAACCTATGTGATTTTTTGATTGCACATATATAAAACATTAAGCTTCTCTTCCTTACATTCATGGTTTTTTTTGAAAAGTTTGAAAATTCATTCATGCATAAGATGGTCTTAAAACCTCAAAAATTCCTTTGAGGAATATGTTTTGGGTTTTCCAAACCTTAAAAATTCATCTTGAATCAAAATGAATAAGAATAAAATAAAAATGAAGTGCTCAGATAAGGGGTATTGTCTGCATTTTCACTACATTTTTGAGTGGTTTGGCTGTTTCTATTTCCTTTTTTTTATCAGATTCAATTATTTTAGCAAGCACATAAAAGCTTCAATAAATTGATTTTAGGATCATATTAGAGTTTTTCTTGTCCCTATAAATTGGGAAAAAAATGAAAAAAAACTATTAAATTAAAATTCTACTATCTGAATCTCTTGGGGAAAAAAATTATTTTGAGAGTGTGGGAATTTCTATCCTTCAGGAATTTACAAAAATTCAAAAAAAATCACCAGGAAAATAATTCAAATTTTTGGAGATTCTGAGTCCCCTCAAAAATATAAATGAAAGTATGGTCTCTCAAACACATTTGCACAAAATTCAAAGTCCTGCTTTTCCCATGACAAGTGGTACTAAAATAGGGGCCCAGAGTAATTTACTGGGTTTGGCTTTCAGGGGAAAAATCATTTAAATTAATCCATCAAATTTGAAAACCAATTGAAGCTGCTCACACTTGACCAAACAGCTCATTGATCAGTCCAGCTAACTTAGGCATTGAAAATATCTCCAAATTGTTTTTATCCAAAATCTGAATCTATCCCCAGGTTTTGTATTTTGAAAATTATAATGATGATTAATTTGAAAATTGCATGGGTCTCATTTCATTGTATCATTTTTTTCATTGTTTTTGAAAAATAAATTTCCTTTGGCTAGAACCAAAGGCTATCTAGGCCAAGATCAGGAAATTTTCTTTTGAAATTGCTTATATAATTATTCAGCAGCTTGGAGGTGATTCTTAATTTTTAATTTCAATTAAAAATCATGAATATTATTCTGGCTGTAACATAATCTTGTGGACTAAATCATTTTGGGTGAAAATCTTAAAATTTCAAATTTACTGGAGGTGAATTTTATCACTGATTCATCACAACCAATTTTGATTGGCACCCAGAAAAATTTAACAAGGTATCAATCAATCTTTTAGATAATGTGAAAGACTGAGAGATTCATATGAATATGGAGGGTAGAGTATCCTGAGATAAATTTGGAGTATCTACTAATGAATTCCTGTCAAGAGAGATATTCCTTTTCATTTTATGGGCTGATTTTCAATTGTGAAATCTATATTTTTTCAAATCACAGATTCAAAACAGATAGGTGAATTTTGCAAAGTTATTTAATTTGCTTGTACCAAATGAAATTACAAAACTTTACTATCTCCTTAGATTTAATGAATTCTATAAACCTTTTATGTAATTTTGTTGTGGCTTGCTTTTCTATCAATTTTTTCAGAAATTATACATCCTTTAAGCCTAATGAAGCACAAAAAAACACTATTATTATATTATAAACTCCTTTTTTACTGTTCCAATCCTAGCTCAATTTGATTTAAAAAAAGAAAAAAAATCATATGCTTATTACACTGCAATAAATTAATTTGAATCTCTTGAATTCTACATAAAAAAAAAAGAGAAAAGCCTGAATGATGTGAATTTATCAAATAATTTTTCAATTCATCAAAAATATGCCATATTTAAAAACACAATTATAGATTTAAATACCTGGGAATCTTTTCCCACCTGAGGATTTCTTGAAACCATTTAACTCAATTCAATAGATTAATGCATGAATACTTCATATTTAAATAAGTCTTTTACAAATTTCCTAGGTTGGAAATTCATGGCCCCCCCCCTTCAAGACTCTGGAGAGAGGGAGAAGTTTTTTTCTGCCTCCTTCAAAGCTCATAAGGGGCGGGTAGCTTGAAAATCTAAAAATTATTCAAAAATAAATAAATGATGAATCAAACATCAGATTAAAGCTTCTTTGAAGTAGCCTCAAGCTACAAAACATAATGAGAGAAAACCCAAAATAAAAAATAAAAATTTTATTTGAAATAGCTTCAAAGATTCATGGAAGCGTGTCCTTCAATCCTGTTTTAAAATCCTTCAAAAAAGCTTCAAGGTAGAATTAAAATTCAAATAAATATTATATATAATAAAAAATGGAGGATGTAAAACCTCTATGAAATATTTAATTTAATCTTCTTTGAAAAAGCTTCAAATTATAATTCTGAATGATTAATTCATATCAAGCATGGAAGCTTTAATTAATTGATCAAAATTAGATTTGATGCAAAATGATCATCAATCTTTTTGAAAATAAATTGAAGCTGCTTGAAAGAGAATTTGAAAAAATATGAAAAAAGGAATAAAAAAATTATAAGCTTTCAATTACCTAGAGAAATTGATAAATAAATAAATTTAACCATGAATAAATTGTAAAATATTAAAAGAAACTTTGAAAACAAAAAAATTGATGGCACTTTCTACCAAGTACCATCAAGGAAGCTCCTGATTGAAGCTCTCTCAAACCTCTAGTTGAAGTTGTGTTGATGCTCTAAAAATTTTTTAGTGCACAGTCACTGTGCACAAATCATAGTGACTGTCCATTGCTTCTTGGAAAAATCTTGACCTGAGCTTGGCAAGAGCTTGAACTGAGCTTGGTCACACATTGGGCCTGAGCTCCTTGATAGCACTTTTTAGCAAGTGTCATACAGATTTATGTGGTGTTCCAAGTACAATAAAGAATTTTTTTCAATTTATTTATTTATTTATTTATTAACCTGTTAGATTATCAAAATTGAATTTCTTTCATAATTTTCTTTTCATTTTTTATTCACCTTGCAAGCTGCATTGAAGTAGGTAGCTTAAAATAAATTCTTTATCAATATATTTATTTTTATTTCATTCTATTTTAATCTTCTAATTTTTAAATCTTCTTGATGATTGAATTTCCTTTGTTATAGTTGCTTCAAAGCATCTTCCTTCCAATTTGAATTTTTGGTCTATCACAATTTCATATTAGAAAATTTCATTATTTTTTATTTCATTTTATATTTTCCTTTGAAGCTGCTTTTTAACTTCTTCAAATTCACTTTTAATAGATCTTTGATGATCCTTTGTTTTTTTGGATGAGGAAAATCTGCCATTCTTCATAATTATTCTATTTGCCTTTATTCTACTATGAATTTTCTGCAAAACTGCTTCAAATTAGACCAAATAAGATGATTTGAAGCATATTTTCATTTACCTTTTATCAATTTTCCTCTTATCCTATTACCACCTTCTTACATGATTCAAGTCTTCTTCAAACCAGCATCAATTTTCATTTTATTGATGATTTTTCCTTATGAAATTAGTTTTTTTTCATTTTTTAATGTTCAAGGCTTCCTCCTCCCTCATAGTCTTTGAAGAACGGTGGAAAAAACTCCTCCCTCCACCAATTATTTGAAGGAGAGGGCCCTTGAATTTTCAACCCAAGAAAATTGTGAGAGCCTCATAGTTCAAAAAGATTGCATGCCTTTATGCAGATGGGAAATTTTGGAAACATCATTTAAACTTTAATGATTGATGCATGATTTTCTTCAATTGACTTAAGGATCTAAAGCCTTCCTAGGGTGGAAAAAGATGCCCAGGGATGAAAATTCTTTCAAAAACCACATTAATTTACCTTTTTTTTTGATAGATTTATCCTTGTTGGATAAATTTATACTATTTGCCTTTTTATTTAATTTCTTTTCTTTCATTTATATATATATATACAAAAAATTATTCAAAAGGGGGAATTTATCCTTTTCCCAGATAAATTGATCAAAAGCTGTAAGAAACTATTTCCTTGCAGGTTCAGACATGCAGAAGACCCTCACATTGTCTCTTCCGCACCCATCAGGCTTCAAGTCACATAAATCTTAAGTTTCAGAAACCAACTGAAATTTTCAAAAAAGGAATTGCATGCAATTTTTCACTTCTTGCATAATTGGTGTAATTTTTAAATTAGCTAGCCTTTGTAATTTCCCATTCTTACTGATAGATATTCTCTCAGTTACTTGATGAATTCAAAATTCATTACTTGGGACCAAATTTTCTGGAATGAGCTGCTTTCCAAGGAAATTCTTTACATTTCCTGATTTGCTAGTTAACAGGATTTCATTCCTTATTTCATCTCCAATATTTCTAAATTTTAACTTGGCAGGGGTAAGGCCTTTGTGGATAGAAAACTTTCAATTAAAAAAATATTATTCAATTTTTTTCCCGCTTTAATCTGTTACCTTAAAGTTAATCATAGTGGTGAATAAATCACTCATTCAATCAAGGAAGTTCAATAAAAATACACTTCTTTCTTTTGAATAAATTAAAATAAAATTAATTCAAGATGATTTGTTCTCAAAAGCAATCAATCTCTAAATATTGAAAGACAAAATCTTATTCCTAAATGACTTGAGTTGAAATTCTGGATCTTGGAAGATTTAAACAAGGCATCTTATTTTTTTAATTTTTGGCTGGAATAAAAGACTCAAAATATCATCTCAGGGAATTTCTTGTGTTCCAACATTTCTCAAGGGAAATTTTTTTAATTTTTTTTAGGATTTCTATATTTCTCAATGAAATAACTGCAATTTACACAAGCATGTTTTCCTTTTACAATAAATTACCATTCATATACTTACTTTCAATCAAATTTACATGGATCATACTTTGAAAATATTTTTTCTTCTTTGTGTGATGCTATTCTTTTAGTTGTAAATATATATTCCAAGATGGCCCCTTTTTCCCAGAAAAAAAACCACTGACACTACCAAATATTTGTTGAAATTAATTCTCATATTTTCATTTAGTAATTATTTATGTTTTACAAAGATTCTTGGAAATATTTAATCTCTGTTTTTATTCAATTTTTGTATCTTCCTGTTTAAAAAACTCAAAATCAAACAGGATAAATTGAAATATTATCAATGTAATTAATTTTTTAAGTCTGAAAAATTCCATTAAATCTTCAATTAATAACTTGAAATTTTAATCAAGTACCAAAATGAAAACTGGGAAATTTTTCTCTTTCCAAATTTCTCTGGAACAGATTACTTCCATTCCTTGGAAAAGATTGAAATAATACTCAATTTAGACTAATCTTCACTGATTCCTCATACCCCTCCACTCAGTAATTTGAGGCCTTGAAGGAACCACCAATTTAACCTAAAGAAAACCTTGATGCCAATTTTTTAATTTTCAACACTCAGACAGAAAAGAATCAAATTAATCCCCCTTCTTTCAAAGTTTTTTCCAAGGATTTGCTATAATATTCCAAGATTTGAACCACCCAAACCTTTGAGAATCTCTCTGAAAATAATGTAAGCCCATTCACTATCCTTAAAAAAAATTCAAATCACAGCCCACAATTAAAACTTAATTTAAATGGAATTCTATTCAAGCTATCTTCTATTTTCCTCTTTTCCATATGCTTCACAATTACAAAATTGCAAATTGGCAACCAATACCTAAGATGATTAAGGAAATCTTTCCACAATATTTTTTCAATCCTTGTCCTAGGCATACCACTCCACTCAAGTTCCTCAAATTTTTTCACTCCCCCCCCCCCCTGCTCCCCCCCCCTCTTGTGTTTTCACCAAATTCATTATTCAATCTCTTTTATTATTAAAGCTCCTTTCTCCATTCTTTCCCACTATTTTGGTAAAAATTGAAAACCTTTTTTGCACATGAAATGAATTTTTTATGAATTTTCTAGCTAAGGTCAAAATATATGTCTATATATATATATATACATTTAAACAGTATAAAACAGTAAAATAAAATCAAATTCAAAACTAAATATTATTCAAATCAAATTATTTTTTCATTTTTGGCCTCTTGAAATTCATTCCCAATCAATATTCTACATATACAGCCCCAAAAAATTGCAAGGCTATGACTGCAAGTGATGAGAATTCATAATTATTGTTTTTGTTAAAATTTTAGAATTTATGAGGATTTTGGTGGAAGTTTATTTGAGACTCCTGTAAATGGGAAGATTTATTGTGAGGATAAAAATCAGAAAAGTGATATTTCTCCCATATTTTCAAATTTATGAATTTGAAACCAATTTTTAACATTCTGAATGAATATTATTTAGTTCTTAAATGAGAAAATCAAGAAGAATAGTAGCTAAGACCAGATTAGTGTTTATTTTTTTAAAAAAATATTGGCCCTAGTAGGGATTCTGGTTCACTAGTTATCTTCTCTGGAGGGTATATGAAATTTTGGATATACCATTTTCTATTTTCAATAAAGGTGCCCCAATATTTTCCTCTAAAAAAATATAATTTTCAAAAGTGGTTCAAAGGTTGTGTAGATTGGATTTGTAAAATATATAAAAATCTTTCAAATTAGTTCTTTAAGGAATCAAGATATCTTTGATATTCAAGAAATCATTTAAGATTCTGAAAAAATAAAACTATTTTTAAAACAAGACCAGCTCTCTTAGGGGCTTCTTGAATTTTTCAGTAAATTTATTCTCAAAGAATCACCCCACATTCTTAGGATATTTTGGATGTTTGTGTTAAACTATAAGGCAGTATCAAACTATTCTTGAATTAATATTCAAAATTTAAATCCATTCACATTATGGTGTATTAAAGTTAAGCAAACCTGCCATTCTTGAATTTTGGGTTTCAACCCACATTGGCCATTTCAAACCCACCATTCAAAATAAAAAAAAAAACACTTATTTCACATCAGATGTGTCAAATTTACCTGAAAATAAATGGGTTTTTTCAAATAAAGTATTTAAAGGCTTTCCCTGCCCCAAACCATCAATCCATATCATCACCCCTGGTTTCAACCTCTGACCTCATTGGAAAAATTGTACCTCCAACCTCATCCAAAAAATTTCATTCATAGCTCTTCATCTCTTCATCACTATCCTCATCACTTCATCACTCTCATTGCTTCATCACTCTCATCACTTTCTCACCTCATTACTTCCTCACTCTCATTGCTTCATCACTGTGGTCAATTTCTCACACATTATCACTTTCATCACATCCATCCTCTCATCACTTCATCACTTCATCCCTGCTTTCATCACATCCATCCTCTCATCACTTCATCACTTCATCCCTTCTTTCATCACATCCTAACTCCCATTGCTTCATTGCTTCATCACTTCATCCCCAGTTTCAACAAATCCCTTCATCACTTCATTGCTTCATCACTACATCCCTCTTACTCTTTTCAAATGGCCCCTCAGCAAACCTCCCCCCACAAGTCCACTAAACAATCCAATCGACCAAAGAAAACATCCCCCAGGGACTCAAAATCCCAAAATCCTCCCCCATCAGCTTTCAAAGGCTCAAGTCAGCTCAAGAGAGCTGATCACATCATCCTGGTAAACTGGCTCAAAATTTCCTCCAACTATGAAACTTGCTTTGGATCTAAAAAAAAAACACAATTTGACCAACCTCCATGGTCTAAGTTTAATGGTTATCTCATGATGGCCAATTAACTGAAAAATAAAACCAAAGTTAGGCTGGATCTTTCATCCAAACAGATGCAAGAGAAATCAAAGAACTATCAATCCAAACATTGCCAATTTAGCCAATGCTGACAAGCCCTATTATTAGCCTGTCTCTGTATGTTTTTCAAATCATCTCCTCCCATCCACATACTACAATTGGGGTGATAATCAAGAAGGGATTAAATTCACCTTATAAAATTGACTTGAATTGATACCCAATGGGAATAATTTGCTTGATTGATTTCAAATTGATCCAGCAATCAATTTCCCATTGATTTCTCAATTGATTCATGATTGATTGAGAGATTGATTGGAGATCAATTGAGAGAGTGATTGGCAATTGATTTGCAATTCCACATCTCTGTAGGTTTTTAAAATCATCTCCTCCAATATTGATCCCTCCCAGGCTCCTACTGCTCTTGGGGTGAGGATCAAGAAGGGATTCACTTTTTTGTATAACATTTTGAGGGAAGTGGCAGTTTTACTGCCCAAAACTTTGCACACTATGGGATTTGAACCCATGACCTCAACATTGATGAGTGATGCTTTAACCACTAAGCTAAGTGTACCATTGCCAGATGCGCAAATGTGCCTTTCCAAAAACTTGGCATCATCATCTAATCACCCCTTTCTCACCATGATCATCCCAGCTCACAACAATGATCATCCCAGCTCACCATCAGCTTATCACAATACCTGTCCAACAAGTGTACCTTGGATGGTCAAATCATCCATTGGGTCTCATCCCCAGGAAATCACATCCATCCATTGAAGGCCCCTCCCTGAAATTGATCCATTAATTTCAGGCAGTGGCAGAGGATGAGGAGGAGGAGGCTACCCACAATCAATTAATTGAGGCGGAAGAGGAGAATGAGGCCGCCGGCGGGGGCATAGAAGGAGGAGGAGGAGGCCGCTGCCCCCTATCAATTGATTGATTGCCAGCGGCGGCAGAGAAGGAGCAGGAGAAGGCCACGGGAAATCAATAAATCAATTTCTTGCGGTGGAAGACAAGGAGGGGATGTGGCAAGGTGAGTGGTGACTGAAGCAAGAGAGGTTGAAGAGTTGATTGAGATCTTTGACACCATTTGAGAGCCAGCTGGGTTGATGGTAGAGCTTGATCATGGAGGCCACCAAGTAAGGGCTACTACAGGGAACTTGCCGCAATCAATTGCAAGCAGACAGCAGTGGCAGAGGAGGACAAGGGGGGAACTTTCTGAAATCAACCACAAGCCAATGGCGGCTGTGGCAGAGGAGGAGGATTGAGCAAGGAGGTGTGAGGGGACCTATAGTTTTAATGCTCAAAGAATCAGAAACCAATGAGGGGAAGGAAGAGGAGGAGGATGAGGATGAGGGGGGGAGATTACCAGGGTTGCCAACCAAAGGAGGAGGGGAGGTGATGGGTGAGGTGCTGGTGGCGGTGGGTGAGGTGGAGGCGGTGGGTGAGGTGGGGGTGGTGGGTGAGGTGGGGGTGGTGGGTGAGGTGGGGGTGGTGGGTGAGGTGGGGGTGGTGGGTGAGGTGGGGGTGGTGGGTGAGTATTTTGGTGAGGAGGAGGAATGAGTGGACCAGTGGGAGTGGACTGGTGGTTAAAAGTTCAGTCAGCTTTTTTTGTTTTTTCAACTTGCTTCCAGGAAGTTTGATTGAACTTGTTGAGAAAGATGCTGATGTGATGTGGGGTTATGAGATGATGATAAGATTTTTGTAAAGCAATGGAGATGCAAAGCAATAGAGATCTGAAGCAATACAGATGTGAAGCAATAGAGATGTGAAGCAATAGAGATGTGAAGCAATGGAGATGTGAAGCAATGGAGACAAGATGTGTTTGATGCAATGGAGATGGGATTGGTATGGATTTTCTGAGGTGGAGGTGTGGATAGGTGTTTTGCATGGGATGGATTGTGGATGGATGATGGTGAATAAATGGTGGTTTTGATGTTTGAAACCCCCCATTTTTAAATACACCACTTAGGAGTTATTTTTATTTGAGAAACAGGCCATTCAAAATGGTGGTTTTGCTAACTTTGATACACCCTATTTTGATACGCCTGTGGCTTGAATTTCTGGCAATTTTTTATTCAAAGTGAAATTTTTATAGATGAGTGTTTTGATGGATTAGGAAACTGGTAGAAATTATCATGCAAAAATTTTGCATCAAAATTAATCAAGACTGTATGTGATGAACTAACAAAGGAAAAATTCTGAAAAATGAAATGAAGTATTTTTCAATGATGAGAGAATATTTTGAAATAAATTTTAAAAAAAAAAAAAAGAGAGAGAGAGATTTCTTCCCATAGAAAATAAAAAATCAAACTATGATTAATGATATAAAATCAATCTGGGTTTTTGGCTGAGGGAACTTGATTCAAGTTTGACTCATAGTTTTTTTTTTTGAGGGGAAAGACAGTATTGATTAAAGTGACTTGAGAGAAATTATCAAATTTGGATTTACTGAGAACATGTGTTTGATATTTTTTCCCACAAAATAATAATAATAATAATGATAATGATAATAATAATAATAATAATAATAATAATAATAATAATAATAATAATAATAATAATAATAATAATAATAATAATAATAATAATAATAATAATAATAATAATAATAATAATAATAATAATAATAATAATAATAATAATAATAATAATAATAATAATAATAATAATAATAATAATAATAATAATAATAATAATAATAATAATAATAATAATAATAATAATAATAATAATAATAATAATAATAATAATAATAATAATAATAATAATAATAATAATAATAATAATAATAATAATAATAATAATAATAATAATAATAATAATAATAATAATAATAATAATAATAATAATAATAATAATAATAATAATAATAATAATAATAATAATAATAATAATAATAATAATAATAATAATAATAATAATAATAATAATAATAATAATAATAATAATAATAATAATAATAATAATAATAATAATAATAATAATAATAATAATAATAATAATAATAATAATAATAATAATAATAATAATAATAATAATAATAATAATAATAATAATAATAATAATAATAATAATAATAATAATAATAATAATAATAATAATAATAATAATAATAATAATAATAATAATAATAATAATAATAATAATAATAATAATAATAATAATAATAATAATAATAATAATAATAATAATAATAATAATAATAATAATAATAATAATAATAATAATAATAATAATAATAATAATAATAATAATAATAATAATAATAATAATAATAATAATAATAATAATAATAATAATAATAATAATAATAATAATAATAATAATAATAATAATAATAATAATAATAATAATAATAATAATAATAATAATAATAATAATAATAATAATAATAATAATAATAATAATAATAATAATAATAATAATAATAATAATAATAATAATAATAATAATAATAATAATAATAATAATAATAATAATAATAATAATAATAATAATAATAATAATAATAATAATAATAATAATAATAATAATAATAATAATAATAATAATAATAATAATAATAATAATAATAATAATAATAATAATAATAATAATAATAATAATAATAATAATAATAATAATAATAATAATAATAATAATAATAATAATAATAATAATAATAATAATAATAATAATAATAATAATAATAATAATAATAATAATAATAATAATAATAATAATAATAATAATAATAATAATAATAATAATAATAATAATAATAATAATAATAATAATAATAAAATAAAAAATACATAACCCAAGGCATGAATTTAGTATTTTTTACTCAATTCTGGAAAACTATGGTTTCACCACTTTTTTCTGGCATGGTAAATTTGTGTCCTTGCCCGCAAATTTGGGAGGATTGGCCCTTTTGGTGCCCCCTTGTGGGGTCACATCTGTCTTGATAGCCTTTCTTTAGCTGTTTCACAGCCCCAAGACCATCAAAAATGTTGCATCCCTGCCTTTTCAGTTGGTTAAATGGTCACATCAGGTGTGGCCATTGAGTTCACCATCATTTATCATTTTTCATAATTTTTACATTTATTTTTGATTATCTTGGATTATATTTATTTATTTGATTGGAAAGGCCATCAAAATCAGGCTATTTCCTATTTTATTATTACTTTTTGTTTTTTATTTATTTCTTCATTTTTTTTTGTTTTCTTTTCTTTTTTGGTTTTTTATTGATTCAGTTATATATTTTTCTTCTTTTTTTAAATTCATTTCTTTTCCCAAATTTGTTGCTGTTTTCATTATTCTTCTTGGAGTTTTTTTTTCAAGATTTAATTTCCATTTTATTTTTATTTTTGCATGTGACTTATTTATTGATTCAGTTTTTCATTTATCAATAAATCATAAACAATTAAATTTTTCTTCATTTTTTTATTTTTATCTGAGAAGGAAATTTTTCTTTGTTTTTTTATGTTTATCTGAGATTTAGTTCACATCATTTCTTATTTTCATTGCCTCTTATTTGTTACTCATTACTCATTTATTGTTTATTATTAAAGAAATAACACACTTCATAAATGAGATGCATACAAAAGAAATTAGAAAGGAAATCAAAACACCAAAAAGAATTATATATGTATATAATAAGAAAATATCCAACAAAAGGCTAATGACAACAGCCACAAATTTGGCAAAAAAATATCAACTTTATGAAAGTTTCAAATTATATGAATAAATTGATGAAATAATGATAAAAAAATAAAAATAGGAATAGTAAAAAAACACAATAATACAAAATTAGCAAAAAAAGAAGGGCTGATGTTAAAGGGTCAAGAATTAAATTAAAACTAGAAATAGAAACAAAATGGAAAATGAAAAAAAGAATAAAAAAACAAAGAAACTAATAAATTAAATATGAAAACAAAGAAAGAAATAAAGAAAATAAAAATAAGAAAAAAGTGATGGTGAAGTCAATAGCCATGCCTGGAATGACCATTTGAGACTGTCAAAACAGTCAAACTGCTGGTTTTCTGAATGTGGCAAGGCTATTGAAGCAGCTGTGGCCCTACCAGGGAGCACTCAAGCAGCCAGCCCCCCCCCTTCCCCCCCTTCCCAGAAATAAATAATAAAAATAAATAAAAAGTGATGGTGAAGTCAATAGCCATGCCTGGCCTCACCGTTGAGACTGTCAAAACAGTCAAACTACTGGTTTTCTCTGTGGCAAGGCTATTGAAGCAGCTATAGCCCCACCAGGGAGCACTCAAACAGCAAGCCCACCCCTTCCCAGAAATAAATAATAAAAATAAATGAAAAGTGATGGTGAAGTCAAGAGCCATGCCTGTCCTTACTGTTGAGACTGTCAAAACAGTCAAACTGCAAAGTTCAAATTTGGGAGAGAGATTTCTAACTTCGAGGTGGGTTTCTGAGGATGGCACTTCCATGCTTGATGGTGTTCAATAGTGAATACTATGAAGCTGTTGGCACGCTCTCTGTTGATTGACGCATCCTTTCTTCTTGTCGGCCAGATACCCCTGTTAGCACGTTCTACCGGGCGCGTTGAAGGGCTTACCAACACCACCAGTGCCTCATCATCTCATATTCCAAATCTGATTTACATTTATATATACATGCGTCTCTGTCGTTGGATCCTCTAATTTTTTTTTAAAAAAAAATAATGAATCAACGTTTCCCTTGAGCTTGGCTTTTTTTGTATGTATCGTTAGATTAACTTTGTCCAGTCCGATAAATAAATAGATAAAGTACAGTCTCAATACATCCTTCGCTCTTTTTGATTTTTTTTTTTGAATGGTGAAAAAAGAACGAAAAAACATCGAGGGCTATAAAAACTGTAAAGAGGAAAGTTTTTCAGGTAGGAAAACGGGATTGTTAGCTCGAACTGGAGAGAAAGGCTTATAGGTCAAACCATGCGAGAATGAGGAGGAGGAGGGAAACTATCGAGTGATCTAGTAGATCTGTGTGACCTCCGTTGATAATGCAGGTAGATCGCCAGAATATCGAACCGAAGCAACGACTCACATATTCAACTTGGGGCAGGATGTATGGATTGGGCATCCCGTTATCTGGACCGCCTAAATTTTGTTGGTGTTGCATTTGAAGTTGCTGTTGCTGCTGCTGATACTGCATTTGTTGCTGAGGACCGTCGCGTTCGTTCTCGGGTGCTGCATCAAAGACGTTGAAGTGCTTATGGCCATCGGGTCCGATTTCTAGGATCGATGCCATGTTTCCGCATCGATAACAGTAATTGGGTGCACTCCATACGGTCGACAACCGATCGTCATAGAGTACTGAAAAGCCTTCCATACATAATTGGTGTGCTCGTAGGATATGGTGCATATCGTTAATAGTTAAAAATTTCTTGACCACTTGTGCTCCAAACGTATATCCTGCACCTCTACACAAGATTCGGAAGTTTTGTTGAATACAGTAACAAACCGAGCGGGTGAGAGAGAAAACGAAAGTGCTTAGAACTTGGGGACACACATTTGGCTTGAGCATTTGTCATAAAAGAAAACCACCAACCTCGGCGATATGGCAAAGTCATCTTTATCTGGGTCGGGGTCAGACCAAACCAAGTCTGCCATCGGTCCCTCATGAGGAATTTCTACGAAAAGGAAAAGAAAAGGAATTAGACAAATGATCGAACAATTACGTGCGAATCGAACCAGGGCAAAAGAAAGATGATGCACCTCGGAATCGATCGATTATCTTTATTTGATCGATGCAATGAATAGAAGGTGAGAGACCTAACGAGAAGCACAGGCAGGGCGGGGGAGGGGGGAAGCCAATCAGCGTTGAGCGACTCATGACTGAGGTTGAGTGATTGTATCGAATAGTCCCGGATTCGTGCAAAATCAGGCGCCAGAGGTCCCTTGAGCTACAGGATGGATACTAACCACCATGCACACAAAATATTCGATCTTCGATCACCACAGATAGTGTCAAGAAATCAAACATGTCCGTGAAATACGTCCATACGCTTGGGCTACCGTATTTTCTGACGCATTCAGCATAAAATCCATAAGTCTGAGGGAAGAGGAAAGGTCAACGAGCCAAGGATCAATCAAAGTGATCCGAAAGACCAGCATGCCAGGAGAAGAACGAGAGCGAAAGAAGGATGTCAGATTGACCAAAATCACGGGATCGATCGAGGCAAAAGAAGGAGAGGAGATGCGACGACCAACTTGAGTCACTGCTCTGGATTCATGGTTTCCTCGGATTAATTGAACGCGATCGGGATATCTTAGTTTGAGACAGGTTAACAAGGAAATGGTTTCAACGCTAAATAGTCCCCGATCGACGTAATCACCTGAATGGAGCAGCGAAAGAACGAGGGGTGTATGTGTGTATGTATGCGTGTGTGTGTGTGTGTACGTAGATCTATGAACGGTGGAAGATCAGGGCATCTTAAGGAGCCGTAGAGTCGATGGGGAGTCAATTTACCCAAGAATAAGTAGTTGGTATCTGGACAGAATCCCCCGATCCGGAAGATCTCGATCAGGTCGTAAAACTGTCTTGAGAGGTAAAGAATGGTTTCAGTCAGTAAGAATCTTCCAAGATGCCCAGAGCAGATGCAGATAGGATTGGGGATGGGGAGATTGATGGTAAGACTCCAGCGTGGTAGAAAAGTGAGTGCGAAAATCTAGCCTACCCGTGTATATCACCCACCACGGTGACGGGGGCGGAGATATGGACGACGTTACTCTCCCTCATGAGAAGTTCCTTTGTCTTCTCACAGATCTCTTGAGATGGGGAGGATGGTAGATTGAGTTAGCAAACCAGTGGTTGAAGGTCGAGAGCCGAGCCAGGCCTAGGAGAATCAGAACTCGAGCGAAGGCAGATCGAGAGGGGATGATAGGGATGCTGACCCTTGATGAGAGCCTCGACCAATAGCTGTTTCATCAAAAGTTTCTCGATACATTCGTCCAAACTGAAAGCCATCGAAGATATGATTTTCGTTCTTCCTCTTCTTTCGACTCAGCAGTCAGTGGGATGATGGTTAGAATGACCTTTTCCGATGGCCTGAATCTGATGAACTCGATCGAGATCGTCGTAGTTATGTATGGTTTGTGAGGTGATGATGGTAATCTGAACTTGAGGTTAATGCGAAATGATATGGATGGTCAAGAGTCCATACATAAATATTCTTAATCGTCCTTATCTTCTTTCCTTCCTTCCTTCCTTCCTTTCGATCTTCTTTCTTTTTGTTTTCCTCGGGGCCCCTTCGACCAAACCATCCCCCGACCGCACGCCCCAAGCGTCGGGGACCGGGGGAAGGCCATCCGGAGCAAGTCGCATCAGAGGGTGGGTGGCGGTACGCTTGGCGGCGACAGGTTGGAGAAAATGGTGCCATCATCCCCCCTCCCTGGCGCGCCAATGAGTGAAAAATGTCTCCGCTACCAGTTGACAGCCAGACTGTAGAAAGCAGTACCAGCTTTGTCAGTCATGTCAAATTGAGCACAGGCAATTAGGCAGGAAGAATCATCATAGGAAAGTTAAGAAAGGAGGACTTGTGCCTCCCAAATCAAAGTGCTTTATTTCATAGATTGATGATTTTGTAAGAACAACTCATTTGGATGACAAAAACATGAAAAAGGAGATTATAAGGAGGTAAGCAATGAGTTTGATGAAGAAAGCATGAAAAAAAAAAATCAATCAATCATAGCTTTCAGGAGCCCAAACTTGCATAGGGTCCCAGTTATTATCCTCATCTGGATCTCTTCAAGAATTATTGCAACAGAGTTGAGCTGGTTGTCCTTCTCCCACTGATTGAAATCAAACACTGTTTCAATGAAGGCATTCTGTCTTGAAATGATGGGAAGGCTTGGGGTGTCATTTGATATGCCGTTTTCAAAAGTCTCCAACTCATCTGGGGTGATGAATGCATCATGTGCTTGCATGTTCTCATATTCAGAAGGTTGACTGCTTAAACTGCTTTCCTAGGATTGTTGAAAATTCAAAGCTGAATCACCTTGGAGTAAGTATAATTTTAAACAGCTCAATATTTTCAAATTTGAAGTCTTCATTTGGTTTCTTGTTTTTGTTTTGATAGCATTCATGATTGAAAAAGAGCCCTCAAAACCAGCTGCATGAGTGACAATCTGAAAGGCTTGTATTGCTATCTTGTTCAAAAGCACTAGATTAAGGGAAGATAGGAACAGAAATCCAATAATTCAATGGAAAAGATGGTAGACCAGAATCTTTAAGAGAGACATTGAAAGGGAAGTGGGAATTGTAATAATGATTGATTGAGTTTTGAAGTGATAATGCCTCACATCTGTTGCAATCCCAATTTTTGGAAAGTTTAAGTATCATTTTACCAATTTCAGCTAGTGATTGTTTTTGAGATAATTCAATCCAACTTTTATGGATGAAGAAAGAAATCAATTATGTAGATATTATCTTGAAAAACCAAAGAGGACTTGCAGAGGACATCTAGTGAATGACTCTTGAAAGTCTCAAATCTTGAGTATACTTCAGAAGCTTTAATGAAATTTTAAGTAATAAGGAGCTCTTTCTAAATGTCTTCCAAGGTTGTTTCATGTTTTTCTAAATGGCCTATTGCAGTCAATACTGGCTCTTCAATTTTAACCATAATAGAATTTTCAGTAAAGTGATCACAATTTCCAATGATGTTCAGGACACTCTTACTGATGGATGGAGTATCCACCATTGGATTCTCCATCATTTCCATGAAAAAATTGAATCCACCTTCATTTTATTGAATCCCAAAGAATAATTCAGCCATTGAGTACTAAAATTTTTCACACAGGGTTTGAAGACCATGACTGATAACATTTTCAACCCTCCATTCTGAGAGGTTCTCATGCAAGAATCCAGAATTAGTAAAGTAGTTGACTAGATTCTTGTTCCCTTTTATGACTTCTTGCATGATAGGATAATTCAATACTCTTTTGCTATCAAATTAAAAACCTGTAAGTCACAATTTATTTTGAGAATGTGTGTATTTTCAGCATTTAAATTGTCTCAAAACTTGATCATAACTGAGGGAGAATCTGTTGAAACAGCAGGAATTTCCTTGAAAGAAATTTGCTTGGATTTGAGGGTCTCTTTCAATGCTTTTACAATATTTTCAGAGGTGTTTCTCTGGCAGTGAATATCAAGAACATCAATGAAAATTTTTTTTGAAGTTCCTTGTGAGGCCAGAACAGCATACACACAGTTCCCATAATTTTCAGTCCAGCCATCAAGAGATATAGTTAGGCTCTTCAGATCTTTAAGTTTTTTGATCAACTCCAATTCATGTCTGACATAAAAATTTGGTAAGATGCTGTACATTATCTGTTTTTGGCAGGGTAATTTGTATGTACAACTTGCTAGCTCCTCCTGGTATTTTTGGAAGTAATGATTTTCAAAGATTTTAAATTTCAAGTTGCAGCTAATCACAGTTTTGAGATTCAGTTCATGAAGATATTACATATGCTCATTTGATATTGGTTTGAAATAGCTTTTGAATGATTCTTTTTTTTATTGGAGGGAAATTTTCAGTTTGCAATAATTTGTGCTCATTCCAGCTTGGATGGAAGTGCTATATTTTGGAACATGATCAGGTGATGTCTTTTTGTTTGAAAATATCAATAGAAAGTATTTTTATTTCTCTTTGGGGGTAATTTTCTTACAGGCCTCTTGGATGTGAGATTGAAGGAGGTGGGGACTGGCTAGGGGTCAAAAAAACAATCAGTGCTGAAATTTTTCATCCCATCTTATTGATCCATTGGCTTGAGGTTCAGGAATGAGAAAATAAGACCAGAAAGCCCCATGAACTTTTGAGGGCTTGAAATATCTAGTTGTGGTGCTGGGCTGAGAATTGCAATCAGCTGATATGGTAGTGAATCTGGTGGGAAAGTGTTGGTGAATCTGGCAGTGACTTGGAAAAGCTGACATAAAATTTTATGGGAACACTGGAAATCACTGGCATTTTTTACCATTGGAAATCCTCAATCCACTGCTCCCTGAAAAAGTCAGGATTTCTTCCCCACCTGAGCATCAAACCCAAGCTATTCCATAAATTAACTTCCCCAAATAAATTAAATACCCACTCAAACATTTCTTTTTACACCTCAAACAACCCTTTGGTCCATTCCTCCTTGAAAAATTCCCCTGAGCTTTGGTATTGAAAAATTTGGCCCACCATGGGGGGTTTTGAGACATGGTTGGAATGCTATGGAAATGCCATTTGGTGCACCAAAATTGTTGCACTGCCAACCAGAGGTGGCCATAAACTTAGGTTCAGTCCCCTTGCTACCCATACATCACATCCACTACCCACACCCAAGCCAAAGGCATGTGAAGTGTCTAATCACATTTCCAGGTGATGAGAGAGAATGGAATCCAGAGGAGATCATATAATTAGGATATTTTCAGGAAATTCCCATGGAACTCCCACTGGAATCCAGAATGAAGGTTCTTGGAGTGAGGTTCAGGTCAGAAAAAATCTCTGGCAATGATAGGAGGAGGTATCCCTCCTTGGAAGAGGCAGATAGTATTAGGAAATTATCCATGCAGATCTTTAGTACATATATCAAAAAATATGCAACCAATCAATGAGAAAAAACAAGTCTTTGTTGTGGATTGTGAAAAACTAAGTTTAAGTTGCTTACTTTTTCCAATCATGCAGGAAATATAAAATTGAATAAAAGATGGTATGGCTTCCAAAGGATGATTCTACAGTCAGTTATTTGAACACTATTACTCATGGAAATCAACATCTGAAAATATATAGTGGACTTGATAGGTCAGAAGAAACCTTTTATTATTATTATTATAGGATAGTCTGTATATTTATGCATGTTCTGTTTAAGGAAAGAATCCAAAGCTGTGGTAAACACAACAAAATCCTTAAATTTATTTTTGAAACTACTTAAACCAGCTGAAAAAAATAAAAATTTCCTTGTTCCCAGGATGTTTGGAAGTTTTTTGACCAGAAAAATTGATAAAAAAAACATAAGTTTCTTTCCATTAAATTTAAGTCCTGGTTCATGAATGAGGACAGTTTTCAAAATGAAATATCAACCAGAATAATATTGGATTGAATGGAATATAAATCAGAATTATTTTTACTGGGTTTAAATTCAGACTTGTTTATAAAAAAGGGTGAAATTGATGAGGGATTAAAATTTTTAGGGTTTTTGATGAATAAGATCAAAAAATTTGAGATAGAAATTATACTTGAAATAAATAGGTAAAGTAGTTGGGCTTAAAATTTCCCAAGGATAAAACATGAAAATTTGCATTCTTTAAAGTGTCTCATAAATTTCCAGAGATGCTTTCATCATTAAATCTATTGAAATCCATTTCAAATTAATGCTGATCTATCTCCTATGCTAGCATTAAGTTCTTAAACCAACAATTTAAACTTCTGCACTCCAGAATGAGATTCTTTTTTTATTGGAAGATTTTGCACTCATTTTGAATCCCCTTCAAATTCAATGCTTTGAAGAGGTGTAGAATTAAAAAAAAATTAAACTCATTTCTAATGCATTAATTTAACTCATTTAATGATAGTTTAAAATTCTTGGACCAAAAGGATGGGTTCCTTTCAGTTTTTTTGGATATTAAACAAAGATTCCGAGTTTGATTGATTAATCTAATTGCATGATTCAAAGCCCATACAGAAATCAAAAAAAATAAAAGATACAATTACTGAAATTAAGTTAAAAACAAGTATTCATGGCTAAAAAGGCTTTTGATGAACTATTTCTGTGATAATTTACCCTGTTTTGATAACTTTGGTGATTCATCCTGCTTTCAGAAGTCTTAGAGTTTGCTTTTATCTCATCCAAAAGTTTCTTTACTTAATTCAATTCACTAGGATTTGATCATAATAGACCTGAATAAAACTTGCTGATTTTAGTTTTTCTAATTTTTCCAGAATATTGTCCAATTTTGCTGGCAGGTTTCTTGAGTAGGTCTAACTCTAATGAATTATGGATTTCATTTGATTTATAAAATTTTATTAATCTTGTGGTATTATCTTCTTTATGCCCAACTAGGCCAAGGGTATTGGTTTTGTATTTCTATTAAATTGTAAGGAAAAATCATTATTTTTTTTAATTTGATGAAATATTTAGCCAGCTTGAATTTTTTAAAATACCCAACCCTGGTCCAAGCTGATTATTTTTTAATCCAAGTGGACTTAGAAAACTTGATTCAACCTGAAATGAAATTATTTTGTTTAAAAAAAGTCAATAACTTCAACAAAATAGGGTGTATCAAAGTTAACCAAACCCGCCATTTTTAATGGCGGGTTTCAACCCAAATCTGCCATTAAAAATCAAAAAAAATTCACTCATTTCACATCAGAAGTGTCAAAGTTAACATGAAATAAGTGGGTTTTTTCAAATAAAGTATTTAAAGGCTTCCGCCACCTGTCCAAGGCATCCACCCCTGGCTTTGCACCTCCTTCTACCTCCAACCTCATTGCAATTTTTTTTACCTCCAGCCTCATCATCAAAAGATTCAACACTCTCATCATTTTATCACTCTCATCATCACTCTCATCAATTTATCACCCTCATCACTTGATCACTCACCACTTTAACACTCTCATTGCTTCATTGCTCTCATTGCTTCATTGCTCTCATCACTCTACCTCCAACAAGAACTTGTACCTCCAACATCATCCAAAGAATCCAATCATTGTTTTATTGCTCTTGTCACTTTATTGCTCTCATCACTTCATATCTCTCATCACTTTATCTTGCTTGTCACTTTATCCCTCTCATCACCTTATTGCCCTTACTCATTCCAAATGGCCCCTCAGCAAAACTCCCCCTGCAAGTCCACACAAAAGTCCAACACACCAAAGCAAACATTGCCAAGGAACTTCACAACAAACAATACTCCCCCATAAGCTTCCAAGGGCTCAAGTAAGCTCAAGAGAGCTGATCACATCATCCTTTTCAACTGGCTCAAAATTCCCTCCAACTATGATGCCTGCTTTGGATCAGACAATGAAACACGTGTTGGCCAACCTCCATCCTTTAAGGTCAATGGTTATCTCCTGATGTCCAAAGAACTCAATAACAAAACAAAAGGTAGGCTGCATCTTTCATAAAAATAGATGAGGGAGAAATTAAACAATTATTGAGCCAAGTACAAAAAGGCCCACTCCATGTCAAGCTCCATTGGCTTTGGTATCACCAACTCTGACAAAGCCAAGGGAATCAACTTGGTGGTTGGTAAGTTGTACTCCATTTGTCCTTTTTATATTCAAATGGATGAAATCTTTTGAAAGAAGGCCAACATCACCCCCCTAGCTGCTTTTGATTCCCAAAAATCTGATTCAGTTGACGCTGAGGAATTGGCTGGGGATGCTCAGCCTAGCAATGGTTATCCCAAAGAAACCTATGAGTGGCCCCCATCCAATGCCAAGGAGGATATTCAAACGCAATCAGCTCCAATCACATCTAGTTGTGTTGATTGAGGATTCAAACCATACCTTGGACCCCTCCCCTCCTTCTTTGGATTGCTCTATTCCTGGGTTAGCAGATCTCATCAACCTTGCTTATGCAGAACAAGATACTCCTCAGTCTCCATTACCCTCAACATCCTTTCAAGTAAGGAACCAAGCTCTTTTCTCTTCTGTCTGGTTAATCCTGGCTGATTTAGATTGTAAAAAAACAGGCTCATACATTCCTGAATGGCCAAAAACTCAAGCCAATGGGGCCTCCCACATTGCCTTTGAACACTAGTGACAACTTTCAGACTCAAACCTCCTCTGCCAAGGGTAAGCAAAAGGCCTCCAGTGCCATCAATATCAACCCCAAAAGTAATCAAAAGAGGAGAAACACTTCTGGTTTTTCAGGCTTTGAAGAAATCATGAAGAAGCAGGATTCATGTAAGTCCATTGGTTGACCTTGCTTTCAAAATCATGCTCATTGCTTTTCCCCGGCAAAAAACAGTCAAATCACAAATTGAATCTGAAAAACTTGAGTTTGAAAAACAAAAGTGGGATTTTCAACTGTCCATGGATATTCAAAATCAGAAAGCCAAGAGTTTGGCTCATCAACAATAATGGGATTCTGAGTGGAAGTTGAAACAGGCTGAGCCAGAGTTTCAAAAAGAGGAAAAGGAGAAGGATCAACAGCAAGAACAACTGGAAATGGAGAGGGAACAACTTGCAACCAAAAAAAAGGATAAGGTATCAGTAGCCTTGGCTTGCATTGGTAGCAGTAGAACAGTAGATGTAATACAGCAGATAACTCAAATTCTGGGCTTGTAAATATATTTGAATGGGTGAAAGAAAAACAAAAAAAATATTTTTGATTACAACTTTTGAGAGTATTGCAAAGATAGATGCGTGAATCTCACGGATGGTGACACGCACACTGTTGCACCCATGGCTGTGACAGGTTCATTGTTCCCGCGGGTACTCTCACATTGTTCAAAAATCCAGCCGGTGCTCTCAAAGTACTCTGACGCTCACAACTCCAGCCGGTGCTCTCACAAGGATTTAAAATTTCACTCATGATTGCTAGGGAAAATGGGAATGAAAACCAACTGGACAACTAAAGGAACTTGACAACTTGTGGATCAAAGATTTGATTTTTCTGATTTCTTTTGGGTTATTTTCTATTCTTCATGATTTTCTATTTTCTTTAGTTTTTATTTTCTTTCTTCTTCTATTTTACTGTTTCCTTGAAAGCTTTGGACAAACATATTCCTCAACAGTCATCAAAACTTTCAATCTAGACCCAACACTCATCCTCAAACATCCCAACCATCTGAGTCTTAACCATCAAGAGTATGCATCTTCTTTAATTGGTAAGACAATTTCTAACTGAAGATCATTCTGAAAGTAACTCATTGGAATCTGTTATCTTGATTCAGTCTTGTCATGTGTTTCTCATACTCTCTCATATAGTCATAGGCTACTTGGGAAACTTCCTCACTGTGTTGGTTTTCTCAATCTTTCTGTGTCTCTTTATATGTTTATTTTATATCTTTGTTTATTCCTGATTCTCATTCATTTCCATATGTCATATGTCATAGCTTGCTGTTTCAATCATCAATCAAATTCATACGGTTAAAACCCAAAGCTCTCCTCAACCAGCAAGACATAGGACTATGGCTACAGGATTGGGATTCTCAACAGATTCATTCCAACAGGCTATGCTCAAAACAGCTCTTGAGACAACCCCCCTCCTGATGGAAGAGAATTACAGGATATGGAAAGATAAAATGAAGGCCTTTCTCAAACTCAGAGGAGTACTAGACACACTCAAATCAACCTCCAAATCACTCTCCACTCAAGATAACAATGAAATCCAGCTTTCACTCATCTCCAAGGTAGACTCCATTACACACAATAATGTCATTAGTGTGGTCAACATCAACTCTGCCAAGGACATCTGTAAGGCAATAAAGGAGCAATTCTCATCCTCTCAAGCAAGAATCTTCAATGAATTTCTACATCTCTCATTCAAAGAAGACGAGATACTGAACTTTGTTAAAAAAATCAAAACATCCATCAAAAAGATGATCAACATAGGTATAGATGTACCTGACAACATCCTTGCCTACCTAACCATGTTCAAATTTCTGTTGAACCTTAAAGATCTGAAGCGTCAACTCATGCATTCTGACAAACAGATCTCCATGGAATTTGTATGCAACCACCTTGTTCAATATCATAACAAGGTTAAGGCCAAAAGCTCCAAGAAAGGAACTGTGCGAGGAACTTCTGAAACCGCCTTGACCACTATGAGAACCAAGACAAAGAATGCTCTATCTAGCCAATGCATAGAAGGCTATCATAATCCAAAACAAGATAAAAATAACTTGGAATCTGAATGTTTCCACCTCCATCTGGAAAAGGCCCCCAAGTGGTGGAGGGAAAATCAAAACAAATGGAAGGAGAAGCAAAAGAGGAACCAGGAATCAGCGCACTTTCACGCGTTTGTCACAAGGTGGATTGACTCCAAAATTGGTGCAGAGAAGTACATATTGATTGATAGTGGTGCGACCACCCATATCTTCAATGATAAACGGTTCTTCACCACGCTCAAAGATTACACGGGAGAACACAACTATGGGAAAAGATGGAGCAAACTTACCTATTCTGGGTCTAGGAACAGTTAGGTTGGTTTGGAAGGATCAAACAATAACGTTGTCAAACTTTCTGTTTAGTTCCAATATTGTAGTCAACCTGATAAGCCTGGGCAAGCTTCTGGATCAAGGATGTACCTTGAATGCTAAATTGGGTTATTTCAAGCTAAACAAGAATGACAAAAAGATTTTTCAAGGCTTGATCACCAACAACCTCTTTGTCCTAGACCAACCGCGCAAAATTGGCAATGACAAGTGTTATTGGACTACCCATGAAGACCCAAGGACTTTGAAAGATCTTCATCTTTCCTATGGTCATGCCTCGCTTGGCTGCCTAGCTAAGATCAAGGGGATGCAACTCAACACCTCTGAGAAGGAAAAATTTGAATGCAAGGACTGTTTAATTTGCAAGATAACTAAGAGTCCGTTCAAAGCAACCTCCACCTCAGCTTCCAAACCATTTGAAAAGATCCATCTCGACGTCATTGGACCAATCACGCCAGAATCACACAGACATGATAAGTACATACTGACTGTTGTGGACAATTATTCCCATTATATCTCTGGCATTCCTCTTCATAGAAAGGACAACGTAACTCCAGTACTGATTGAAGTCATATAGAAGCAGAAGAAAGTTTGTGGGTATTACCCCTCTACGGTTTGTTTGGATGGGGGATCAGAATTTGTCAACACCCAGTTAGTAAAGTATTTCAAGGAGAAATACATTAATCAGTTGGTAACTTAACCATATCATCCCAAACACAAGGGAAGGGCTGAAAGGGCCAATTGGACAATTATTGAGAGCGTGAGGTCAACCTTAAGCTCTGCTCACTTACCTCAAAAATACTGGTCAGAAGTGCTCAAAGCTTGCTGCCTCAGTCTCAACCAAATTCCAAAAGACAGTTGGGATCAGTCTCCCTGGGAACCCATCAAGAAAAACAAACTTCCCCTCAACTATCTTCAACCAATTTGGGTTACTGCGGTAGTGCTGAATCAAAAGAGAATAAAAGGTGCAAAATTTGAGCCAAAGTGAAGAGAAGGAAAACTTGTTGGATACAACCCCAAATTTCTTTTGTACCGGATTCTAATGCCCAACGGGCTGATTCTCCAATCTGAACATGTTTATTTTCTCAAGCATTTGGTGGAGCAGTTGGGAATCAAATCAACCATGGATCTCGACTTCAATACCAAAGAAGCAATAGATGAGGGTCCATCAATAACTGAAGAGACTGTTGAGACCATTCCTGGTCTGATGAACTACCGCAATCCGCCAGCTGAAGTGAACTCTTCTGACAAAGATGTGTCAAGCTTCTCTGAGTCAGAGTTGAGCTCAGAGGACAAATCAAGTGGAAATCCCTACCAAGCAGTCAAACCATATGAAGAATCTAGAACTTCTGAGATAGCAAAAAGACCAATCCAAAGAACTCTCCGTGATAGATCTTCCATCAGACCTCCTCAAGGATATGTTTTTCATCACTATTTCAAACCAAAAACATTTGATCAAGCTAGACAGTGTGCGGATGGTCCTAAATGGGGTGGAGCAATAAAAAAAGAAATGGATCAATGTGAATTACTTGAAGTATGGGAAGACTACAAGGGTGAGACTCCACTGAAACCATTGGATATGATTTGGATATTCAAGATGAAGGAAAACGCTCACAATGAAACTATGATTCACAAGGCCTGGATTTGTGTCAAGGGGTTCAATCAAGTTCACGGTGTGGTGACCAATCCGGGACACCACGGCAAAAAAAAAAAAAAAAAAAAAAAAAAAAAAAAAATCGGATTTCAGTTGTACCCCTATGGTTACCTTCATTTTCCCCCATCTCTCAACTCCTCCCTGTCCTAGCGGTCTAGGGCAGGCCTCTTTCCTGTCTCTCCACTTCGCTTCCCTCTTCCTATGTTCAACTCCCACTTGTCGCGCTTGCGGCCCTGACTTTTGGCAACGCGAGCGATCGTCGAACCACTTTTGACAATCCCATCCACCACCGATCTGCTCATCCATCCCTGCCTTGATCTTTGGAGGCCATGACCGTCGGCGGCTCCAGTCCGAGATCTTCCCTCCATGCCGAGTCGGTCGTCTCCGAGATTGACCCCCACTTCCGTTTGCTCAGCAAAGCCGTCCATCCCACCAGCAGCACCCCTGCGCCCCTGACCCACGGCTCGCCAGCCAGTCAGCTGCTCTCCTCCCCCTCTACTTCCTCCTCCAGTCAACCGATCATCATCCTTCCTTCTTCCGATCCTTGAGCCCATCCAGCATCATCATCATCCCTTCTATCCTCAATCCCAACATCCCAGTCCTCAGTTCAACCCATCCACTTCTAATCCTTCCAATTCAACCCTCAAGGTATCCTTTCCTTCTCCATCCTCTCACGTACCTCTCCGGTCACCTACTCCATCGCTTCCTTGATCAAAACGTATCGCCGTCATCTGTATCGCCATCATCTGGTTCGGTCAAAAGCTCTTGATTGTTCAAGCCTTTGGGATGATCCTCACCTTTGCCGGTCTCTATCTCTACAACCAAGCCAAGTTGGAGATCAATCAAGGTGAGAAACAAAGGGGTCAGATCAAACAAAGGCAGGAGATCATCCTACCTTTGACCTCGAACGATCTCAAAGATCTATCCAAGGATCAAGAACTCGAGACGTTCAATAGATATCGTCGGGATCCCAAGCTCAAACTCATCCCATCCCATCCTCGCCCATCATCCAATCCGACCGACGACCGCGAGCGACCGCTCGCGGCTGTCGGAACTTTCACCCCGTTGTCGCCGCCAATCGGGAGACGACAACCGTTGTTGACACCCGCGACCGCTGTCGCGGGTGTCCATCTGGTTGCCCGCGGTCATTCTCGACGCGGGCGACATTTCTTTTTTTCCTCTCATGTAATTTTTTTTTTTTTTTTTTTTTTTTTTTTTTTTTTTTTTTTTTTTTTTTTATGTTTTCATTTTTCCCGCACCTATTTGTAAATCTCTCTTGTACATAGTATACAGGGCCTTATGTCTATAAAAGGAGGGGCTCTCCACTGCCTTTTGATCCCATCATCAGGAGAGCATCAGAGAATCCAATCCATCCAATAAGACCTTCATCGTAATCAACTTATCTGTGGGCATCCTTCCCCACCTATCTGAGCCATTTATCCGGGTATATCTACGATTGCCCCTTGATCCTTTGAGCCTCTATACTCAAACTCTGTCCTTTGTGACCTTGATCCTTATCACCAACCAATAGCCTTGCTGGTTGAAGAAGAATTCCTGTCTGTCTGAATTCTTGAGTGTGTTATACCACTCTGATCCCTTTTTCCGACAATACTGGTCTTGATCTCTCCTTGATCATCTTTCTGGAGCCAATCACTTTTGATTGAAGAGGTTTTATTAAGCTTAAAACCTGGAGTGTTATACCTCCCTTCTTCTTTAAGGTTGAATTTCGCCACGCTATTCTTGAGTCCCTTGAGAAGTGTTGGGATATTCTTGCTCAAATTCGTTATTGATTTGCTTCTAGAGCTTCACAAACAAATTGCTTTTGTTTTTTTCAGCCTCCCACAGTTATCTGGTACCCTTCAAGCGCTTGATTGCGGAGAGTTGGGCAGGTTCATTGAGAACCTGGAGGTTGGTTGGGATTGAGTTGATCTTTCCTAATCAGCTGCTGACAACCAGAGTTATTAGCTTGTGGGCGTTGTTACTTACAACTGCCTTGTTCTATTGAACTCTGAACAAACCTTGACTTATTTGTTCAAGTCTTTCCCTGCACCATCTTGCCTCAGATAGTGTTGTTTCCATAGCTACCGACAACTCTTACCCTCTTCCCTTAGTTTGATTTCTCATCCATAAGGTTCTGGACCTTGATTCCGGTTACATTTAAATATTATTGTAACTCCTAGGAGGGCAGCCTAAACAGCACCTTTCCCCTCCACAGAACTGCCACAGGTTAGCACCGTTTGGAGTCTTACAACGGTCTAGATTTCAATGAAACCTTTGATCCAACCGGTAAGATAGCCTCTCTGAGAGCAATCCTGTTATTTGACCTGAAGAATCAACTGAACATCAGACAGTAAGATGTAAAGGCGGCCTTTCTTCATGCTCCCATAGATGAAGAAGTCATCATTAGAACACCGCAGGGATTTCCACAGACATGCCAATACTTGAGACTCAAGAAAAGCCTATACAGACTCAAGCAGTCTCCAAAAAATTGGTACAGCACCTTTACGGAATGGATCAAGTATGTAGGGTTCAAAGAATTAGACAGTGACCCCTGCCTGTATAAATTGAAGGACAACAAGTCCTTTCTTTTCTTCCACGTGTAAAATGTGATTCTTGTTGGTGACGGCAATAATTTTGACAACAAATTTAAGACAAAGTTCAAAGACTCTCAAGCTCATGAACCAGACACAATTCTGGGTATGAAGTTTGAACAAACTCCTGATAGCATGTTACTTAGTCAAGACAGACACAGTGTGCATGGCTTAGAAGAACTTGGCCTGCTAGAATCTAGGCCATCCTTGACTCCTTGAACACCACATCTTCAGTTGAGTGAGGCGTTGGACAAAGACTTTGAAGGTTTCAAGAAACTCAACATGAATTACAAATCAGCCATTGGACTCCTGAACTATATTGCAAGCCGGACTTGTCCTGAAATCAGTTTCTCAGTCTCCAGCTTGGCAAAATTCCAGAATAAGCCGGGTCTCACTCACTGGAGGGAACTTAAGAGAACCTGGCAATACCTGAATCACACCAAGGATTGGAAACTCAAACTCTCATACAATGAATTGAAAGGACCCATTGAGTACTACAGTGACGCCTCCTGGGCCAAAGACCCAGCCAGTTGCAAATCTCAATCAGGCTACTTGTGTATGTCCTTTTGCAGCCTCATTTTGTGGAACAGTTATAAACAAAGAAACATAACGTATTCATCCACAGAGGAAGAGCTCAATTCACTGCTGGATTTGTATCTTGAGAGCAAGTGGGTACGACATTTACTGGGATAAGTTTTCCAATCCAATCTGTCATCTTCAAAACACTACATTGACAATAAAGGCGTGGACAACAAACTAAAAAAATTCGGATCTAATGCCAAGACTTGTCATATGGATCTCAAAACCAAAGGGCTGAGGGAAGGAATGAAAGAAGGGTCACTCCTCATCCATCTAGTAGATACCGGAGAAATGATTGCTGATCCTCTGACAAAGGCATTCAATCTACAGCAATTGGAGAAATTCACCAGTATAATCTTTCAACTCAAACAAGACTGATCTCCAGTTAAGGGGAGTGTAAAGATAGATGCGTGAATCTCACAGATGGCGACACGCACACTGTTTCACCCACGGCTGTGACAGGTTCATTGTTCCCGCGGGTACTCTCACATTGTTCAAAAATCCAGCCGGTGCTCTCAAAGTACTCTGACGCTCACAACTCCAGCCGGTGCTCTCACAAGGATTTAAAATTTCACTCATGATTGCTAGGGAAAATGGGAATGAAAACCAACTGGACAACTAAAGGAACTCAACAACTTGTGGATCAAAGATTTGATTTTTCTGATTTTGTTTTGGGTTCTTTTCTATTCTTCATGATTTTCTATTTTATTTAGTTTTTATTTTCTTTCTTCTTCTATTTTACTGTTTCCTCAAAAGCGTTGGATAAACATCTTCCTCAACAGTCATCAAAACTTTCAACCTAGACCCAATGCTCATCCTCAAACATCCCAACCATCTGAGTCTTAACCATCAAGAGTAAGCATCTTCTTTAATTGGTAAGACAATTTCTAACTGAAGATCATTCTGAAAGTAACTCTTCGGAATCTGTTATCTTGATTCAGTCTTGTCATGTGTTTCTCATACTCTCTCATATAGTCATAGGCTACTTGGGAAACTTCCTCATTATTATGGTTTTCTCAATCTTTCTGCGTCTCTTTATATGTTTATTTTATATCTTTGTTCATTCCTATATCTGATTCATTTCCATATGTCATATGTCATAGCTTGCTGTTTCAATCATCAATCAAAGTCATAAGTATTCTTAACCCCACTGTTGAAGTAAGGAAATTCAAGTATATTTCTACTAATAAAAACCAGACTAAGAGAGAAAAATACAAGATTCAATTAAATTGATAACAGCTGGAGAACAAGAATAAGCAGAGACAAGAGTTCCTACCCCGGATGATAGATAGTTCAGAATGGAAATGACAAGAGGAGTGGAAGCCTTGAGAACCTAGGATCAATTAAGAAAGACGAGGGAAGCTAGAAATGGGCAGTTAAGATCCAGCTTGAATAATCTTGTTGAATAGATCTTCCTCACCAAATGAAAAGCCAGCAGAGATTGTTTAGGAATGACGCGAATTAACCAAGCTGAAGAGTCGCGTATTCAAGTTTTGAGTTGAAGAGGTTCGACAACCTAAGTAAATTGATGAGTTGGCAGTTGAGTCAAAGCAGAGAAGTGTGAACTTCTAGTTGAGGAGTGGAGGTCGAAGAGAGTTGAGGGAATGGAGTGAGGAGAAGTATGGATGACGAGATAAGAACGTAGAAGGAGGGGAGTTGGAAGTTGACAATGGGAAAAGGAGCATGTGAGAGGATGATTCCCTTGGGAAGTCGAGACGGATGGAGAGACAAGGGAGACTAGAGGAAGTAAGGATGAGGCTTCATAATTGGAGTATGCGCAGGGAGAATGAGTGAAGAGGGAAAGGGATAGACACAGGGACTAGAGGATAGAGATTCAAGTTTCAACACCCACCATCATACAGATTTTTTTTGTTTTTATTTATATTTTTTTTCTAGAGTTAATTTGGTCATTATTCAAGTCCCTACTAGTTTTTCTAGTTGTTTTATTAATTTGAAGTGGCATGGCCATTCTGGTATGGGTTGCTGTGTCCACAGCAGGAAAGGTACAGTTCTTGTACTTATTAGCCGCCCAAACCATTTTGACTATACCTTTTTGCTTGAAATCAATTCCAAAGCCAAGGTCAGGAAAAAAAATTGGCCGTCCAATACTTGATATTTTTCTGTATTTTCAATAAGTTGACCATTTGATTTCTTGGTTGGAACCATGAGTAATAAGGAGTAGCCAGCAATTTTGCCTTTGTCAATATGAGGAGAGTTGTAAAAAGAATCTGAGGTGAAAGTGATGTGTGGGGAGCAATCAAAAGGTGAAGGCTTGGAACCAAATTCCATCAAATAGAAAGAGGGGATATTGTTGTCCTTCATGGTATCATGGTTTGATTCAAAGGAAAGTTTGGCAAAATTGCAAAACATTTGTCCTAGGATTAAGGATACTTTTTTGGCCTTAAGGTTGAGGAAAGCATACTCTTGAGGAGAAGATCTAATAGATTATTTCTTCACATAATGCCCTAATAAATCCAAAGGGTGCATCAATTTTTGCCATCCAACTGCCCACATTTTTCCACCTCAAGATCTTGAAAGACCAACTGGGTTGACAAATTTTTTTGAAAAACGAAGGAAATTGGTGAAAAAGTTGATCTTGTTCTTATCTTTTTGTGAGATTTTATCCAAGGGCACAAATTCAATTATTGCAACCAGGGCTTGGTGATCATATTGATCAAGGACAATTACTTTTCCATGGTGGAAGAAATGGAACTTTTTGATTGTTTTTTTTTTGCTTGCTCAAACTCTTCCTGGGTGTGTTTTTGACTATTCTTTTTCTTTTTGGCAAAAATTGAAGGGTAAAGATCCAAAGGATGTGGTTTCCAACCAGACCAGACCACCTTTTCATTAATACCTTCCTCAGTGACTTCCAAAGACATTTCTGAATCCTGATATTGAAGCCTCTTTTGGCAAGCAGCCCTATTCTTCCCACCTCTCTGTGTGTTTTTCATACCATCTCCTTCCATCTTGTTCCCTGCAAATCCTATACTTAGATCGGGGTGAGGAACAAGGCAGGATTCAATTGTTTGTGTAACATTTTGAGGGGGGTGCAAGAAGAATTGGATGTTCCCCAAAAGCAGTCAAATGATTTCCAAAAACAAAAAAAAAGTCAGTCCAATAGACATCATTGGTAAAACATGATTGAGTCAAAAAGAAGAAACCAAAACTGGACTTGAACCCAGGGACACCAGAAGCTGAATCCCCCCCAAAAAAATTGGCAGGAGTGACCCATGCAACACACCAACCAGCAAAGTTATCAAAAAAATTAAAATTAAAAAAAACCTACCTTCAATGGCAAAGAACACCTGAAATAACCAATAAACACCCTTTTGGCTTCTGGTGCAGTCCAGAGACACCTAAAAAGAAAAAAAGATCAAAAAAAAACACCAGAGGGCAGCTCCAAAGAAATTTCCAAAAAAAGGTGCCGGAGACATTGGCAATTGATCACCAATGTGATCACTTGACCAATTGAAAAACAATCAAAAAATTGAGAAATCAAATGCAAAACAATTGGTTGATCATACAATTGATTTGGGATCAATTGATCAAAAACATCAATCAATCAATCAATCAAAACCAAATCAATCAATCAATTGATTAGGATTTGGTCAATCAATTGATTAGGATTTGATCAACCAATCAATTCCTAATTGATTGGTGGGGTATGGTTGAGCAAGGCAGGAGGAGGAGGAGAAAGAGGAAGGGGGGAGAAAGAGAAGGGAGGGGGGTGCAAGTGAGATGAGGTGGAGCTGAGAGAGAAGACCTAGTGGGAGTTCAAAGGAGAGGTAAGCAAGGGTAATTTAGTGAGTGGAAAGGATGAGGGAAGGGGACTCAATGAGCCTTTTGGTGAATTGGATGGTGGATGTTTTGGGGAGCTTGGTGAGGCAGGTTTCTTGGTGAGGTTGATGAGGCTGGTGAGGTTGGTTAGGTTGCTGAGGTGAAAAAGGTGGTTTCATGATGAGGAGGAAGGAAGGTGACCGGTGTGTGAGTGGGGTGAGGTGGAAGTGTTGGAGCGGTGAGGTGGAGGGGAGAGGTGGGTGGGCTGGCAAGTGGTGGGGTATGAGGTGGAGGTGTTTTTTTATTTTGTCTAATTCCACTAAGAAAAAAAAAAACTGACTCAGCCTGGAAACTTGGGTGAACAACCAAAAAAAAAAAAAACTTACTGTGAAGTTATTTTTCACATATTTAAAAATCAAAAATTACTCATCAAAGAGAGCAAGGGTTAGAGGAAGAATCTGCTCTCTCATAGAAGAAGATGAGGGACAAGATGAGACAGGGATCACTTGAGGTGGGTCAGGAATATCATCTTCAAATATCTTGTCCCATTCATCTTTGATTTTGGCCAAAAGATTGAGAATGATTACACAAGTGATAATCCAGTTGATGAGGAACTTCATGTCATTGGGGTTTTGAAGCTGGTTTTGTATCTCCCTTAAGCTGGCCCATCTTCCTTAGAGGACTCCTATGGCATTCTCAATCTAAACTTGTGATTGGGCAAGATGATATTTGAAATTGGTTTTTCCTTGATTGTTGGATGAAACTTTCTGGTATGCTGGAACCACATATTTCCCACTAGCATAAGGTGAATTGGCAAGAAGGTATTGATTGTGTTCAAAGTAGTTCTCTGGTTATTGGGCAATCTGCATCCAATTGAACACGTATGAATCATGAAAAGAACATGGAAGGCCAGCATGGAGGGATATGAACTTCTTGTTTTTATCACAAACAATTTGTAGGGCCACGGAGTATCTAAAAAAAAAGATGAAACATATTTGGTCAGTGGTGTGATCAAAGGTGTTATCAAAGTCATTGGAAAAGAAATGAATCAGTTGCCTTTTTTTGCAATCAAAATAGTTGTTGCCATCTAGCTTGGGTTTTTGACTAAAGGGGATGGTGGTTCTCTCAACAAAACCAATGCAACCAGGAAAGCCTTCAGTCTCCATTACTTGAGATATCTCCTTGCATGCTTCTTTGGTTGGCCAAGAAAGGACTGAGACATGGAAAGATAGGATAGCAATCATGACTCTTTTGGTGTATGAGTCAATGGTTCCATAACCAACTGAGAATAGATTTTATAATCAATGAATTGCTGCTCCATTTCCATTTGGTCCCAATCTACAAAGAGAAACAGCAAGTTGGATGGCTGGATAGCGTTGAGGATTCTGAGAATTGTTCTGGAATATGTGGTAGTCTTCAATCATCTTCAAATGTTTCATGAATGAAGGCAACAAAGTTTGGAATATTTGCTGGAAGCTTAAGTAAGGGATGAGATAAAGCTTTTGCCTTTCATACATAGGGTTGTGGAGGGTGTGTATTCTTGGAACCATGTATTGCTTTTCCAACAGAGAATTCAAAGCTAACCAAGTTGATTCCAAATCTGAGTCTGAATCAGAGTCTGAATGGGAGTCAAACAGTGGCAAAAGTTCAGTCAGCTTTTTTGAGTTTTCAACTTGCTGGCAGGAAGTTTGATTGGAAATGTTGAAAAAGATGTTGATGGGATGTGGGGTGATGAGATGATGATGGGATTTGATTTTTGTGAAGATGGAGATGTGAAGCAATGGAGATGAGATGTGTGTGATGCAATGGAGATGCAACCGGTATGGATTTGCTGATGTGAATGGGTGTTTTAGATGTGATGGATGGTGGATGGATGATTATGCATAAATGGCAGTTTACTGGTGGGTTTGATGTTTGAAATACACCATTTTCATGAAAACCCCCATTTTGAAATACACCAGTTAGGGGGTATTTGTATTTCAGAAACCCACCATTAAAAATGGCGGGTTTGGTCAACAGAAATTGCAGTTTTCTAATGGCGGGCTTTCTAACTTTGATACACCCTAATAAAGTTATAAAAACCTTGCAGCTATCTTTATCAAAATGTTAAAAATCTTTCATTTAATTTAAAATTTATAAAACTCAAGAGGATAGCAGATGATCTGGATCATTTCATTCAGGCTTATCAGATTGAATAGTGAATCAGAATACAATATATTTGAAAAAAATAAAAGAAAATTCAAAATAAGATAAATTCAGTATTCATGACTGTATCCTTGATTACTGTGAGATTACTTGAGAAAAATTTTAAAGGAAAATGATAAAAATAGTTAATTCTCAAATTTACCCTTAGGAAAACAAAATAAAAAATTCCTTCATAATGAAAAATTAATCAAATCCAGAACTTTGAATATTATTTTGATTTATTATTATAGAAATTTCAGCTATCAATTAATCTGAAAAAAAGTGAATTTAATGTATATATTTGAGAAAAAAATATTTCAAAAATACAATATATAACTCATTTTTTAAGGGCCTTAAATAATTTTCTTTCAAGATGAGAACAGAGATTCTATTGATGAGAGATGGGATTTATAAGATATTTTTTTATTTTCTTTAAAGTTAAAAAAAAATTCAAGCATAGTTATACATTTAATCTTATTCTTGAAAAAAAATGGATAGGAAAATCACACATTTATAGGGTTTGAATTAAAATAAGACTGGGTATATTAATAGGGCGTATCAGAGTTAAGCAAACCCGCCATTTTTTAATGGAGGGTTTCAAACCAAATCCGCCATTCAAAATAAAAAAAACCCACTTATTTCACATCAGACGTGTCAGATTTACCTGGGAATAAGTGGGTTTTTTCAAATAAAGTGTTTAAAGGCTTCCACCACCTGTCCATGTCATCCACCCCTGGCTGACCATCTAATTCTAACTCCAACCTCATTGGAAAAAATTATGATTCATTGCTCTTCATCTCTTCATCACTATCCTCATCTCTTCATCAATATCCTCATCACTTCATCACTCTCATCAATTTATCGCTTTCATCACATCCAGCTTACTCTCATCAGATCACTATCCCAATCAGTTCATCACTCTCATCCGTTTATTGCTTTCATCACATCCATCTAACTCTTATTGGATGGCTATCCTTATCACTTCATTGCTTTCATCACATCCAGCTAACTCTCATCAGATCACTATCCTCATCACTTCATCACTCTCATCACTTTATTGCTTTCATCACATCCTAACTCTCATTGCTTTATCCCTCTTGTCACTTCATCACTCTCATCTCTTCCTATTCTCTTTGCTTCATTACTCTCATCCTCTCATCACATCATTACTCTCACCACTTGAACACTCTCATAGCCCTTCATCCCTTCATCCCTCCTACTATTTTAAAATGGACCCTTAGCAATCCTCCCCCAGAAAGTCTGCTAAACAATCCAATGGACCAAAGCAAACATCCCCCAGGAACTCAAAATCCAAAACTCCTCCCCCACCAGCTTTCAAAGGCTCAAGTCAGCTCAAGAGAGCTGATCACATCATCCTTGTAAACTGGCTCAAAATTCCTTCCAACTAAAATGCTTGCTTTGGATCCAACAATGAAACATGCATTGGCTGGCCTCCATCCTCTAAGGTCAATGGTTATCTCCTGATGGCCAATGAACTCAAGAATAAAAAAAAAGTTAGGCTGGAACTGTCATCCAAACAGATGAGGGAGCAATTCAAAAATTATCAAGCCAAGTACAAAAAGGCCCACTCCATGTCAATCTCCACCGGCTTTGGTATCACCAACTCTGACAAAGCCAAAGGAATCAACTTGGTGGTTGATAAGTTGGATTCCATTTGTCCTTTTTATATTCAAATGAATGAAATCTTTGGAAAGAAGGTCAAAATCACCCCCTAGCAGCTTTTGATGCCCAACAATCTGATTCAGTTTATGCTGCGGCCTTGGCTGGGGATGCTCAGCCTAGCAATGGTGATCCAGAAGAAACCTATGAGTGGCCCCCATCCAATGCCAAGGAGGATATTCAAACACAATCAGCTCCAATCACGTCTACTTCCATGTTGCTTGAGGAGTCAAACCCAACCTTTGACCCCTCCCCTCCTTCTCTGCATTTCTATCTTCCTGGGGTGGAAGAACTGGAGAAATTGGCCAATGAGGAGGATGTCATTCCTGTATCACCATTTCCATCAACATCTGCTCAATTAAGGAAACAAGTTCTTTTCTCTTCTGTCCAGTTAATCTTGACTGATTTAGTTAAAAAAGAAACAGGCTCATCCATTCCTGAATGGCCAAAAAGAATCCAATGGGGCCTCCCACATCCCCTTCAAATGAGAGAAATGATGTTCCCACAAAAACTTCCTCTGCAAAGGGAAAGCAAAAGGCCTCCAATTCCATCAACATCAACCCCAACAGGATTCAAAAGAGGAGAAACACTTCAAATTTTTTGGGCTTTGAGAAGATCAAGGAGAAGCAGGATTCAAGTAATCCCATTGGATTCTCCTTGCTTTCAAAATCAAGCTCATTCCTACTCCCCTCTGAAAAACAGTGAAACTGCAAATTGAATCTGAAAAACTTCAGTTTCAAAAGGAAAAGTGGGATTTTCAACTGGCCATTTATTTTCAAAGGCAGAAAGCCAAGAGTTTGGCTCATCAGCAAAAATGGGATTCTGAGTGGAAGTTGAAATAGGATGAGCTAAAATCTAAAAAAGAGGAGAAGGAGAAAGTTTGACAGCAAGCACAACTGCAAATGGAGAGGGAACAACTGGCAACAGAAAAAAAGGATAAGTGGTCAATGGCTGAAGCATACATTGGTAGCAGCAGAACATTAGATGAATTAAATCAGATTACTCAAATGCTGGGCTTGTAAATATATTGGCTTTGATGAAAAACCTAAAAAGAAAAAAAATCATTTTTGATTACAACAATGCTTAAGACTATTTTTAACCCCACCAATTTAAAAATATTTTTTCTTTTTATTTATATTTTTTTCCTGTAGTATATTTTCCCACTCCCCAAGTCCCTGCAAGTGTTTCTAGTCGTTTTTTTGATTTGCATTGACATTGCCATTCTTGTATGAGTGGCAGTCTCCACAGCAGGAAAAGTACAGTGCTTGTACTTATTGGCTGCCCAAACCATTTTGACCACACCTTTTTGCTTGAAGTCAATTCAAAAGCCCAGGTCAGCAAAAAAAAAATGGCCATCAGATACTTGATATTCATCTGTTTTTTCAAAAAGTCCTCCATTTTATTTCCTGGTTGGAACTGCAAGTAAAAAGGAATACTCAGAGATCCTCTTTTGGAAAGCAGCCCTACTCCTCCCACCTCTCTGTGTTTTTTTCAAGCCATTTACTTCCATCTTGTTCCCTCCCAATCCTATACCTAGATTGGGGTGAGGAACAAGATGGGTTTTGATTGTTTGTGTAACATTTTGAGGGGGATTAAAGCCTCTTTTGGCAAGCATCTGTACTCATCCCACCTCTCTGTGTGTTTTTAAAGACATCTCCTTCCACCTTGTTCCCTCCCAATCCTATACTTAGATTGGGGTGAGGAACAAGATGGGATTTGATTGTTTGTGTAACATTTTGAGGGGGGTGGGAGAAGAATTGGACATTGACCAATAGTGGTTGAGGGATTGAAAAAAAAAAAACAAAAAAAAAAACAAAAACAGTCAGTCAAATGGACATCATTGGTGAAACAAGATTGGATCAAAAAAATGAAACCAAACCTGGACTTGATCCCAAGTTCACCAGAAATGTGATAACCAAAAAAAAAAAAAAAAACTGTACCAAAAAAAAAATCACATCCACCACAAAAAAAGTAGTGGCACTTGCTAGCAAGTGCCATCAAGGGAGCTCTGGTTGAAGCTCTGTCCAAGCTCTAGTTGAAGGTATTTTCATTCTCTAACATGTTTTTAATTCAAAGTGACTGTGCACAATGCAGAGGAACTGTGCACAATGCAGAGTAACTGTGCACAATGCAGAGTGACTGTGCACAATGCACAGTTACTGTGCACAATGCACAGTTACTGTGCACAATGCACAGTTACTGTGCACAATGCACAGTTACTGTGCACAATGAACAGCAACTGTGCGCAATGAAAAGCAACTGTGCACAGTGCACAATGCACAGGAACTGTGCACAATGCACAGCAACTGTGAACAATGCACAGCAACTGTGCACAATGCACAGCAATTGTGAACAATGCACAGCAACTGTGCAAAGTACACAGCAACTGTGAACAATGGAAAGCAACTGTGCACAATGGATAGCAACTGTGCACAATGCACAGCAACTGTGCACAATGCACAGCAACTGTGCACAATGCACAGCAACTGTGCACAATGCACAGCAACTGTGCACAATGCACAGCAACTGTGAACAATGCACAGCAACTGTGCACAATGCACAGCAACTGTGCACAATGCACAGCAACTGTGCACAATGCACAGCAACTGTGCACAATGCACAGCAACTGTGCACAATGCACAGCAACTGTGCACAATGCACAGCAACTGTGCACAATGCACAGCAACTGTGCACAATGCACAGCAACTGTGCACAATGCACAGCAACTGTGCACAATGCACAGCAACTGTGCATTGGAGCTTGGATAAATATTGTGCACAGTCACTGTGCATTGTGCATTGGAGCTTGGATAAATATTGTGCACTTTTGCTATGCATTGTGCAAAGTTGCTGTGCATTATGTCCAGTTGCTGTGTATTGTGCACAGTTGCTTAGCATTGTTCAAAGTTGCTATGCATTATGCACAGTTGCTGTGTATTGTGCACAGTTGTTGTGTATTGTGCACAGTTGCTGTGCATTGTGCAAGTTGCTGTGCATTGTGCACAGTTGCTGTGCATTGTGCACAGTTTCTGTGCATTGTGCACAGTTGCTGTGCATTGTGCACAGTTGCTGTGCATTGTGCACAGTTGCTGTGCATTGTGCACAGTTGCTGTGCATTGTGCACAGTTGCTGTTCATTGTGCACGGTTGCTGTGTGAATTGTGCAAAGTCGCTTTGCATTGTAAACAGTTGCTGTGCATTGCACACAGTTGCTATGCATTGTGCACACTTTCTGTGCATTGCACACAGTTGCTGTGCATTTTGCACAGTTCCTGTGCATTGTGCACAGTTCCTGTGCATTGTGCACAGTTCCTGTGCATTGTGCACAGTTCCTGTGCGTTGTGCACAGTTCCTGTGCATTGTGCACAGTTCCTGTGCATTGTGCACAGTTCCTGTGCATTTTGAAGTCACTATGCATTGTTCACAGTCACTGTGCATTGTGCACAGTCACTATGTATTGTCCACAGTCAGTGACTGTGCATTGGAGCGTCAATAAAGTTTGACCTGAGCTTGGTAGGAGCTTGACCTGAGCTTGGTCATACATTGGGCAAGAGCTCTTTGATGGCACTTTCTAGCAAGTGACATGCAGATTTCTGTGGCTGATAGTACCCAAAAAAAAATAAATAAATAAATAAAATCTTACTGGGGTGTGAGGGAGTTGGACTGGGCCTTTGGGTTGGGCCTGGGGCCAGGTAGGAAGGGCCTGGGAACCAAGGAGGGCGGGGAGGTTGATTGGCCAGGAAGGCATTGACAGGGGGGGTGGGGGCCTCCAAGGGGGGGAGGGCCAACACAATGGGGAGGGGGGCGGGCCGCAGCAATTGAGAGGGGGGGCCAAGGTGGGGCTGGCAGGCAAGCAAGGAGGTGGAGGGGCCAAGGTGGCGCCAGCGGGCAAGCAAGGAGGTGGGGGCCAAGGTGGGACTGGCAGGCAAGCAAGGAGGGGGGGGCCTAGGTGGGGCCAGCGGGCAAGCGAGGAGGCAGGGGGGGCCAAGGTGGGGGGGCGGTGGTGGGGCCAAGGTGAGGGGGCGGTGCTGGGGCCAGCGCGGGTGGTGGGGCAGGCAAGAAAGGGGGGGCAGTGGTGGGCCCGGCAAGCAAGGTGGGGGGGCCGGCAAGTGAGGAGGGGGGGGTAGAGGTGGGGCCGGAGAGTGAGGAGGGGGGGCAGTGGTGGGATCAGCAAGCAAGGTGGGAGTACTGGCCGGGGTGGTGGCCCCAGCAATGGTGGTGGGGCTTGCAAGCAAGGAGGGGGGCAGAGGTGGGGCCAGAAAGCAAGGAGGGGGGGCGGTGGTGGGGCTGGCAAGCAAGGAGGGGGGGTAGAAGTGGGGTTGGCAAGCAAGGAGGGGGGGAAGATATGGGGCTGGCAAGCAAGGAGGGGGGGCGGTGGTGGGTCCGGCAAGCAAGGTGGGGCTGGCAAGCAAGGAGGGGGGGAAGAGGTGGGGCCGGCGGGGATGGTGGGGGAGGTGGTGGGACTGGTGGGGCCGGTGGGCCTGGCAAGCAAGGTGGGGGGCCAGTGGTGGGCCTGGCAAGCAAGGTGGTGGGGGGCAGTGGTGGGGCAGCAAGCAAGCAAGGAGGGGGGGTGGTGAAGGAGCAAGCAAGCAAGGCGGGGGGTGCGGTGGTGGGGGCCGGTGGTGGGGCAGGCAAGGGAGCAAGGAGGGGGGGTGGTGAAGGAGCAATCCAGAGGGAGGAGTCAGCTAGGATGGAGGGAAGAGGAGGATAAGGAGGAGGGGGGGAGCTTACCTGAGGACCAGAAGGTTCCTGGAGGGGGATGGAACAATTGGTTAGGTTCTGATGATGGTGAGGATGAGGAGGAGGATTATGAGAGCTTACCAGGGGTGCCAAAGGTGGTGGGTGAGGTGGAGGTGGTGTGTGAGGAGGATAGTGGGCCGGTGGTTTGGTGGGGTGAGGTGGGTGGTGTGGTGGGGTGAGGTGTTGGGTCAGTTTTGTCTTAGAAAAAAAAAGGAAAAAAAAATGGAGTGAGTCAGCCTAGTATTCATGGTTGAACAACCAAAGCAAAATGATGTGGGGTGATGAGATGATGATGGGGTTTGTGTGAAGATGGAGATATGAAGCAATGGAGATGTGAATTGATAGAAATGTGAAGCAATGAAGATGAGATATGCCTGAAGCAATGGAGATGAGATGTGCCTGAAGCAATGGAGATGAGATGTGCCTGAAGCAATGGAGATGGGATTGGTATGGATTTCCTGATGTGGATGGGTGTTTTAGATGTGATGGATGGTGGATGGATGATGATGCATAAATGGAGGGGTTTGATGTTTGAAATCTGCTTTTTTCATGAAACCCACCATTTTGAAATACACCAGTTAGGGGGTATGTTTATTTCAGAAACCACCATTAATAATGGCGGGTTTGGTCAAAAAAATGGTGGGTTACTAATGGCAGGTTTTCTAACTCTGATACGCCCTAATGAAATTCAAGAAGAGAAAACATTTTGAAAGTTTGACCTATTTATTTCTTTTGGATTTTAAAGAATTTATATGCATTGATTATGACAGTTGAAGATTGAAGATGTTTTTCTGCATATTTGGATCAAATTCAACAGCAGGTAGAAATGATTGAAATCAGAGTGTCTTATAATGATTAATCAATTCAAAATATTTTCATTTGTGTTATTAATTAAAAATCCAGTTGGACTTGAATTGAAAGGAGTCCAAAATTTGTTTGGGGCAATGTTGAATTTGCAACCTTGTAACCCCCATTCACAAACTAAAAGGAGTTTCCTGGAGCAATTTGCAACCCATTTTGGGTTGTGAATGGCAGTTTTCAACCCATCTTGGGTCCAGAACCGCGCCAAGCAACCCGTTTTGGGTTGTGAATGGCAAAAATAAATAAATAAATAAAAATTTGTAGAATATATTTATGTCATACATATATAGATATTTTATATCTTTACTTTTGATTTAATCAATTAATTTATTTTTAAATATTTATTTATTTTTTATTTTTTTCATTTCATTTCATTCTATTTACTTATATTTATATTTTAAATTTAATTAATTAATTTTGTTTATTTAAATTTTATTTATATATATTTAATTTATTTTTATTTTATTTATTCATCTTTTATTTATTCATATTTTATTAATTCATATTTTATTTATTTATCTTTCATTTATTTATATTTCATTTATTTATGATTTATTTATCTATATTTCATATATATATATATAATTTAAATTTAATTGATTAATTTAATTTTAATTTGCTCTTTTATTTTTTTATTAAAATCAAAACAAGAAATGATACATCAAAAAAGTTAAGAAAAACTTAAAAAAAGTATATATATATATAATATAACCGTTTGCAACTCAGATGGGTTGCAAATTCAATATCGCCCATTTGTTTATCAATTAAAAATCTCATAACAACAATAAAATATTCTGAGAATCATCACAAAACCAGATCAAAATGGTGTGCAAGATCCACTTGAATATAAAAGGCTTCTGAGCATGAAATATCTTTGCATCTTGAAATTACATTGTTCAAATTCAATTTTATTGCATAATGAAAGGATTTTTTAATTTTTGTGCATGGCTAGATTCATCAAAAAATTTCAAATGATTTCAATGCAATCAGTTCTTCCCATGGGTAAGATATTTTCTTGTTTGCACAAAGTTTGTATTTTAATTGTTAAGGATCATAGATAGAGGGTGTTGACAATTTTGCTTATTTTTGATAGAAAAAAAATAATTCCATTGTATAAAAAGAAAGATGGAGTGGGGTTTTTCAATAGATCAACAAAATGAGTTATTTTATCAACATGTTAAACCAAGATAAAGAAATGAATATTTTGGATATATTATTTATTTTTTTTGGTAAAATAATTGATTGAGTCCTAATGTTAATGATGGTGAAGGCCAGAGAAATCATTCTTTTCATTTTCCACCCAAAGTGCCATTGGTTCATTACCATTAATTGAGAAAGGGGGGCATTTTTGTGTTGTTTTTTGTTTTTTATCTGTTTTACTTTATTTATCCCTTTTTTTCACTTTCATTTTTGTTCTAACTTTAATATTAAATTTCATTTCCCTTCCCTTTTGTTTTATTTTTCTTTCCCTTTCTCTTTTTATTTTTATTTTTATTTTTATTTTAATTTTATATTTAATTTTAATTTTAATTTTAATTTTAGTTTTATATTTAATTTTAATTTTAATTTTAATTTTAATTTTAATTTTTATTTAAATTTATATTTATATTTATATTTATATTTATATTTATATTTATATTTATATTTATATTTATATTTATATTTATATTTATATTTATATTTATATTTATATTTATATTTATATTTATATTTATATTTATATTTATATTTATATTTATATTTATATTTATATTTATATTTATATTTATATTTATATTTATATTTATATTTATATTTATATTTATATTTATATTTATATTTATATTTATATTTATACTCATATTTAAATCTACATTTGTATTTATATTTATATTTATATTTATATTTATATTTATATTTATATTTATATTTATATTTATATTTATATTTATATTTATATTTATATTTATATTTATATTTATATTTATATTTATATTTATATTTATATTTATATTTATACTTATATTTATATTTATATTTATAGTTATATTTATATTCTTATTATTATTCTTATTCTTATTTTTATTTTTATTTTCATTTTCATTTTCATTTTCATTTTTATTTTTATTTTTATTTTTATTTTTATTTTTATTTTTATTTTTATTTTTATTTTTATTTTTATTTTTATTTTTATTTTTATTTTTATTTTTATTTTTATTTTTATTTTTATTTTTATTTTTATTTTTATTTTTATTTTTTATTTTTATTCTTATTTTTATTTTTATTTTTATTTTTGTTTTTAATTTTAATATCAATTTTATTTTAATTTTTACTTTTATTTTTACTTGGTTTTTTTTTATTTTACTATTACTTTTACTTTTAATTTTATTTTGACTTTTACTTTTACTTTTTCTCTTTCTTTATCTTTTTCTTTTTCTATTTCCTGTTCTTTCAATTTTTTTTTCTATTCTTCCTTTTCCTTTTCCTTTTACTTTTCTTTTTATTTTCCTTTTCTTTTCCATTTCCATTTCCTTTTTCTCTTTCTCTTTCTCTTTCTCTTTCTTTTTTTTTTCTTCTTTTTTTTTTCTTTTTCTTTTTCTTTTTCTTTTTCTTTTTCTTTTTCTTTTTCTTTTTCTTTTTCTTTTTCTTTTTCTTTTTCTTTTTATTTTTCTTTTTCTTTTTCTTTTTCTTTTTCTTTTTCTTTTTCTTTTTCTTTTTCTTTTTCTTTTTCTTTTTCTTTTTCTTTTTCTTTTTCTTTTTCTTTTTCTTTTTCTTTTTCTTTTTCTTTTTCTTTTTCTTTTTCTTTTTCTTTTTCTTTTTCTTTTTCTTTTTCTTTTTCTTTTTCTTTTTCTTTTTCTTTTTCTTTTTCTTTTTCTTTTTCTTTTTCTTTTTCTTTTTCTTTTTCCTTTCCTTTCCTTTTCATTCTTTTGTTTTTGTTTTTGTTTTCACTTTTCATTTTCATTTTCATTTTCATTTTTATTTTTATTTTTATTTTTATTTTTATTTTTATTTTTATTTTTATTTTTATTTTCATTTTCAATTTGATCTTTTTTTCATTTTCCTTTTTTCATTTCATTTCATTTCTTTTTCTTATCCTTTCCTTTCTGTTTATTTTTCCCAGGTCCATCATTGCATTTTAGGTAATTTTATCCTTCATCTTGTTTTTCAACTTTTTGTTTTTTCCTTCTCTTTTTTCTTACTCTATCCCTCAGCCTTCCTCAACTCACTCCCTCCTTCTCCTTCATTTATCTCAAACACACCCATTTTTTCAAAACCTTTTTTCAATTCCCCATTTCTACAACCATCTTTTACCCCCTTTCCCTCGTTTTTTCCTGTTTTCTTTTTGTTTTTTCTTCATTTAATTGCAATGACTTGGAAGTTTTTTTATTTGCTTCTACCTGGCTTGACTATCATTCTAAAAGAAGAATACACACTTCTCAAACCTGCACATCAGTTTTTTTCCAACCCTTGCTCATCCAACCATTCCTCATTCCCTTCCAGTCACACTCCCACCCTCAAGGTTGATCCACAATCTTTGAGTATCTGAGATACCCAGACATGCATTCTGCTCTCAAAAAACCCACTCAACATAATTCTGCCTCATGCCAACCCCCTCCAATCTTTCTTTCTCTCTGTTTTAGTTATTTTTTGAGAAATGGCTTGATTATGTTTGCAAGTGTGTCTAGCCTGCCATGATCCTGCACATCTGATCCTACCCCATATTCCTTTAACAAATCCCTCCCTCTCCAACTCAGACACAATCCCTGGGGGTAAACCCATCCTGTTGACAAACCAATCCATCTCATTTCTTGCATCATCATCATTCAAACTCACAAAATAGGCTCATAAAAACTTCATAGGTGTCAGACTATCAGACCCCAGGAACCTTGCAATCATTTAGCTAATAGAGTTTATGGAGTTATAATAAAAACATTATGCCAAAGAAATGCAGAAATGATCCATGGTTGTATGGATAAATAAAATGCAAGGAGGGGGTTTGGTATGGTGGAAGGTATTATTGATTGATAAATTAATAATTGGTTAAATAAAAGGAGGGTCCACAGTAGAAATCAGGGATTTTTAAAACCTCTCTCCAGAGGATTAAACTTATAATCCATGCTCCTGGAACTTTGGAACCTTTGAATAAAGGGAGTATTACACATAAAATATGTTTTAAAGCTGTGCTTGGATATAAGATTACCCAATCAGAGAGGAATAGGGTGTATCAAAGTTAGAAAACCCACCATTAGCAACCCACCCTCTTTTTTGGCCAAGCCCATTATTTTTAATGGCAGGTTTCTGAAATACACACACCCCCTGACTGGTGTATTTTAAAATGGCAGGTTTCATGGAAATGGTGGGTTTCAAACATAAAAGCCCTCATTATAATCCATCCACAATCCACCCCATGCAAAACACCCATCTACACCTCCACATCAGAAAATCCATACATCTCTTACTTGGAATCTCTCCAACTTCAAAAAATTCATCCTTGCTCATCATCATCTCTCACCATCATCCTAATCCTTCCCCCACTGCTTGAACTGCCCCATCCCCTTGATTCAATCCAACCACTCTCATAAATCTGGTTCATCATGCTTCATCTATAAGTTTCAGTCCTCCCTCCCTTCCTACTTGATTCCTCATCTCACACTTTGCTTCATCTCTCCCTCCTGCTTCCAGTCAATCATCATCCTCTCAAGCATGACAAGGATGTCTGGCATAACAATCTACCCTATGAAAATCATTGACACCATCTCAGATTGGCTACCTCAATCTGGGTGATCCAACACATCATCAACAAGGTAAAGATGATAGTAAAGTGGCTCAGTATTCCAGGCATCTCCCCAAATTTGCATACAATGAGGATAAAACCTATGCCAAGGTAAGCTTTCTTCTCATCACATCTGGCTCCCCTCCATTGGTGTATTCCATCCCTCCATTGATTGGCTTATATACTCACTGACTTGCCTTTAGATCCACTTGCCTAGATTCATTCCAATATCTCTCCTTCCACCCTACTTACAATGACTGACCCTTCTCATGCTTTTTTGTATAGTAGCAGGACTTTCTGATCTAGAAAGATCCCATTTGTTCAACAAAAATTGATCCTTGAATGAAAAATTTAGCTTTCACATGAGTTCTGAACCTAAGAAGATCATTCCTGAGACCTCCTTAGAGATGGCTGCCAGTATCCTTGGAAATCCAGGCCTCAATGTGTATATTTATGTAGATATTGATGAGTAATTTATAGAATCCTTAGGTTTTATCAATTTGAACCCATCACCACCACCTCATCCACCACCTCCCCTCCTCCTTTGGTTGGCACCCCTGGGAAGCACCCCCCCTCCTCCTCATCCTCATCCTCTTCCTGCCCCTCATTGGCTGCTGATCCTTTGATCATTCAAAATATAGGTCCCCCCACCTCCTTGCTCGATCCACCAGGTAAGCTCCCCCCCTCCTCCTCACCCTTCCCCTCCCTCCCTTCCAATTGAATGTGAATCAATCACTCAATTGATTGAAAATAAATTGCTCAATTGATTGAAAATTGATCAAGCAATCAATTGCCAATCAAATGCTCAATTGATTGCAAATTGATCAAGAAATCAATTGCCAATCCATTGCTGAATCAATTTGCAATCAATTGCTCAATCAATTTGCAATTGATTGATAAATCAATTTGCAATTGATTGATAAATCAATTTTCAATCAATTGCTCAATCAATTTGCAATTGATTGATAAATCAATTTGCAATTGATTGATAAATCAATTTGCAATTGATTGATAAATCAATTTGCAATTGATTGATAAATCAATTTGCAATTGATTGATAAATCAATTTGCAATTGATTGATAGATCAATTTGCAATTGATTGATAAATCAATTTGCAATTGATTGATAGATCAATTTGCAATTGATTGATAAATCAATTTGCAATTGATTGATAGATCAATTTGCAATTGATTGATAAATCAATTTGCAATTGATTGATAGATCAATTTGCAATTGATTGATAAATCAATTCGCAATTGATTGATAAATCAATTTGCAATTGATTGATAAATCAATTTTCAATTGATTGATGAATCAATTTGCAATTGATTTATAAATCAATTTGCAATTGATTGATAAATGAATTTTCAATTGATTGATAAATCAATTTGAAATTGATTGATAAATCAGTTTGAAATTGATTGATAAATCAATTGCCAATCAATTGCCAATAAATAACCAATCAATTGCCAATCAATTACCAATCAATTTACAATCAATTGGGAAATCAATTGCCAATCAATTTGCAATTGATTCGCAATCAATTGCCAATCAATTGCCAATCAATTTCCAATCAATTGCCAATCAATTTCCAATCAATTGCCAATAAATTGCCAATCAATTGCCAATCAATTTGCAATTGATTGAGCAATCAATTGTCAATCAATTTGCAATTGATTGAGCAATCAATTTTCAATCAATTTGCAATTGATTCTGCAATCAATTGTCAATCAATTTGCAATTGATTGAGCAATCAATTGTCAATCAATTTGCAATTGATTGAGCAATCAATTGTCAATCAATTTGCAATTGATTGAGCAATCAATTGTCAATCAATTTGCAATTGATTGAGCAATCAATTGTCAATCAATTTGCAATTGATTGAGCAATCAATTGTCAATCAATTTGCAATTGATTGAGCAATCAATTTGCAATTGATTGAGCAATCAATTGTCAATCAATTTGCAATTGATTGAGCAATCAATTTTCAATCAATTTGCAATTGTTTGAGCAATCAATTGTCAATCAATTTGCAATTGACTGAGAAATCAATTGTCAATCAATTTGCAATTGTTTGAGCAATCAATTGTCAATCAATTTGCAATTGTTTGAGCAATCAATTGTCAATCAATTTGCAATTGATTGAGCAATCAATTGTCAATCAATTTGCAATTGATTGAGAAATCAATTGTCAATCAATTTGAAATTCATTGAGCAATCAATTGTCAATCAATTTGCAATTGATTGAGCAATCAATTGTCAATCAATTTGCAATTGATTGAGCAATCAATTGTCAATCAATTTGCAATTGATTGAGCAATCAATTGTCAATCAATTTGCAATTGATTAAGCAATCAATTTTCAATCAATTTGCAATTGATTGAGCAATCAATTGTCAATCAATTTGCAATTGATTGAGCAATCAATTGTCAATCAATTTGCAATTGATTGAGCAATCAATTGTCAATCAATTTGCAATTGATTGAGAAATCAATTGTTAATCAAGTTGCAAAGGATTGAGCAATCAATTGTCAATCAATTTGCAATTTATTGAGCAATCAATGGTTAATCAATTTGCAATTGATTGAGCAATCAATTTTCAATTGATTGAGCAATCAATTTTCAATTGATTGAGCAATCAATTTGCAATTGATTGAGCAATCAATTTGCGATTGATTGAGCAATCAATTTGCAATTGATTGAGCAATCAATTTGCAATTGATTGAGCAATAGATTTGCAATTGATTGAGAAATCAATTTTCAATTGATTGAGCAATCAATTTGCAATTGATTGAGCAATCAATTTGCAATTGATTGAGCAATCAATTTGCAATTGATTGAGCAATCAATTTGCAATTGATTGAGCAATCAATTTGCAATTGATTGAGCAATCAATTTGCAATTGATTGAGCAATCAATTTGCAATTGATTGAGCAATCAATTTGCAATTGATTGAGCAATCAATTTGCAATTGATTGAGCAATCAATTTGCAATTGATTGAGCAATCAATTTGCAATTGATTGAGCAATCAATTTGCAATTGATTGAGCAATCAATTTGCAATTGATTGAGAAATCAATTTTCAATTGATTGAGAAATCAATTTTCAATTGATTGAGAAATCAATTTTCAATTGATTGAGCAATCAATTTGCAATTGATTGAGAAATGAATTTGCAATTGATTGAGAAATCAATTTTCAATTGATTGAGCAATCAATTTGCAATTGATTGAGAAATCAATTTTCAATTGATTGAGCAATCAATTTGCAATTGATTGAGAAATCAATTTTCAATTGATTGAGCAATCAATTTGCAATTGATTGAGAAATCAATTTTCAATTGATTGAGCAATCAATTTGCAATTGATTGAGCAATCAATTTGCAATTGATTGAGCAATCAATTTGCAATTGATTGAGCAATCAATTTGCAATTGATTGAGAAATCAATTTTCAATTGATTGAGCAATCAATTTGCAATTGATTGAGCAATCAATTTGCAATTGATTGAGCAATCAATTTGCAATTGATTGAGAAATCAATTTTCAATTGATTGAGCAATCAATTTGCAATTGATTGAGAAATCAATTTTCAATTGATTGAGCAATCAATTTGCAATTGATTGAGCAATGAATTTGCAATTGATTGAGAAATCAATTTTCAATTGATTGAGCAATCAATTTGCAATTGATTGAGCAATCAATTGTCAATCAATTGCAATTGATTTAGCAATCAATTTTCAATCAATTTGCAATTGATTGAGCAATCAATTGTCAATCAATTTGTAATTTATTGAGCAATCAATTTGCAATTGATTGAGCAATCAATTGCCAACCAATTTGCAATGGAGTGAGGAATCAATTGCCAACCAATTTGCAATGGATTGAGCAATCAATTGCCAATCAATTTGCACTTGATTGAGCAATCAATTGCCAACCAATTTGCAATGGATTGATCAATCAATTGCCAATCAATTTGCAATGGATTGAGCAATCAATTGCCAATCAATTTGCAATTGATTGAGCAATCAATTGCCAACCAATTTGAAATGGATTGAACAATCAATTTCCAATCAATTTGAAATTGATTGGGCAATCAATTGCCAATCAATTTTTAATTTATTGAGCAATCAATTGCCAATCAATTGGCAATCAATTTGCAATTGATTGAGCAATCAATGGGCAATCAATTTGCACTTGATTGAGCAATCAATTTGCAATTGATTGAGCAATCAATTGCCAATCAATTTGCAATTGATTGAGCAATCAATTGCCAATCAATTTGCAATTGATTGAGCAATCAATTGCCAATCAATTTGCAATTGATTGAGCAATCAATTGCCAATCAATTTGCAATTGATTGAGCAATCAATTGCCAATCAATTTGCAATTGATTGAGCAATCAATTTGCAATTGATTGAGCAATCAATTGCCAATCAATTTGCAATTGATTGGGCAATCAATTGCCAATCAATTTGCAATTGATTGGGCAATCAATTGCCAATCAATTTGCAATTGATTGGGCAATCAATTGCCAATCAATTTGCAATTGATTGGGCAATCAATTGCCAATCAATTTGCAATTGATTGGGCAATCAATTGCCAATCAATTTGCAATTGATTGAGCAATCAATTGCCAATCAATTGCCAATCAATTTGCAATTGATTGAGCAATCAATTGGCAATCAATTTGCAATTGATTGAGCAATCAATTTGCAATTGATTGAGCAATCAATTTGCAATTGATTGAGAAATCAATTTGCAATTGATTGAGAAATCAATTTGAAATTGATTGAGCAATCAATTGCCAATCAATTTTTTTGCAATTGATTGAGCAATCAATTGCCAAGTAATTTGCAATTGATTGAGCAATCAATTGCCAATCAATTTGCAATTGATTGAGCAATCAATTGCCAATCAATTTGCAATTGATTGAGCAATCAATTGCCAATCAATTTGCAATTGATTGAGCAATCAATTGCCAATCAATTTGCAATTGATTGAGCAATCAATTGCCAATCAATTTGCAATTGATTGAGCAATCAATTGCCAATCAATTTGCAATTGATTGAGCAATCAATTGCCAATCAATTTGCAATTGATTGAGCAATCAATTGCCAATCAATTTGCAATTGATTGAGCAATCAATTGCCAATCAATTTGCAATTGATTGAGCAATCAATTGCCAATCAATTTGCAATTGATTGAGCAATCAATTGCCAATCAATTTGCAATTGATTGAGCAATCAATTGCCAATCAATTTGCAATTGATTGAGCAATCAATTGCCAATCAATTTGCAATTGATTGAGCAATCAATTGCCAATCAATTTGCAATTGATTGAGCAATCAATTGCCAATCAATTTGCAATTGATTGAGCAATCAATTGCCAATCAATTTGCAATTGATTGAGCAATCAATTGCCAATCAATTTGCAATTGATTGAGCAATCAATTGCCAATCAATTTGCAATTGATTGAGCAATCAATTGCCAATCAATTTGCATTGCCAATCAATTTGCAATTGATTGAGCAATCAATTGCCAATCAATTTGCAATTGATTGAGCAATCAATTGCCAATCAATTTGCAATTGATTGAGCAATCAATTGCCAATCAATTTGCAATTGATTGAGCAATCAATTGCCGATCAATTTGCAATTGATTGAGCAATCAATTGCCAATCAATTTGCAATTGATTGAGCAATCAATTGCCAATCAATCTGCAATTGATTGAGCAATCAATTGCCAATCAATTTGCAATTGATTGAGCAATCAATTGCCAATCAATTTGCAATTGATTGAGCAATCAATTGCCAATCAATTTGCAATTGATTGAGCAATCAATTGCCAATCAATTTGCAATTGATTGAGCAATCAATTGCCAATCAATTTCCAATCAATTTGCAATTGATTGAGCAATCAATTTCCAATCAATTTGCAATTGATTGAGCAATCAATTGCCAATCAATTTGCAATTGATTGAGCAATCAATTGCCAATCAATTTGCAATTGATTAAGCAATCAATTGCCAATCAATTTGCAATTGATTGAGCAATCAATTGCAAATCAATTTGCAATTGATTGAGCAATCAATTGCCAATCAATTTGCAATTGATTGAGCAATCAATTGCCAATCAATTTGCAATTGATTTAGAAATCTATTGCCAATCAATCTATCAAACAATTTCCAATCAATCTCTCAATCAATTTGCAATTGATTGAGCAATCAATTTGCAATTGATTGAGAAATCAATTTGCAATTGATTGAGCAATCAATTTCCAATCAATCTCCAAATAAATTTCCAATCAATCTCTCAATCAATTTGCAATTTTTTGCTCAATCAATTTTCAATCAATCAAGCAATCTATTTCCATGGGGTATCAATTCAAGTGTTTGATGACAGATGGTGAGCTGGGATGATGGGGTATTGATTCAAGTGTGTGATGAGCAGATGGTGAGCTGGGATGATCATGTCAAGTGTGTGATTAGCAGATGGTGAGCTGGGATGATCATCATGAGCCAGTGGTGATTGGATGATGAGTCTGAGAATTTGGACAGGCACATTGGCCCATCTGGCAATGGCACACTTAGCTTAGTGGTTTAAGCATTGCTCACCAATGTTAAGGTCATGGGTTCAACTGACATAGTTTGAAACTTAATTTTGGCTTATAAATCTGCCACTGCCCTCAAAATTTTATACAAAAAATTGAATCCCTTATTGATCCTCACCCCAATCAAAGTATCTGCCACTGCCCACAAAATTTTATACAAAAAATTGAATCCCTCATTGATCCTCACCCTAATCAAAGTATATGGTTGGCATGGAACAAGATGGAAGGAGATGATTTGAAAAACATACAGAGACATGGAAAGAATAGGGCTTGCATCCCTCAAAAGTTTATACAAAAAATTAAATCCCTTATTGATCCTCACCCCAATAAAAGTATACAGTTGGGAGGGAAAAAGATGGAAGGAGATGATTTGACAAACATACAGAGGCGTGGAAAGAATAGGGCTTGCAACCCTCAAACGTTTATATGGTGAATTGAATCCCTTCTTGATGCTCACCTCAAATGTGGTATGTGGATGGGAGGAGATGATTTGGGAAACATACAGAGACAGGGACATAATGGGGCCTTTCAGCATTGGCTAAAGGGGCAATTTTCGCATGGATAGCTCTTGAATTGCTTCCTCATCTGTTTGGATGAAAGAGCTATCCTACCTTGGTTTTATTCTTTAGTTCATTGGTCATCAAGAGATAACCATTACAATTAGAGGATGGAGGTTTGCAAACTTGTGTTTCATTGTTGGATGCAAAGGAAGCATCATAGTTGGAGGGAATTTTGAGCCAGTCTACCAGGATGATGTGATCAGCTCTCTTGTGCTGACTTGAGACTTTGGAAGGTGATGGGGGGGGGTGTTGGATGTTGAGTTCCTGGGGGATGTTTCCTTTGGTTGAGTTGACTTGCGGGGGGAGGTTTGCTGAGGGGAAATTTAAAAAGAGTAAGAGGGATGATGGGGTGAAGCAATAAAGTGATTTAGCAATGTGATGAAAGCAGGGATGAAGGGATGAAGCAATGAAGCAATGAGAGTTAGGATGTGATGGAAGGGGGGATGAATTGATGAAAGGATGAAGCAATGAAGCAATGGGAGGATGGACCTGATGAAAGAAATAAAGTGATGAGTGATGAAGCAAGGTGAGAGTGATGAAGTGATGAGGGGACGAGAGTGATGAAGTGATGAGGGGACAAGAGTGATGAAGTGAAGAGGATTGAAAGAGATGAAAGTGATGAAGTGATGAGAGTGACAAAAATCAAATTTTTCCAATGAGGTTGGAGGTATAATTTTTTGGATGAGGTTGGAGGTTGAAACCAGGGGTAATGATGTGGAATGAAGCATGGTTGAGCAAGTGAAAGCCTTTATATACTTTACTTGAAAAACCCCACTTATTTCATGTTAAATTTGACACTTCTGATCTGGAATAAGTGGTTTTTTTATTTTTAATGGTGTGTTAGAAATTGCCAATTTGGGTTTAAACCCACCATTAAAAAATGGCGGGTTTTCTTAACTTGGATACTCCCTAATAATCTACTTGTTCAGAAGTGAACTCCCAGTTACCTGCAATAAATCAACTAGATGGAAAGTTGTGAGCCTGTTATGATTCCTTGAGGGCTTAAAATTGTGCAAAATTTGAGTTATAAGGACAGACTTTTCAAAAAAAGGGTTGGAATTAGCGTGTATCAGAGTTAACTAAACCCACCATTTTTAAATGGCAGGTTTCAACCCAAATCCGCCATTTCAAACCTGCCATTCAAAATAAATAAAAAAACCACTTATTTCACATCAGAGGTGCCAGGGTTACCTGAAAATAAATGGGTTTTTTCAGATAAAGTATTTAAAGGCTTTCACTGCCTGAACCACACATCAGTCCACATCATAAATCCCTGGTTTCCAACCTCACCTCCTTCTACCTCCAACCTCACCAGAAAAAGTCTATTTCCAAACTCATTGGAAAAATCTGATTCATCACTCTGATCACTTTATTGCTCTCAACACTTCACCACTCTCATCACTTGATCACTCTCATCACTCTATTGCTCTTGTCACTTGATCACTCTCATCACTTGATTTCTCTTTTCAATTCATCACTCTCATCACTTTATTTCTCTTTTCACTTCATCAATCTGATCAATTTATTGCTCTCATCACTCTCATCACTTTATTGCTCTTTTCACTTCATCAATCTGATCAATTTATTGCTCTCATCCATTCATCACTCTAATCACTTAATTTCTCTCATCACTTCATCCGTCTTATCATTTCATTGCTCTCACTCTTTCCAAATGGCCCCTCAGCAAATCTTCCTGCACAAGTCTACACAAAAATCAAATAAAAAAAAGCAAAAATTTCAAAAGAACTCTAAAACAAACCATCCTTTCCCATCAGCTTCCAAAGGCTCAAGTCAGCCCAAGAGAGCTGATCACATCATCCTGGTAAACTGCCTCCAAATTCCCTCCAACAATGAAACTTGCTTTGGATCCAAAAATAAAACACAAGTTGGAAAACCTCCATCCTCTATGGTTAATGGTTATCTCCTGATGGCCAATGAACTGAAGAATAAGACAAAAAGTAGGCTGTATCTTTCATCCAAAAGGATGAGGGAGCAATTCAAGAACTCTCAAGCCAAGTAAAAAAAGGCCCACTCAATTTCAATGTCCACTGGCTTTGGTATCATGGACTCAAATAAAGCCAAGGAAATTTACTTGGTGGTAGATAAGTTGGAATCAATTTTTACTTTTTATATCCAAATGGATGAATATCTGGAAAGAAGGCCAACATCACCCCTTTAGCTGCTTTCAAAGCCCAAAAATTCAATTCAGTTGATGCTGAGGACTTGGATGTGGATACCCAGCGTAGCAATGATGATCCTGATGAAACCTTTGAGTGGCCCCAATCTGATGCTGAGGTGGATATTCCAACAAAATCAGCTCCAATCATGTTTTAAATTGGCATTGATCAATGATTAAAACTCTTCCTTGGACCCCTCACTTACTTCTTTGGATCTCTCTATTCCTGTGGTGGAAGAACTCAACAATTTTTCCAATGAGGAGCAAGTTATTCCACTATCTCCATTGTAATGAACATCTGCTCAATTAAGGAAGCAATTAATTTTCTTTTCTTTTTGGTTCATCCTGACTGATTAAGATTGTAAAAAAAACAGGCTCATCCTTTCCTACATGGCTAAACACTCAAGCCAATTGGGCCTCCCACATCACCTTCAAATAAGAGTGATGATGTTCCCAAACAAACCTCCTCTTCAAAGGTAAAGCAAAAGGCCTCCAATTCCATTAACATAAACCCCAATAGCCATCAAAAGAGGAGAAAAAAATCCAATTTTTCTGGCTTTGAAGATATAATGGAGACGCAAGATTTAAGTGAGTGCATTTATTTAATCTACTTGCTTTCAAAATCAAGCTGATTGCTATTCCCCCCAAAAAATGGGTGAAATCAAAAATGGAATGTGAAAAACTTGAATTTGAAAAGAAAAAATTGGGATTTTCAACAGGCTATTAATTTTCAAAAGCAGAAAGCCAAGAGTTTGGCTCATCAACAAAAATTGGAGGCTGAGTGGAAATTGAAATAGGCTGAGCGGGAGTTTCAAAAATATGCAAAGGAGGAGGATTGACTTGAAGAGCAAACAGAAAAGGAGAGGGAACAACTGGCAGTTGAAAAAAAAGATAGGTTATCTGTAGCCATGGAATTTATTGGTAGCAGTAGAAAAGTGGATGAAATACAGAAAATCACTTGATTGCTTGGCTCTTAAATATATTTACTTGGATAAAAACTTTTTTTGAAAGAATGTATATATATTTTTGATTACAAAAATGTTTAAGAATATTTTTAACTCCACCAGTAAACAAATATTTTTTATTTTTATTTACATTTTTTTTTCTAGAGTATATTTTTCCAATGTTCAAGTCCTTGCATGTGTTTGGAGTTTTTTTGTTGATTTGCATAGACATGGCCATCCTTCTATGAGTGGCAGTCTCCACAGCAGGAAACGTACAGTGCCTTTACTTATTTGCTGCCCAAATCATTTTAACCACACCTTTTTGTTTGAAATTGATACAAAAACCCAATTCAGGAAAAAGAAATTGGACATCAAATACTTGATATTTGTCTTGGTTTCTGTAAGAATGGAGGCTGTAATGGTAGTGGTCCGCGGGTGCACTCACCCCAATGAGGACACTTCAATTGAACCGCCGACAAACGACACTCTCTCTCAAGCTGCTTCAGGAAGATATCCGCCTCTTACTCATTGGGTGTTCATGTTTTCTCATCTTTTCCTCCTCATCTTTCATTTCTCTTCCTGTTTCCTCAATCTTCAATTTCTTTTCTTTCTTCAATTTCTTTTCTTCAATTCTGAATCTCTTCAACACACCATTCTCATTCAATCTCAAGACTCAAGATCGACTCAACTCAAGATCGACTTGCCTCAACATAGACCAACCGGCTCCCAATCCATCAACCTGAATAACTGTTGACTGGTAAGATCAATCCCAATCAACAATCATCAGATCATAACTCAATTCTCAACCCAGATTCATCCTCTGCTTCTAGCATCATCATGTTCCATTCCAGATTCTTCTTCTCGTCATAATCATCTCCGTCTTGATCTTCCTGTCCTATTTGCAATCCGGGTAAGGTCTTCATTGTGTTGGTTTCATTCTTTCTATCCTGTTTGAGACTCTTGTTTTCCAATGTCATCTGATGTCCTCAAGGTTATTTTCCGTCATAGTCTTGCTGGTCTGAAATTCAATCATCAATTAAAGTAATACGGTTAAAAGCCAAAACGCTCTCCTAGGCCAGCAAGACTCAGGATCATGTCGACATCAGGATTTTCGTCGGACTCCTTCCGACAAGCAATTCTCAAGACAGCACTAGAGACAACTCCACTCCTAACCGAAGAAAACTATGGGATCTGGAAAGACAAGATGATGGCGCTGTTTAAACTCAGAGGAGTCCTGGACATTCTGGATTAAGTCGATGGAACCCTAGCGACTCAAGACAACAATGAAATTCAGCTTCTCCTTATATCTAAGGTTGACTCAATCACTCACAACAACATAATTGATGCAGCCAACGTGAACTCTGCCAAGGACATCTGGAAAGCTATCAAGGAACAATTTTCTTCCTCGCAAGCTTCTAATCAGGCCAGAATATTTAACGACTTTCTACACTTGACATTCAAGGAGGATGAAATCTTGAACTTCGTCACCAATGTCAAAATATCCATCAAGAAAATGATCGACATAGGAATAGAACTACCTGACAACATTCTCGCGTATCTCATTATGTTCAAATTTCCGGCAAACCTCCAGGATCTGAAACATCAACTCATGCACACCAACAAACAAATATCCATGGAATTTGTGTGCAATCACCTCGTCCAATACCACAATGAAGTGAAGGCCGAAAGCGTTGAGAAGGGAACGTCGCACAACATCCCTGAAACTGCCCTCGCATCCATGAGAACCAAGACCAAAAATCAACTGTCAAGCCGATGTATTGAAGGTTATCACAATCCGAAACAAGATTGAAACCACACCAAATCGGAATGCTTCCACCTACATCCGGAAAAGGCACCCAATTGGTGGAGACTTCAGCAAAGCAAATGGAAAGACAAGCAAAAAAAGACTCAGGATGCGGCTCAATTTCATGCCTTTGTAACTCGATGGATAGACTCTGAAATTGGCGCAGAAAGGAACATCCTCATTGATAGTGGAGCCACCGCTCATATCTTCAACAAGAGACAATTCTTTATATCTCTTGATCCGCTCACTGGCAAACACATAACCACGGGCAAAGCTGGGGCAGACTTACCAATATTGGGAATAGGAACGGTTAGGCTGGAGCGGAAAAATCAAACAATCACGCTGGCTAATTGCTTGTATGTTCCCAACATTGTTGTTAACCTGATCAGTCCAGGAAAACTTCTTGATCAAGGGTGTGTTCTGAATGCTAAATCCGGTCAATTTGAATTAAAGAAGGACAAATTGACAATCTGCCGAGGAACTATCATCAACAATCTTTTCGTCTTGAACAAGCCGCGCAAGATAGGTACCGAAGAGTGTTATATGGCACAGCAAAATGAACCCAGGACACTAAGAGATCTCCATCTGTCTTACAGTCATGCATCACTCAGTCATTTATTGAAACTGAAGGGCCTTCAATACAGCAACAAAGAAAAAGAAAAATTTGAATGTGTAGACTGCCTTCTCTGCAAGATCACCAAATCCCCATTCAAATCAACGTCCTCCTTGGCATCTAAACCGTTCAAACGAATCCATCTGGACGTTATTGGTCCAATTACGCCAGAATCTTTCAGACACGAAAAATATATCCTCACAGTGGTGGATAACTACTCAGGCTACATCGCAGGCATACCGCTAACTCAGAAAGATGACGTGGCCCCTGTAATGATGGAAGTTATAGAGAAACAAAGGAAGGTCAGCGGTTATTACCCCACAACCGTGTGCTCTGATGGGGGTACAGAATTTGTAAACGCTAGGTTAGTAAAGTATCTCAAGGAGAAGTTTATCACTCACTTGGTAACTGAACCTTATCACTCCGAACACAACGGTAGGGCTGAAAGGGCCAATCAAACAATCATTGAGAGCATGAGATCATCACTAAGTTCAGCAAATCTTCCTCGGAAATACTGGTCGGAAGTCTTGAAGGCATGCTGCACTGGACTCAATCAAATAACAAAGGACGAATTGGACCAGTTGCCCTGGGAACTCATCAAGAAAAGCAAGCTGCCACCAAACTTCCTTCAACCAATTGGCGTAACCGCAATTGTGTTAAACCAAAGAAGGCTGAAAGGGGAAAAATTCAATCCAAAAGGGCTGGAGGGCAAACTCATTGGATATAATCCTGAATTCCTGTTGTATAAGATTCTCATGACTAACGGACAGATCATACAATCAAAGCACGTTTGATTCCTGAAGGAATCTGTGGACAAATTGGGACTCAAGTCAACCATGGATCTGGATTTTAGTACAGACAAATCGAAGGACACAGCCAATCTAAATGAAAAGACAATCTCCAATCGTATGAACTATCGCAACCCCATCACTGAAGCCGACTCATCTGATGAGGAGATAGGCACCTCAGCATCTGCCCCAGAATCTGAGTCTAGTTCAGAGGAAGAACCACTGCCGAGTCCCGAACCACTGCTGAGTCCCTGTCAAGCCTCCGAATCAACGGAAACAGTCGAAATACCAGTCAGAAGGAACCTTTGAGATTGATCTTCCATAAGACCTCCTCAAAGGTATGGGTTTCACCACTACTTTGAACCTAAAATTTTTGATCAAGCCAGGCAATGTGCAGATAGTATCAAGTGGGGGGGGCAATCAAAAAGGAAATGGATCAGTGCGAACTCCACGAGGTTTGGGAAGACTACAAGGGAGATATCCCACTGAATCCTCTAGATACAACCTGGATCTTCAAGATCAAGGACAACTCTCATGACAATACAATCATATACAAAGCTCAAATCTGCGTCAAGGGATTTAATCAGGTACATGGACTAGATTTTGATGAAACCTTTGCTCCTACAGGAAAAATAGCATTGTTAAGAGCAATACTACTTTGCGCCTTGAAGAACAAGCTGAATATTTGACAATACAACGTGAAGGCCGCCTTTCTACATGCACCTATCAATGAAGAAGTTATCATCAAGACCCCTCAGGGATGTCAACGCAAGTGTCAATACCTACGGCTCAAGAAAAGTCTGTATGGACTTAAACAGTCACCTAAAAATTGGTACGAGACATTCACTGGATGGATCAAATCGGTGGGGTTCAGAGAGTCAGACAGCAATCCCTGCCTGTATATTCATAAGAATAATAACTTGTTTCTCTTCTTCCACGTTGACAATTTAATCCTTGTGGGGGACGGTGTCCACTTCGATAGCAAATTCAACCTACAATTCAAGGACTCTCAAGCCCACAAACCGGATACCGTTCTCGGAATGAAATTTGAGCAAACACCAAACAGTATCTTACTGAGTCAACCCAAACACATCAAACATGGACTGGAAGAGCTGGGCCTACTGGAGTCGAAAGCATCCAATACCCCATTGACCCCGAACCTCCAACTGTACAAAGCTTCTGACAAAGATTTTGAAGAGTTCAAGAAACTCAATATCAATTATAAGTCGGCCATCGGGCTTCTCAACTATATTGCCTGTCAAACCCGTCCCGACCTCAGTTACTCGGTGTCCAGTCTTGCAAGATTCCAGAACAAACCTGGTCTAACTCACTGGAAGGAACTCAAAAGAACATGGCAATATCTTAATCACACAAAGGAGCTGAAACTCATCATTGCTTTTGACAAATCTAGAGAACCCATTGAGTACTTCAGTGACGCTACCTGGGGTGAAGATCCCAATAGCCGCAAATCTCAATCCGGTTATGTCTGCTTTTCCTTTGGGACTCTCATCTCGTGGAACAGTTGCAAACAGCACAACATCACATATTCGTCCACTGAAGCCAAACTTAACTCCGTGCTCGACTCCTATCTAGAGAGCAAATGGCTTCGCCACTTGCTGGGTGAAGTTTTTCAATCTGATCTTCCACCATCTAAACACTTCATCAACAACAAGGGACTCGACAACAAACTCAAAAAGTTTGGATCGAGCGCCAAGACACGACACATGGATCTCAAAACAAAGGGGCTTTGAGAAGGGCTCAAAGAAGGGACGCTAACTGTGCACTTGATTGACACCAAAGAAATGCTAGCAGACCCACTGACAAAAGCTGCTAACCAAAATCAATTGGAAAAATTCTCAGATCTCATTTTTGAATACAAGCGGGACTGATCTTCAGTAAAGGGAGGTGTAAGAATGGAGGCTGTAATGGAAGTCGTCCGCGGGTGCACTCACCCCAATGAGGACACTTCAATTGAACCGCCGACAAACGACACTCTCTCTCAAGCTGCTTCAGGAAGATATCCGCCTCTTACTCATCAGGTGTTCATGTTTTCTCATCTTTTCCTCCTCATCTTTCATTTCTCTTCCCGTTTCCTCAATCTTCAATTTCTTTTCTTTCTTTAATTTCTTTTCTTCAATTCTGAATCTCTTTGACACACCATTCTCATTCAATCTCAAGACTCAAGATCGACTCAACTCAAGATCAACTTGCCTCAACATAGACCAACCGGCTCCCGATCCATCAACCTGAATAACTGTTGACTGGTAAGATCAATCCCAATCAACAATCATCAGATCATAACTCAATTCTCAACCCAGATTCATCCTCTGCTTCTAGCATCATCATGTTCCATTCCAGATTCTTCGTCTCGTCATAATCATCTCTGTCTCAATCTTCCTGTCCTATTTGCAATCCGGGTAAGGTCTTCATTGTGTTGGTTTCATTCTTTCTATCCTTTTTGAGACTCTTGTTTTCCAATGTCATCTGATGTCCTCAAGGTTATTTTCCGTCATAGACTTGTTGGTCTGAAATTCAATCATCAATTAAAGTAATAGTTTCCAATAATTTTTCCATTTGATTTGTTATTTGGAACCACCAGTGAAGATTAATAGGAAGAAAAATACCCATGGTCAATATGATGATAGTTGTAGAATAAATCTGAAGTGAAGGTGATGTGGGGGGCACAGTCAAAAGGAGTGAGGAGAGATCCAAATTCCAATGAAGAGAATGGGGGGGTATTGATGTCCATAACTGTTTCACAGTTGGATTCAAACACAAATCTGGCTAATTTTTGAAACATTAGGCCTAAAATTTGAGAGAGATTGTCAAAACTAAGGTTCAAAAAATAAAACTCTTGAGGGGAAGATTGAACAGTAGCTTTCTTCCAATATCATCTAAATAGTTCAGAAGGGTGCATTGACTTTTGCCATCCAATTTCCCACATTTTTCCACCCCAAGATCTTGAGGGACCAACAATGTTGATAAATTTTTTGGATTGGTCAAGGAAAGTGGCAACAGAGCTGATTTCCTTCTTCTCTTTCTCCAAGAGTTTATTCAAAGGGACAAATTCAATAATTGCAACCAGATACTGGTGATTGGAGCGGTCAAGAACAGCCACTTTTCCAGAACTGAAGAAATGGGAATGTTTGATCTTCTGTTTGGCCTGTTCAAACTCTTCAGGGGAAGTTTTTTGACTGTTATTTTTTTTTGGAAAAAATGGCAGGATACAGATCCAAATGTTGTAGTGTTTGTTCAAACCACACAACATTTTCATTGATCCCCTCCTCTACAACTTGCAAAGAGATTTTGGGAGCTTGGTTTTGAGCCCTTTATTGCTGACAAGCACTATTCTTGCCATCTCCCTGTATGATTATCAAGCCATTTCCTCCCATTTTGTTCCCTCCCATTGAAATACTTCAATCAGGGTGAGGATCAATAAATTATTTATTTTGTTGTGTAAAATTTGGAGAGAAGTGGGGGAAGAATAGTTGGTTGAGAAAAAGGGCCAGTGTAGAAGGAAAGGGGGTTCAAACAGTGTTTTTAATTGCATGGAATAAAAAAAATCAAAAAACCAAAAAAATCCTTATTCAGTGATAATTAAGGTAGATGATCAATAAACATAGATAAAAAACAAAAATTACCACTCAATTATCCTACCAATAAAAAGAAGCGTGATGATAAATTCACAACTCCAGTTGTGTGGGAGTTGTGTAGGGCCCCCCAACGCGTGGGGGGGCATACACTACTCCAAAGGTTTGTTCTAAACAAGTGCAACCCCTGGGGGGGCATATACTTCCCATAATGGGCAATTTTGATCTTTGTACCCCTTTGCACAACCATATTATTTATAATTTATTATTTATTATTTATTATTTATTATTTATTATTTATTATTTATTATTTATTATTTATTATTTATTATTTATTATTTATTATTTATTATTTATTATTTATTATTTATTATTTATTATTTATTATTTATTATTTATTATTTATTATTTATTATTTATTATTTATTATTTATTATTTATTATTTATTATTTATTATTTATTATTTATTATTTATTATTTATTATTTATTATTGAGTGGAGGCTACACAACTTGATTTTAGTTGTTTAGCGTGCCACATGGCCCATTTGAGTTGTGTAGGGTGCCACACGGCCCATTTGAGTTGTGTACACAACTCAAAGAGTTGTGAATTTAACATTACCCAAAGAAAATGAGGTCACTCCCATTTTTTAATCATCAGTTTCATAGAATAATTAAGAGGAGGAGGAGTAGAAATGGGGGGGAATCATTTGCAAACAACCAATTGCTTGCCATTTAATCAATCAATCACTTTCTGTTTGATCAATTGATTGAACTGCAAACAATTGATCAATCAATTTTTTGCTTGATGTTTGTTTTATCAATCAAAATACAAGCAAACAATTGTTTGCTTTCCAATCAAGGGACAAAAGAGGTAAGGAAGGGGATAAGCAAGGAGAACAAAGTAGAGCGGAGTGAATGAGGGGAGGGGGACTCACCACAGAGCTCTGATGGTGGTTGGGTGGGAGGTGGAGTTTTGAGGTAGTTGTGTTGTTTGTGAGGTGGGTGTCCTGATGAGGTTGGTAAGGTGAAGTTTGTGGTGAATTGGTGAGGATGAGAAGGTTCTGGTAGTGAGTGAGATGGTTTGGTGTGGAGGAGGAAGGAGTGAACCAGTGAGTGAGTGGGGTGAGATGGTTGGGTTGTAGCAGTGAGTTGGAGGGGAGAAGCGGGTAGTTTGGTGAGTTTTGAGGTGGAGGCAGAGTTTTATTTGATTTTATTTTTGTCTAATTCCACCAAGAAAAAAATAAAAGTAAAAATAAAAACACAGGTCAGAGTATGATTCTTGGTTGGACAACCAAAACAAAAAAAATTACTGCAATGTGATTTTTTACCTATCTCAAAACCAAATATTACTCATCAAAGTGATAAAGTGTGAGGGTTAGAATCTTCTCTCTCATGGAAGAAGATGAGGGAAAAGATGAGACAGGGATGAGTTGAGGAGGATCAGGTACATTATCTTCAAATATTTCTTCCCATTCATCTTTGATGTTGGTCAAAATTTTGTGAAGGATCACACAAATGATAATTCAGTTGATAAGAAGCTTCATGTATTTGGGATTTTGGATCTGGTTTTTCATTGCCCTTAAGCTGGCCCATCTTACTTTCAAGACACCTATTACATGTTCAATTCAAACACATGATTGAGCAAGATGACAGTTGAAAGTGGTTTTTTGTAAATCATTGGAAGAAGCATCAAAATAAGCTGCCACAAGATATTTCCCACTATCATAAGCTGAATTGGCCAGAAGGTATTGATCTTGGTCAAATTATTTCTCTGGTTTTTGGGCAATCTGCATCCAATTGAAAATATATGAATCATGAAAAGAAACTGGAAGGCCAGCATGGAGGGATATAAACTTCTTGTTGTTATCACAAACAAGGTTTAGTGCCACAGAGTGTCAAAAGAAAAAGAAAAAACAAATTTGGTTGGTTTTTTATCAAATTTTTTATCAATTGTGTTGGAAAAGAAATGAATCAATTGCCTTTTTTTTGATAAAAATAGTGGTTGCCATCTAGATTGGGTTTTTGACTCAAGTGGATAGTGGTTCCATCAACAAAATCAATGAAATTGTTAAAGCCTTCAGTCTCCATTACTTGAGATATCTCTTTCTGTTTGTCTTTGGTTGGCCAAAAAAGGACTGATTGATGGAAAGATAGGATAGAAATTAAGACTCTTTTGGTGTATGATTCAATGGTTCCATAATCTACTGAGAATAGATTTTCTAATCAATGAATTGCTGCTCCATTTCTATTTGATTGCAATCTACAAAGAGAAACAGCCAGTTGGATAGCTGGATTGCATTGAATATTTGATAATTGTTCTGAAAGATTTAGTGGGCTTCAATCATCTCCAAAAGTTTCATGGATGAAGGCAATAAATTTTGGAACAGTTGCTGGAAGCTTAATTTGGGGAGGAGATGAAGCTTTTGCCTTTCACACATAGGGTTGTGGAGAGTCTGTATTCTTGGAACCATGTAATGCTTTTCCAACAGATAAACCAAAGCTTACCAAGTTGATTCCAAATTGGAGTCTGAATCAGAGTCAAATAATAAAAAAAGGTCAGTCATCTTTTTTGTGTTTTCAAATTTCTGCCAGGAATTTTGATTGGACATGTTGAGAAAGATGGTGATGTGATGTGGGTTGATGAGATGATGATGGGATATGTGTGAAGCAATCAAGATGCAAGTCAATGGAGATTTGAAGCAATGGAGATGAGATGTGTGTGAAGGCATGGAGATGGGATTGGTATGGATTTGCTGAGGTTGAGGTGTGGATGGGTGTTTTACATGCAATGGATGGTTGATGGATGATGATGCATAAATGGCAGATTTTATTTTTGAAATTCATCATCTCCATGAAGCACACCATTTTGAAATACACCAGTGAGGGGGTATATGTATTTCAGAAACCTCCCATTAAAAATGGCGGCTTTGGTCAAAAAAATGGTGGGTTTCTAATGATGGTTTTTCTAACTCTGATACACCCCAATAAAGCCATCAATTGCTTAATTATAATTAAAATTAATTGATTCCTGTATGGAACAGTGCCTGAATGTATTATAATGAGTAGCTGGGGGATGTACATACAGCCTGAAAGAGGCCTGTATCCATCCCTTTTCAGTTTATCCTGGGTCATCTTGAAGTTTATCAGGGTAATCAGAGGAAAAGAAACCATGTTCTGGGGCCAGAATTCCAGTCATGCATGGAACTCAGGATTCTTTTTCTGGTGTAGGCTGGATGGCCTTGTCAAATTTCAAGAAAAAATTTATTTCTGGCATTTGTTGCATGATAAGTTCAGGGAAAACAAGCCTGTGGTGCATGTATACATCCTGTTGGTGGATGTATTGGTATTCTTGTAAAGTTCTCAACAGTTTCAATTGATTAGGTTTAATTTTTTTGGAAATTCCTGTCCTTTAGCCTGTGCTGGTCTCACTTTTCAAGCCTCGAGAAGTCTGTGAAAGTGGATTTGGGCCATTCATATGATTTTGGTCAAATGTTATCTTGAGAGGTTGCCATGTGTCTTTCTTGTCATTTTGAACTTATCTCAGGAGTTTGGTGACATGTCTGATGGATTGGTCAGAATGTTTACTGGCCATGGCTGTGTGCAGGAATTTGAGATACAGGGGATGCATGCATGTCTCAGGGCTATTGTCTTGCACATGGCTGTGTGCAGGAATCTGGAAAAGACACATTTTGGCCCATAGCTCCTAAGCTATACACAACACTCAGTTTCTGACTGAATTTCAGTCTGGTGACATATGTGTTATGTTTCACATGATATGTATATGAAAATGGCCAAAAAAGTGCCAGGTAGGTGTCATGGTGTCTTTGGCACATTTAATCAAAAGGTTAAGGCTCTGTTCAGCAACCAGGGTGTAACTCCCACAACTGCACCAAAAAGAAGTTACATCCTGTATGTCCCAGATATGACATACAGGGACATTCAAGAAAGTGTATGTGTAAGTGTGCATTGCCATGCACTAACTTGCAGCCCACAATTCTGCTGGGGCCAGACATACAGGGTTGACCCTGTATATTTTTTGGGACAAATTTTGTTTTTGGCCTCTTCTGCAGGCATGTACACATATACATATGGTGTGTCCACTGAGTTTGGTTGGGTTTTCAACTCAGTGGTTTTTTTTGTTAAACCACAGTTGGCAGGTGCTCAAAGTGGAATGGCGGTTAGTCAACCACCACTTGTCAGGCGGTCAACCAATGGGGGTGTGCAATCAACTTTGCCATGGTGGCTTTCAACTGAAACCGCCAAGAGTTTGGCATTGATGGGAAGCCATCCTACTGGTTGTAATGGTCATGAGGAACACAACAGGTGCAAAATTGTTTCTTGTGGCTCTGAGTTGATGAACAGCAAAGTTGGGTTGATGACCCAACAAGATTGGGCCCCCTTGGCTATTGCCCCATCAACCAATTTGGCCAGGCCATCAACCGTGGCTTGTTGCATGACCAGCAGGAGTTGACCACCCAACCAAACTCACTGGATTCATCATACATGTCTGCGGTTGCGAAACACAGCCTAAGGAGTAAGATTTTGAGGGTAGGTCCAGTGAGTGATCCTACCTAATCTTGGGTGGTGAATCCATTTTTGTTGTCATGAGTTGGGATTTCCCATTCCTTGTTTGTGTTTTTTATTCTCTTTATTATTTTAAGGTTGTTATGATACTTTTGTCAGCTGACTGACAATAGGCATGCTCTTCATCAGATTCATTCACACACCCTATTCCTCCCTTTTTTTTTCTATGGGCTGTCAAGTGAGTCAAGGATGGTTGTTGTCTTATCACTTGGCCTGCCTCAGCTGACCATATTTCACCCTTAATTAACCTACCCGAGGCTCATTCATGTTTTTTTTGCCGTTAATTTGTGAATGAATGGCTTCAACTACCTGATGTCCATCCCTCTTCCGTTCATAAGGGAGTAAATAGGATAGGCCAACAACTGATCATCTAGAATTGGGACCTGCAGATCTTGCCAATAAAGTTAGAACTAAAGGAGTTGGCTAATCCGGATGGCGGCTCGATGAGCGGTTGGAGCTCAAGATATCGATCCATTAAGGTCGCAGAGAAAAAATGATGCAGGATTTTTTTGCTCGAAGGAGAAATTGGATATGGATCACAACGATGATGAAACATTTTTTTTTTTAAAAAAAAAGGGGGTCGAGGCGGTAGGATCAAGCCTACAAAGCTACACAAACTTTGAATTCAAATGGTCAAGCTCAGAAAAGCACGAGTAACTTTTTGAGGCCAGGTTTCGGGCGATGATCAGATCGGCTTGGGTTTGGTAAATCAGGATGGATGAGGATGATCATCACCATAAGCCTGGGCGATACCAGACCTACCGAGTGAGACTTGGGATGGAGGATCCAAACCATGACGAGGTTCGAGACCAAAGTAGGTTCGATGATTCGATGCGAATTCACTAGCAGCTCCTTTGACCGATCGGATCAATTCTTGCTTCGTCATCGCATCGGACTTCGTTAACTGCTTCGACTCCATTTCCGGTTCTATTGATCAGTTCGATCAAAATCCGTGGGTGAGAGATAAGGTGACAAGTAAGCTCTGGTTAGACCTGAAACGTTTCAGAAGTTCATCGATGATCAAAACGAACCAGCGTCATCTTGCCAATTCCGTCGGTATTTGTATCCACCGGTCACGAGTGAAAAAACCGGCCGGTCCTCTTCGTTTTTGGGATTTGAGGTCAGGTGAGCATCGTCCGCCTGCCAAACGGACAAGATATCCTCAAAGTCTAGAGTGAGCTGCCCATTCCACTCCCGTTTTCGACGTGTTTTTTGACCTTGTCCTTCTGATTCATCATCATCAGTGTTTTCGATACAACTACTCAGGGCGATTTCCAACTCCCATGGGGTAACGATAGGCGCCCCGAACTGTTTGGGATCATAACTCATACCCGTCTTGCCATTCAACTTGAGGAGTGAGCTCTCTGGGCAATCGACCAGAACCCAAGTTTCGATTTCGGCAAAGTTCATCAGTTTTTCCGGTTTCAGTTTTCCAACCGAAATCACGTAAGCCTTTTTCCGAAATCTGTTCTCGATCAGACGTTTGGTCCGATTGATCACTTCCAAGTAGTGCCTTACACCCAATGTGCCCACCAGGATTCCAAACACATCAGCATCCCTTGCGCGTTGGATTGTTGCGTAACGTCTCATCAACAGCTTTTTGGTATGATTGCTTGGGTGAGAGTGCGAAGGATGATCAGTTGAGCCATCGTGAGCCACAATTGGGTCAATAGCTATGACGGGTATGCTGGGGTTAGTCACTAAGAAATGGGTCAATCGAGCAGATTCCTCCCCGACGTAAAACGCCAATCGATATTTGGAATAATCACTCCTGCGTTTGGTAGTGTCGGAGCGTGTGGGGGATGAAAGACCCTCGCAGCTGAGATTCTCGGGAGCCGTTGGGCAAGCGGCTGATTGATCCGAGGACGTTGTTGCACCTTGGCTGGTAGATTGACAGCAAGTTTCCTGGTGACATGGATTGGTTGAGACGGAGCTTGTGAGCCTTGAAGCGGACTCCAAATGACTCTGTTCTTCGATCGGTTCGAGTTTTGCTCTGACGACTGGAAGATGGAACTGGGTCTTGAGACATTCGGCGATGTTTTCTGCAGACCAATCGATGAGAAGAGGGAGTGGATCAAGTGGTAGATGAGCTCGAGATCGTTCGATGAAGCTGCTCTAGCAATGCTCAAGCGTTCGTACCACTCCTCCAATGATAGCCTAGATCATAAATCAACAGGATGGGTTCAGATTCCGGGGTAGATTCACGTGCAGATGGTTCGATCGAAGAGGCGGATTTGGCAAGTCTTTCACAGGTACGCTCGATCAACTCGTCTGAGAGGGTACGTTTTGGGAGGACGTAGAATACTGGCAAGGAGGGAGTTCTTCGAACGAGCGTTGGATGGAAAGAGTGATCTGAGTAAGATAGGAGCGGACGAAAACGATAATCTAGGCTTGAAAGGTCGAGGCCTGCTCACATACTCAGACAAGCCGAGCCATAGTGAATGACCGCCTGGGCGTTGACATGCTTGGCGGCGATTTCATCGACACAACAGCTTCCATAAGTCGTATCGGCCATGATGTAGAGCTCGATATCTTCTGAAAGGCTCGAACGTAGAGCTCTTAGTACCGGAACCGAGAGCGGGAGTAGTTGATCAGGAAACTGTAAACCGACGACGGAGAATCGGGATCGAAGGATCCATTGGACGGTCTGATGGATCTCATAGCTCGACAGGATCTCGTCGGGATGGATAGCTTGGATGAGGTTTGGCTGGTTGGCGTGGGAGGTGGAGAGAAGTTCTTGAGTGATTGGGGGAAGTGGGTGGTCGAGAGCCATGGAGAAGAGCCAGCCAGCCAGTCGGTCAACAGTCGATTTGGTGGCAGCACCCGAGTCGGAGTGACACCGCCAGGACGGGGAAAAGGGTCGAGCCAGCGCCAGGCCAGCGACTCCCCCGGACACAGTACATACAATATACTTACATACTACATACAACAACATATCTACATGCGTCAGCCGGCCGGGGGGAGGGCAGGGTAGCCCGAAGAACGAGCCAACCGGCGAGAAGCAGCCCGACCCGATCGGGGTAGCATGCCATCGACGGGCGGACACCAACGGAAGGTCCAGAGCCAACCGAACCCATCCATCGGATCCACGGTGGTAACCACGTTAGGTTGCATATGCATACACACAACTATGCATAACCAACACCTATACAAACTAAGACAATCCAACACCAGAGTCTGTGACTCAGAGCATCCACAATCGTTGGTTGATAACCTCTTGTTAGCTAAGCCCTTGCTAGCGCAAAAAAATAGTAAGTGAGGGCTTTAGCAAGTGTGAGGGGCAATTGTGGTTTTTAAGCCCACTTGCCAGGTAGCTAACAAGGGTCAAACCACAATTCTCCACCCTTTGACAACCGCTTGCCACCACGAGTCAACAGGAATATTGGAGGGGGAGGGGATATGGGACTAACCTTGGGTGGATACTTTGATGGTTGGACCTTGATGATGATGGATGGACAATGGTGATGGACGGATGGATGTGGTGAAGTTATGGAGGGCGCTGTAAATCCTGGCAAGGGTCAGGGTTAGCAAGCTCCATAAGTTTTGATAACTTTGTCAAATTTTTGACCAAATTTATGGAGCTTGCTACATAGTAAGGTCCTATTTAGGACACAATTGCAGCTTGTGCTTGCTAAACTTAGCTAACAAGCAGGTTTACCAAGACAATTGTGGATGATCTCATGGATTTTATCTCCTACTACATCCAACAGGTTATGAGCCTGTGCTTGGTACAAACATCATTCTCTATAAACAAATCATAAACACAAAACACCTACCCCAACACAGCCTGGCACAGCTTGGATGCCCTGCACATTGAGTAATGGAGATAGCTTGGCCAGCCATCTACCAGATGGTGTATCCCAGGTAGACCTAAAATCTCACCCAGGCACTCTCTGTGGATTATAGTCAAACCTGCTTCAACCCTGTTTTGATTATAGCAGCCCAAGCAGCTTACCTAGCAAGGCCCCAACTGCTTACTAAACCCACAAATATACCCTCTGTGCATCTGTCTTTGCTTTATTCCCATCTAACTTTTATTCTCCTCCGTCCCCATATTTTTTTGCCTCTTCCCTTATTGTTCACTCTTGTTTTGCCCCTACTTCCTTTGCCACCTATTCCCCTACCCCTCCCCTCTGTCTATCTGTTTCCCTTCCCTGTCCTACAGTGTTTTCCCCCTTTCTATTCCCATCTGCACCCCCTGTACCATGCCCCCTCCCCAATCTGCTTCAACCACAAGGGCTACCATGAACATATCAACCACTTCTGTGAATACCCCAACCAATTCCGCCAACCCTAGTATGGCCTTGGAGCTCCCGCTGCAACTACCTGGCAGCCAGAAAGCGCTGGCTGAACTTGGCTGTTTGGAAGCCATTAGCACCCCAACCCCAACACCCAAATTTGACAAGATCAAAGACAACCTTGAAGAACAGCTCCTATGCAATAAGGTTATAAAATTGGTGGCCAATTGGATCAGACCTGAAAGGAAACTCTCTCCAGATGGCAAGAACTTTGTTCAGTGGCTCAGGGACCTGCACAATCTTGGCCATGAATGCCTCAAAAATGTTGAATTCTTTTCAAAACCCAATGATAATCACATCTACAAGCAGATAGGCCAATCCGTCGTACTTTCCAGCATCAAGAACTCCCTTTTATTCAATACACAAGATAAAAAAACTGCACAAGGCATTGTCTGAGTCCTTATGTGATGCTTCAAAACAGTCAGTCATGCTGCCCAAGTCAACTTGTGGAAGCAACTGCTCTTGATAAGCCTAGGAAAATCTCACACTATGCTTGGAGCAGTCACGTGGCTCTGAGACCTGATGCTTCAATGAGCCAGTATGGGAATTTTCCTCACTAAGGACATCTTATTGGGGCTCATTGTAAAGACTTCAATGCCTCAGGGCTCAGGCCTGAGGGAAAAGTTTGACCGGCAACTTGAGAAATATGTGCAAAAGAACAAATGCAAACCACCAACCCTATCTTATATTGTCCAGACCATTGAAATCTTCCAGAAAAAAACTTCTTGATGAATCTGACAGCTCCACTTCCACAATGCCACTGGTGCACCCAGCTGAAGTTGAACCAACAGACACTGACCAATCCCTTCCTATCAAATTCCCTGTTGAGGCTTTTCTTGCCAACTACCCCCAGGAATAGTGGTTGGAGGCCCTTAAAATCTTTTCTGCCCATGCTATGGACTTCTGGAATTGCAGTCAGGTTGTTCACATCCAACACTATTTCCCAGAAAAACCTAGGTGGCCGTGGTAGAACCAATACTGGGCATGGCCATCAGCATCCCAACCCAACCCTGGAGCAATGGTTGCACCAAGCCTTGGGCAGGCACCAGCTGGTTCCTTCTACCCAATTTTTGGCAAAGTCTAACCGCCAGTCAATGTTGGTCCCCCAGAACCCCCTCAACACCTACCAGCTACCCATTGTGGTGGTATTTTATAGCCAAGAATTGGGAACTGCATTGTGGGCTGCATGCTCAGCATTGGGTGCAAGCTGGTCAGCATTGGGTACAAGTTGGCTCAGCATTTTCAAGTGTGGTGGCTCAGCAGTAGCTGCATGGTTGGCTCAGGATCAAGTATGACGGGTTAAATGGGGGAACAGGGAGGTACTTGAAAGCATAAGTGGGGACCAGCTTGTAAACTTCAGGGATTTGAAGACATCATATTGTGGTGGCATTTTATAGCCATTAATCAAGAAATGCATTGCAGCCAGAATGATCAGCATTGGGTGAAATCTGGCTCAGCATTGGGTGCAACCTGGATCAGCATTGGGCGCAGGTTGGCTCAGCATTTAGGAGCAGGCTGGCTCAGCAGTAATGGCTGCAAGATCAGCAGCAGTGGGGCGGTTGGTTTAGCGCCAAGTATGGCAGGTGATATGGGGGAACTTGGAGGTACTTGCAAGCCTAAGCAGGGACCAGCCTGCAAACTTGGGATGAATACAGACAGGCGCGGGGCTCTGAGTAGGGCGCAGCCTGCGCCATGAGAAGGACAAACTGGATGGACATAATGGCAGGCAAGCATTGGAGGATAGGATATGGTTGGATTAGGGTTTTCTGTAGTGGAGTTTTCTTCTTGTAGTTGTTGGGCCGTAGTTGCGCTTGTACCTAGGTTAGGGTTGAGAGAGAGGGCTTAAAAACTTGCCCTCATCTCTGGCTTGTAGGAGGAGGATCCATCATACTGCCAGGCAGGAGGATGGGAAGGAACTAATTCTTTCTCTCTCTTTCTCTCTCTCTTGTTGGTTGAATGGCGCACTCAACTGTTTACAGACACTTAGGACCAATAAATTCAAAACTGAGGACAACTTTTAGGGGTATTCACCTCTTGTTTCCACAGTGTTGGGCAGATATGGTATGGAAACAAGAGGAGAGTGCCCCTCAAAAGCTGACCTCAGAATCAGGAGTTATTGGTCCCAAGTGTCTGTAAGGAGGGGAGTAAAATGTTCAACCAACTATCAGAGAGGGAGAGGAGAGTAATTAAAGGAGCAAGAAAAAGGTAGAGGGCTTGAAAAATATTCCTCCTTCCAATCCAGTCCAAGCGCTCCACTCCATGTGCCATAGTCTCTCTACAACTTGGTGTTGAGGGCAAGGTATAGGAACCTCCCCATAACCCTAACCCGGATATACTAAAATCTAAGAAAATAACCCTAAGTACCACCCTCTACAGCCCTAAGTTCCCCCCTGGGTTTGTCCTTCTCATGGTGCAGCCTCCCTGCACCCTACTTGTAGCTCCCCATGCTTCTCATGCCTGCTTGAAGCGTGCCTTTGGTTTCCCTCCCCGTATAGCCCCACACAACCATCCCACGCCTAAATTCCCCAAACCCAACCAGATTTGTGTCCTTGGTGCGGATTGTGGATGCGCCGCAGTTGATGCTGAGCTGACTGCACACCAGATGCTGAGCCATCCACAGCTTATTGCTGATCCAGCGGCGCACCTGATGGTGAGCCCAGCCAGAACCAGAAGCTGAGCATGCACCCACAATGTTGTTCCAGATCCAAAGGCTATAAAATCCCACCACAACGGAAAGGTGCAGGGGGCTCCAAGTAGGGCCCCACCCAAGGGCCCCTCCATGAGAAGTAAAAACTGGATTGATGTATTGGAAGGCGGGCATTGGAGGATGGGATAGGGTTGGGTTAGGGTTTCTGTCATGTAGTTTTATTTTTGTAGTTGTTTGGCTGTAGTTACGCTTTTATCTACATTAGGGTTGAGAGGGAGGACTCAAAAACTTACCCTCAACTCCAGTTTTTAGGGGGGGGAATCATAGGATCAGACCACTGGATTTTGAAGGAAAGGAAGTGTGTCATCTCTCTCTCCCCCATTGTTTGTTGAAAGGCACATTCTACTCCTTAAAGACACAGGGGACCATTAAATTAAAAATCCAAGGATAAATTCTAGGTGTATCCACCTCTTGTTTCCACATCTGGGGGTCTTTCCAGGAAGTAATTTTTTTCCCTAGTCCCTCAAAGGTAAAGGGGTGCAATGCTTCCAAAAAAAGTTCCTGGTTCCAACACCCCACCAACTTCTCTTCCTGCTCACTTGGGGACTAATCCCCCAAATCCTCCTCCTCCACCAGATTCAGTTTGTGGCACCAGGAAAAAATTTGGTACCCCCCTTTGTCTGAAGACAGGGATGCCCCTTGTTCAATTTGCATAAGCCCATGGGAATACCCCAACATTTGGCTCAAAACTGCAGATGTGGAATGGTTCATCTTACAGAATGAAGGGATTACAAAAGCCAAGCACTTGCCTTGTTTTCCTCTTCATTAAGGACAAGGAACAGCTGTGGGACCTTGAGGAGATGGAAGGGTAAAAGAGTCTTTATTGTCCAAAAATTAAGGGGGAGATGCAAGCCCTGCTTTTGGTAAAGCAACTTTAAACAAGTGGCTTTGGAGGAGTTTGGAAGCAAGCAGAACTGATGGAGTATGTGGCAACATTTGACTGGGTCTATCAATACCTAGCAAAGAACAAGGTGGTTTTGGGTCAGATGGGGGCAATGAAGAGGGAGTTTATAGGCAGGCTTGGGGCTCAGATTTGGGTGCAGGTGCAGCAGTACCTATACAATCATGGCTTGGTTAAAAGGTTGTTGGATGGAAGCATTGCACTCCTCCCTGATCTAGGAATCATCTGTTGGGTGGTAGAGAGTGAAATTGATTCAGATGAGCTCATCAAAGAGGCAGAAAAGTTGTTTCCCATAGGGCCAAAGGAATCACAAACCCCAAATTGGTGGCTACAGTGGCACCCAAACGCGCTTTGGAAACTCAGCAAGCAGCAGCCCTGTTGACAAGTGAAGTCAAAGAACTCTTGAAGGATTTGCACATTTTCCTGAATAAGATGACAGAGCTGCCACGCGCAAAATCACCCCACATGGTGGAGCTATATCAGCCTCCTGGTGTGCCTCCCAGAGGGTTCATGAGTTGTATCTGCAGCTAATGCAGGGACAATTGGCACTAGAACTTGGGGTGTAACAACCTAAAAAACAACATGAACAAAGGACTGGTTTGCCCTGGGGGATTGACTTATATTTTCCCAACGGGCAAGCGGGTTTCTTTGGAACCCGGCCAGCCCTTTTCCATGCAGCAGATACGGGCACAAACAAAGGAGGCAGGAGAGACTGCGCAAGTATCCCTTGGAATTGTCACCACACCCAAAGCATGGCAGGCCCTGCAAGTAGAGGCCATAGTTAGGGTGCTGGTGGAGGAAAAACAACCTGTGGTGTAAAAGATGGATGTGGATGTGAAGGAACAACCATTGCCCTTGGCTCCAAAAGTAACTGCATGCAGCCCAGCCAGAGATGGGCAGCCAACAAACCCCACGGATATTGTACAGAGGGTGATGGGAAACAACACGCCAATACCCTTGACCTTGGGGGAATTGGCAGCAGTCTCTCCAGTTGTTGTCAACAAGATGATTCAGGCACTGAAGGAGTGTACCCAAGGCTGTGTCCCAATGACGGTGCAGAAATTGAACGTAGTGCAGGAGAAGGAGGATCAAAAGCTATACTGGTAAAAGCCATTATTGGTCCCACTTGCTAATTTCTCCATGAAGATTGCGGGGAAGAAGGTGTGGACAATGGTGAATCTCCTTCTGTCAAAGTTGGTGGATGAGTTGGGTTTGGTTTGGGGGAAGTGCGCAATGGGACTTTATGCATTGAATGGCAGGACTGTTGCATGGATGGGGTGGTCAAGGCTGCTAGAATCTGGAAATAATTTTCCTTCCTCTTGGTGGAATGCAGTGAAGTAATCTTGGGGAGGCCAGTTATGTTTGGATTCTGGGCCCTAATGTTTTTCAATGCCAAGGCATGCATGGAGGTGTTAACAGTGGAGGAATCTTCCTGTGCTTGGTTTGAGAAAATGATCTGCAATTATGGGAAAGGTAAGTGGGGGCAAGGACTGAAAACCAGTGGCATTGGCAATTCCCATGGGGATTCTGACTGCAAGGGTCAGCCCATGGAGTATTTTGCCTAGTTGGCCATGGAAAATGTGCACACGGTGTGGTGGTTATTTATAGACATGGAGGCAAGTAGGATCAGCACTGGACATTTGACTTGGAGCGGCTCAGCAGTGGTTGGAAGGCTGCAGCACAATAGGCTCAGAGAAGCGCATTGGCGGACTGTCTATTCCAGAGTGCATTAGCTAAGGGCTCAGAATTGGTGCAGCGCGCGCTTTTTGCGGGCACAATGACAAGAATGGGCCAGATTTTTTGCCTTTTGCGGACATTGTGTGGTCAAACATAACTTTACCTCTGCTGCTGTGGGTTTACTAATGCGGAAGCAAGTGATCAAAGCTAAGTAGTATGGATTAGGCAAATTATGGGATATGCACTGAGGTTGCGGAGCTGTGGGGAGATGAAAGATAAAGTTTAGGAGGCGGCATGCGGATTGTTGGGAATTTGTAGTTATGCCGCATGCGGGATTGGGAGTGATCTGCTAGTCAAGATTGATGAGGATCTGTTGTTAGTTATGCATTGGCGCTCCTCAACTGTTAAGGGGGATTGGCAAAAGGATCATCAAATCTACTGCAAATCATAGGATTGGGTAAGGATTGGACTATTAGTAAGGAGGATCAGTGCGGACCGCACGGAGGTGGTGGGAAAAGGAGTCTTTCATTTTACATTACTTTGTTATTTGTTGTATACATAAGGAAGCTTTCCTTTTATTGGAGGGGGAAGATTATCACATCATTGGATTATTGGAGTATAGAAAAAGAAAATTTCATGGCAAATTATAGTTAGATTCTTTTCTTCTGTTACTTTAGAGTGTAATTACCAGCAAGAGTTCTTGGAGGTCATATTTAGGAAAAGAAATCAAGGGCGGAGCTTGTAAGGGAGTCTGTCTTGTTCATTTAATATTATTTCATTTCAAGTTAGCTTTAGTGGTTTCCAGCTTGGGTGCGGAAGTGGAGTTTGATTAAGAATTGCAGATGTACAGGAGTGTGACTCAAGGGCTAGTGGACTTTCTGGAACTTGGAGCAAGATTTATGCAAATAATTTTATATTGTTGCAGAGAATTTTACCAAACACACAATCTCTTTGCACAAATTGGGGGTCTGGCCAGGAAAGTCCTTTCTCTGTTATAATTCCTGGTACCGTCTGCGCAGATATAATTTTAGTTCTTATTCTTTCTTTTACGTCCAAGATGATGGGAGATTTCAAGGCCAGTTTTGCAGACTCACTTCCAACTCATGGACAGGCAACCGGTAGTGCAACACTGTATCAAAGGGCTCCTCGTCAGACCGCCAGTCCGGCAGGGCTGCCGCTGAGAGTGGCCATGGGGGAAAATCAACAGATGCGGCACTGGAGATGCCAGAGGAGCGGCAAGGGAGCGGAGAAAAAATTAGGCCGAGGGACTACCCTGCAGTTAGGTTTTGTCCGGAGGATGTTCACCAATTCCTGGAACGGTTCAAGAAAGTTGCCAACAGCAAAGGCAGAAATGACATTGACCCGGTCCGGCAAATAGTCAAATTTATTCAGGATGAGGAGGATCTAAGGGACGTGGAGGATATGGAGGGTAACAGAGAACAAAATTGGGAAAAGTTGCGCGGGGAAATAGTGGAAAATGGGGGTCACAGGAGCAGAGGTTCTGAAAAGTGGATCTTGAGCATCTTGCAACAAAAACAGCAAGGGAAGGAGGTGTTTCCTTGAGGACTTTGTTTGGTGTGTATTGTTCCTCATTTGATTGCATTTTGAAGGACCTTGTCCGCAACAAAATTTTAGCGGAGCATACTGGCTCTGTCAAGAGGACTTTCATGCAGGGGCTTAGCTCTGAGTTGCGCGGAAGGGTCCACAGAAAGCTTTAAAACAGAGGATTAATTTGTAGGTTGCAGGAAGGAGGGGTAACCCTACTCCCAGACATGAAGGACATCCGCGCAGCAGTTTTAGGCAAGTTGGAATTAGCAGAACTTATGTAGGAAGACACAAAGTGTTTGGAGAAGAAGGATGTACAGGTGAAAAGGGTAAAAGGGCTGGTAACACCAAAGGAAACTGCTGAAATGACAGAGATGTTTAACAAAATGCCTCTTTTCTGGAAGAAACCTATACCAAAGCCAGCCGCAACAGTCCCAGAACCACCAAAAACAACATCTAATGCCCCAACTCAGGGGTCATCAAGGGCGCTGCCAAGGAACAAAGGCAATTCTTACGTCTTACAATGCTATTACTGCCGGGAAGACAGTGATCTTAAAAGGTCTTGTAAAGATTTTAGTGCAGACATACGGAGCAAGATAGTTAAGACGGAAAGAAGGGATTATTTTTACCCTTCAGGAGAAACTATACCAGATATACCGGATCAATGTTTGCCACAAGATCTGGCTCAAGTGGCAGCGGCAGAGAAGAAGGAAGCTACAGCTTCAGCGGTGTAAACTTTTCCTTTAACTTGGGAACCCCCAGAAGTTTTGGAAGAGGTTAGAGATGTTTTCTCCAATGAAAGGAGAATGGACCTTCATGGTCCTAATCCTGCAAAAGCACCGGAGCAGGCAGTTGTATTCAAAGACAGGGGATCCTGCAGGAGGGCCGGAGAAGTAGCAAGGAGAATTTGCGGAACAGACCACCTGGTTTCCCTAACTTTGAAGGAACTAGCCAGAAGCTCACCACCAGTAATGGCTGAGAAGATGGTTGCAGTCTTCAAGCAGTTTTTGGGGAATAAGGAGGAAAACCCAAAACCCTGAGAAGAGGCAAAGGTTTTTTCTCTCAATGCGGGGCAGACTTTTTAGGAGTTAGAAGTGCTATGATGTGCCCCTTGGGATATTTAGAAATGCAGATTGGAGGCAAATGGTGTTGGGAAATGGTTGATAGTGGTTCAATGGTTAATTTCCTTCCATTGAAGTTGGAAACCAACGGGGGATTGGTCCAACATAAGGAGAACATTGGGTTGTAGACTTTGGGAGGTTTTGAATGCATGGTGGAGAAGGAAATGACAGAAGTGGAAAAGTTATTGGCTCCGCTGTTGTATTTGGTAGTAAGCTGGTTGGAGGTCATACTTGGTAGGCCGTTCCTTTTTGCATTCTGGGAATCTCTTGGCTTCCATCTGGATACTAGTAAGGAACTCCTTACTGTTGCCGAAACCTTGGTGAAACACTACAAAACAACCATTTGTTGGCCTGAAAGTGGCGGATGGGAACATTTGAAGGGCTTCCCTCTTTCAGAAGGCAGCCACAACAATTTGGCAGAGGATTTTTATATTTTGGCTGTGTGGCCTGTGCGGGGAAGGCTCCTTCCTTGCGCAGACGGTTGACAGGTAAGGAGCAGGAAGGAGAAACCCCTGTAGGGCATTCCAACGTGCTATGGGTCGTATGGAGAAGAGCCAGGATTGGCGCAACAATGATGGGAGCGGGGATGGGATCAAAAGTGAGTCCTTCCTCATATGCACCTCTGATGGGTGTTGGCACAAGCAGCTACCCTTGTTCCACAATTGTGAGCAACCCAGATTTTGTTTCAGGTCAACAATTTCAAATAGAGGAGAAAAAAAAGGGAGCAAAGTTGGTTGAGGTGCAGGTCTTTGGTAGAAAATACAAACTGGTTGCTAAGAAGGTACAACCACAGAAAAAGCCAATGCTGCAGGACCTCAATACACCAATGAGGCCTATCTGTTGGTCACAAGACCCTTATGAGTTGCCTGTGACACCTGCAATTCTGGAGAAGGATCTGATGGGCTTGATGGAGGAGCAGATGGCCAAACTCAACTTTGGGCTGGAGGGGTAGTTGCAAGAGGAGGAAGTACAATTACTAAAGGCGGTGATTGTCATGTGGAAAAAGGCACTGTACTTTTGTCTGGAGTAGGGGGGGTTACTCAGGCATGAGATTGCGGACCCCTACTGGATACCTACAGTGCCACACAACACTTGGCAGATCAGACCCATTCCTATTCCAGTAGCGGTTAGGGATCAGTTTACAGAGTTGGTGCAGGAGCGTTTGCAGATGGGTCTGTACAAGCCTTCTTGTTCTAGTTATTCTAGTCCCATTTTTGCCGTTATAAAGCAGGACCGGAAGAGTCTGGGGATCATCAAAAATGTGCAGAGGTTAAACTTGGTCACAATCAGAGACCCTGGGTTGCCTTGGCAGGTGGATGAGTTTGTGGAGAATATGACCAGAAGAGTCTGCTATGGGCTAGTAGATGTCATGGAGGGGGGTACAATCAGCAGGAGCTACATCTGGAGTCCCTTCAAATGATGGCGTTTGAAACATGGTTGGGGAAACTTCAGTTAATGCGGCTTCCGCAGGGGGAAACTAATTTGGTAGTGGTTTACCAGGCGCAGATGACATGGATTTTTCAGGATGATGTTCCAAAAACAGTGTGGGTATTCATTAATGATGTGGGTATCAAGGGGCAACGGAGAAATTATGGAAGAGAAACTATTGGGAGAAATTTGGGAATAAGGTGGTTTTTCTGGGAGTATGCACGGACTTTGGAGAGAATCCTGTTCCAGATTGAGGAAGCCGGTTTGACCATTTCTGTTAAAAAGTTCATGGTGTGCATTCGGGACTTAGAAGTCCTTGGCCAAAAGGTTTCCACAAAAGGGAGGAAAATCACTAAGGCAAAAGTTAACAAAGTTTTGGAATGGCCTACTCTGCAGAATGATAATCACGTTTCCCAGTTTTTAGGTCTATGTGGATGGGTATGGATCTTCATTGAGCCTTTTGCGGAAACAGCTAGCCCTTTGCAAAAACTGATTAGGAAGGGGACTGAGTGGGTATGGATGGACAAATGCAATTGCGAGTTCTGGGAGCTGAAGGAGATTTTTTGGGTGGCAAATACTGTTGAAGGACCTTGACTAGGAAAAAGGAGGGATCCAGCTAGCGGTGGACTCAAGCAAGTTCAGTGTGAGCAGTGTGCTGAGCCAAGAAGATGAAGGGAAAGACAGGCCAGTACTATATGAGTTGGTAACCTTTTCGGAGGTAGAATCTGGGTACTTGCAGCCCAAGTTGGAGTTGTGTGGGGTGACAAGGATTGTGCGGACATTACAGCATGTGCTGTGGTGGGTGTCTTTTGAACTCCTGGTGGATGCAGAAGCGCTGGCTAGAATAATTAATTCCCCAACCTTGCCTAATGCTCCTATGACACAGTGGATTGCATACTTACAGTTGTTCAATTTCACAGTCAGGCATGTTCCTGGGAATGCTTTTACAATGCTGGATGACTTGTCTTGGTATCCAGAGGTTTGGCGCGCCACAGAAGGGGATTTGGATGTGGGGAAAAATCTTCTGAAGGTGGCAGCAGCAGCTGAGGAGGTTGGGAAAATTCCCCTAAAACAGTGCGGAAGGTTTCAGGCATTGGACAAGTATCTTTGGACGCTTCTTTTTCCTGAAGGTTTGTTGGAAAAAGAGGTTAGATGGGTTTGGGGGAAGGTTTTGCTTTTCTTTCACCAGGACGGGTACTTCCAATACCCTTGGTTGTGATCACAAGACGGGAGGATCAGGAGGATTTGATGCAGAGCCTTCACAATTACTGAGGCCATTGGGAGGAGGCGGAGACGTGGAGGAGATTCAAGAAAAGGTTCTGGTGGCCTGGTTTGGGGCAAATTGTGCAAGATTAGGTGTGGAGTTGCAAAGCTTGTCAGCGGCGGAGTACCAGATTACCAAGGGAGGTGGGTATTCCAACGGGTGAGGACACCCTTTTTGGGAGGGTCTCACTGGACGTGGTCCATATCAAGGCAGGAAAGTTCCCATATCTGCTTGCGGCTTGGGACAACTTGTCAGGGTGGCTGAAGGCGGTTCCATTGGTTAAGCTGTTGGCAGAAAAGGTGGTGCAGTTTTTGGAGGAGGACTGGTTCCTCATTTTGGGTGTTTGCGGCTCATCACGGTTGACGGTGTAGAGAATCCTGCGGAATTATATGAATAAAGTAGCAAATAGCTTGCTGGCAGTCCTTGAAGGGTAATTTAGTATTAATTCTACTCCTTTACAGTATTAGTAAGACTAAGAGTGGTTTTGAATTTCCTGCCCTTCTATTACTATAGTAAGTCTGCACAATCATTTATTTAAATTAATGGCTGGTTTCTTTGAGACTTGAAATAGGTCTCAGATAAGACCTAGATTAGTTGTTAATTGTTATTGGTAGGGTTTGTTGAAGAATAGACCAGATGTATTGGATTATTGGTTAATTATTGATCAGATATATGTGATCTTAACCAATATCCCAATATTAAAGGGTTCAAGGGTTTATCAAAGGGATGTTTCAGGAGAGGACCCAAGGATGGGTTCACCCACAGGGGGATGGGTAGAGGAAAGGTCGCTAGTTTTTTTTGTTGTGCTCTCTTTCTTTGTAAGGGTTATTTATTATTTAAAGGGGGTGGTTTTTCTTTAATCTGGTGCTGAATATTTAGGTCACAGAAGAACCCTTATTCAAGAACCTGGTGGGTGCTTTTGATTGGTTAAAGATGGTTTATAACTTGATTTCTGATTTCCTGTTTATTTATAATTGGTTCACTAATAATATTTATCTGGGTATGTACCACTGATGGATGGGTTTGATTGGGGTAGGTGAGTGCTGATAGGCCAGATGGCATGAGGATACAACCTGGATAGGGCAGAGAGCTCCTCCTTAAATAGAAAATCTGGTCCTCAGGGGATGCTCAGGTCTGCCCCTTAGGGTGCCCTGGTGCTTCCCCTGTAAAAGTGGGATACAGGTACATGAGACATTTTAGCTGGTTGGAAAAAGACACTGCATGTACTGAGGCAATTCTGCTGGTTGGAAAAAAGATACTGCATGAAACTGAGGCAATTCTGCTGGTTGGGAAAAGATTGTACAGGGTTTTCATTCCTGCACAGCCTTGCATAAATTGCTGTGATGTGTTGATAAGGTTGGTCTGGTTATGGTTGCTTATTTGGTACTGACTGTCCTTCCTGCATTTATTTCTGGGTAGCCCTGTGGTACTTGTACTGGTGAGTTGTTGGGTAAAACATGCTTCTGACTACATAGGTTTGTGTGTGGTGCTGGGATTTTATGATACTACATGGTTCTGGGTGCCTTCATGTATTGCTGGGTAGCCCTGTATACTTCTGCATAGCCTTGTGTAGGTGTATTTGCTTGTTTGTTTGGATCTGGTTGAGACTGGTTTCCCTTCCTCCTGCCTATACTGTCCTGTATACTTCTGCATAGTCTTGTGTATGTGTATTTGCTTGTTTTGTTTGGAACTGGTTGATACTGGTTCCACTTCCTCTTTCCTACACTGTCCTGTATACTTCTGCATAGCCTTGTGTAGGTGTATTTGCTTGTTTTGTTTGGAACTGGTTGAGACTGGTTCCACTTCCCCTTCCCTACACTTTCCTGTATACTTCTGCATAGCCTTGGGTAGGTGTATTTGCTTGTTTGTTTTGGATCTGGTTGAGACTGGTTCCACTTCCTCCTGGCTATACTGTCCTGTATACTTCTTCATATTCTTGTGTATGTTTATTTTCTTGTTTTGTTTGGAACTGGTTGAAACTGGCTCCTCTTCCTCTTGCCTACACTGTTCTGTATACTTCTGCATGGCCTTGTGTAGGTGTATTTGAATGCATCATGGGTGAGGTAACAGGGTTGGTGTATGGTTCTGGTGTTGAGGGTAAGCTTTTGCTTGTATGTACTTGAGGATTTTCAAGGTCTGTCTTTATACCTTTGACAGAGATGTGACACCTGATTGAGTATGAGTTTGCCACAGTTGGAGGTTTATTGGACTGTATCTTCTAATCCATGAGGGATAGAGGGGTACTCTGGCTGAGTGACTATAGGTTATTTGTGATGTAAAATCCATTCCTGAGGTTACTTTGGGAGTTTGAGCTTTTTTTACACTAGAAAACTGAGTCTGATGGCTATAGGACAGGTTTGGACTACCACATCCCCCCCAGACTTAATGCTGTCCACAGCATTCCTGTCCATAGAAATCAGACTCCACATCCTATGCTTCTTCTTCTTCTTCTTCTTCTTCTTCTTCTTCTTCTTCTTCTTCTTCTTCTTCTTCTTCTTCTTCTTCTTCTTCTTCTTCTTCTTGTTATTGATCTTCAGAGACATAAATAATAAAAAAAATACTAATCACATATAAGATAAAACAAAGGTCCAGAGAATCCTAGTGATCCAGTTGGTCCTGTTGCAATCTTGATGGCCTATCTCTCAATCTTCTCCTCTTATCTATTTCTTGATTGTGCCCATGTAACAATTAGAAGTAAAATTATATCCTTTTGACTCTTCCTATGCATATATATATATTTTGGTTCATAGCTGGGTTTCCCTGGGAAAAGACAGGTTGTGCATACTTCTGGATTTTATTTCTTCAAAAAAATCAATCTTCTTTTCCCTTCTCCATCTATTATGGTACTTCATGGCCAAAGCAAAATTCTCCTCTGATTACCTATGGTCTAAATTTCAATCTTATTTTCCCTTCTCCATGTACTTATGGTACTTCATGGCCAAAGAAAGATTCTTCCCAAGTCTTCCAATTTCATCCATGCTGCCCTGATTGCATCTATTAATACTTGATAGATTCCTTTTCCCTTTATTCCTAATATGGAAACTTTATTCAGAAAGTTCTAGCTCAAGATTAATTGGTCCTTTTTTACTTGTAACCTTTACACATTTTTAAATATTCAATTGGGTCCAATTTTGAGTTGAAGCCAGTCTTGATGTCTTGAGGTCCCTCCTTCTTCCTAGTATTCTATTTTATCAGTGGGTTGAATTCTTTTTAAAGTAATAATCTTCTTGATAAAATTATATTTTCACTATTTCCTTCTTTTATTATTATTTTTTTCATTCATTAATTTTATTCATATATATTTTATTTATTGATTATTTATTTATTATTTTTTAATTATTTCTTTATTTTTTATTTATTTTTTATTTATTTTTTATTTATTGTTCATTTATTTTTTATTTATTTTTTATTTATTTTTTATTTATTTATTATTTATTATTTATTATTTATTATTTATTATTTATTATTTATTATTTATTATTTAGTATTTATTATTTATTATTTAGTATTTATTATTTATTATTTATGATTTATGATTTATTATTTATTATTTATTATTTATTATTTATTATTTATTATTTATTATTTATTATTTATTATTTATTATTTATTATTTATTATTTATTATTTATTATTTATTATTTATTATTTATTATTTATTATTTATTATTTATTATTTATTATTTATTATTTATTATTTATTATTTATTATTTATTATTTATTATTTATTATTTATTATTTATTATTTATTATTTATTATTTATTATTTATTATTTATTATTTATTATTTATTATTTATTATTTATTATTTATTATTTATTATTTATTATTTATTATTTATTATTTATTATTTATTATTTATTATTTATTATTTATTATTTATTATTTATTATTTATTATTTATTATTTATTATTTATTATTTATTATTTATTATTTATTATTTATTATTTATTATTTATTATTTATTATTTATTATTTATTATTTATTATTTATTATTTATTATTTATTATTTATTATTTATTATTTATTATTTATTATTTATTATTTATTATTTATTATTTATTATTTATTATTTATTATTTATTATTTATTATTTATTATTTATTATTTATTATTTATTATTTATTATTTATTATTTATTATTTATTATTTATTATTTATTATTTATTATTTATTATTTATTATTTATTATTTATTATTTATTATTTATTATTTATTATTTATTATTTATTATTTATTATTTATTATTTATTATTTATTATTTATTATTTATTATTTATTATTTATTATTTATTATTTATTATTTATTATTTATTATTTATTATTTATTATTTATTATTTATTATTTATTATTTATTATTTATTATTTATTATTTATTATTTATTATTTATTATTTATTATTTATTATTTATTATTTATTATTTATTATTTATTATTTATTATTTATTATTTATTATTTATTATTTATTATTTATTATTTATTATTTATTATTTATTATTTATTATTTATTATTTATTATTTATTATTTATTATTTATTATTTATTATTTATTATTTATTATTTATTATTTATTATTTATTATTTATTATTTATTATTTATTATTTATTATTTATTATTTATTATTTATTATTTATTATTTATTATTTATTATTTATTATTTATTATTTATTATTTATTATTTATTATTTATTATTTATTATTTATTATTTATTATTTATTATTTATTATTTATTATTTATTATTTATTATTTATTATTTATTATTTATTATTTATTATTTATTATTTATTATTTATTATTTATTATTTATTATTTATTATTTATTATTTATTATTTATTATTTATTATTTATTATTTATTATTTATTATTTATTATTTATTATTTATTATTTATTATTTATTATTTATTATTTATTATTTATTATTTATTATTTATTATTTATTATTTATTATTTATTATTTATTATTTATTATTTATTTTTATTATTTATTATTTATTATTTATTATTTATTATTTATTATTTATTATTTATTATTTATTATTTATTATTTATTATTTATTATTTATTATTTATTATTTATTATTTATTATTTATTATTTATTATTTATTATTTATTATTTATTATTTATTATTTATTATTTATTATTTATTATTTATTATTTATTATTTATTATTTATTATTTATTATTTATTATTTATTATTTATTATTTATTATTTATTATTTATTATTTATTATTTATTATTTATTATTTATTATTTATTATTTATTATTTATTATTTATTATTTATTATTTATTATTTATTATTTATTATTTATTATTTATTATTTATTATTTATTATTTATTATTTATTATTTATTATTTATTATTTATTATTTATTATTTATTATTTATTATTTATTATTTATTATTTATTATTTATTATTTATTATTTATTATTTATTATTTATTATTTATTATTTATTATTTATTATTTATTATTTATTATTTATTATTTATTATTTATTATTTATTATTTATTATTTATTATTTATTATTTATTATTTATTATTTATTATTTATTATTTATTATTTATTATTTATTATTTATTATTTATTATTTATTATTTATTATTTATTATTTATTATTTATTATTTATTATTTATTATTTATTATTTATTATTTATTATTTATTATTTATTATTTATTATTTATTATTTATTATTTATTATTTATTATTTATTATTTATTATTTATTATTTATTATTTATTATTTATTATTTATTATTTATTATTTATTATTTATTATTTATTATTTATTATTTATTATTTATTATTTATTATTTATTATTTATTATTTATTATTTATTATTTATTATTTATTATTTATTATTTATTATTTATTATTTATTATTTATTATTTATTATTTATTATTTATTATTTATTATTTATTATTTATTATTTATTATTTATTATTTATTATTTATTATTTATTATTTATTATTTATTATTTATTATTTATTATTTATTATTTATTATTTATTATTTATTATTTATTATTTATTATTTATTATTTATTATTTATTATTTATTATTTATTATTTATTATTTATTATTTATTATTTATTATTTATTATTTATTATTTATTATTTATTATTTATTATTTATTATTTATTATTTATTATTTATTATTTATTATTTATTATTTATTATTTATTATTTATTATTTATTATTTATTATTTATTATTTATTATTTATTATTTATTATTTATTATTTATTATTTATTATTTATTATTTATTATTTATTATTTATTATTTATTATTTATTATTTATTATTTATTATTTATTATTTATTATTTATTATTTATTATTTATTATTTATTATTTATTATTTATTATTTATTATTTATTATTTATTATTTATTATTTATTATTTATTATTTATTATTTATTATTTATTATTTATTATTTATTATTTATTATTTATTATTTATTATTTATTATTTATTATTTATTATTTATTATTTATTATTTATTATTTATTATTTATTATTTATTATTTATTATTTATTATTTATTATTTATTATTTATTATTTATTATTTATTATTTATTATTTATTATTTATTATTTATTATTTATTATTCATTATTTATTATTTATTATTTATTATTTATTATTTATTATTTATTATTTATTATTTATTATTTATTATTTATTATTTATTATTTATTATTTATTATTCATTATTCATTATTTATTATTTATTATTTATTATTTATTATTTATTATTTATTATTTATTATTTATTATTTATTATTTATTATTTATTATTTATTATTTATTATTTATTATTTATTATTTATTATTTATTATTTATTATTTATTATTTATTATTTATTATTTATTATTTATTATTTATTATTTATTATTTATTATTTATTATTTATTATTTATTATTTATTATTTATTATTTATTATTTATTATTTATTATTTATTATTTATTATTTATTATTTATTATTTATTATTTATTATTTATTATTTATTATTTATTATTTATTATTTATTATTTATTATTTATTATTTATTATTTATTATTTATTATTTATTATTTATTATTTATTCATTATTCATTATTCATTATTATTTATGTTATCTTTATCTTTATCTTTATCTTTATTTTTATTTTTATTTTTATTTTTATTTTTATTTTTATTTTTATTTTTATTTTTATTTTTATTTTTATTTTTATTTTTATTTTTATTTTTATTTTTATTTTTTGGTATTTGTAGTTTAGACTCATGCTTAGGAGTCTTGTTATTTTATATACTTTTTTTATATATTGAAGGACTTAGAAGTTTAGGCTCTTGCTTAGGAGCTTTGTTATTTATTTGTTTTTGTATTTTTTTTGTATAACCCCTGCTTGATTCAGTCTCAACATTGATGTCTCTTTTTTTGTGGATGCGCGCGGGCGGTCCAGGGTTGCTTTCAACAAGCTGATGGGGTGCAAGGTGCGCAGACGTTTTGCAAACGCAGGCAACGCGCAGTAGTTGCCAAAGCAAGTGTAGAAAGATGGCGCACTACTGGGCCTGGTAGTTGTTCTAAGGCCCACTTGATCATTGATTTTCAAAGCTCCAATCAATGTAAATCTTGGTGGCGGCCACCCTCTGTTGGATCAATCCCAATACAGCGGCAAGGCGTTAATTTCTTTGGTAAGCCACTCATATTTTCTTCTGTTTCTGTATTTCATTTCCCTCCTTTTCCTATTTGTTATTAACCTTATTCTGACTTATTCAACTGGGGTTTAGGTGGTTTTCAAGTTGATGTACCACCTGTTTGATTGCGCACAGCTGCCAAAGACAACTTGCGCAATCCAATTGGAGGCAATCAAAAAAATTGGAACCTGATGTCATTGCGAGTGGTGCAATAGGGGTAGTTGAATGTGAGTCTTGTTTGGGTTTTGTTTTCATCATTTTTTTTAAAGTTCTAATTTATCTACTTTTGCTTATTTTTTTTTCTTCCTTCCAAGTGATGCAGAATGGGCAGGCAGCTGTTGCAGATGCTGTTGCTTAATCGGGGGTCATGTGGGTTGATCTTGTGGCGTTGGCCACACCCTTCCAGTTCAATTCCAAGCATAGGCCTTCAGTTACTAGGTGTTACAGATGCGGTGAGCTACTTTTACTTCTTCTGCTTCCTTCCTTTTCATCATTATGCCATATTGGTTGCGGCACTGATGTGATAAACGCTTTCCAATCATCCTGGCCAACAATCCCTGCATTCCTGATTGTGTTAGATTTTGAATTAGTCTGTGAGAAGATTTGGGACCGCCTTGTAACCTTCTGTTGCTGCTTTACAGTACTCATTTCCACGCTAACACCCCCGACTTGCTGCTTTGATCCTATTCCTCTTATGCAGGCAACAGAGGTGACCTGCAGCCCATGCAACACCAGCATTTTTGATTGCAGGTGAGCTGCAAGTTTCTTCTTCTGCTCCTGTATTTTTTTCTTCTCTTTTTTTTATATTCAATTGCACATTTCTGCCAAAGACAACTTTGGGCGGTCCAACCGGATTCATCTGATTGCACAGTTTAAGTTCATGTGCAGGACCATGTTGCGCTGGATTGCGCAATCCAATTTGGATCTGAGTTAATTTCTTGTTTGCTTGTTTGCTTCCCTGACAGGCAGTTCCTAGGTTGATCATAAGCAGTGCTTGATTTATTGAGCTGTTCAGCCCGCCGCATGCGCTTGTATTTTTAAAGGTCATGAGCAGGACCAAACAAATACATAAGCTTTCAAAATTGACTATTTTTTCCTTCCTTATGTTTTTATCTCTTCCTGCGTTGATTGATGATTTTCTTACAAGCAATGCAGGTTGTGCAGCAACCAAGGTTGCAGTGGATTGCGCAATCCAAATTGGATGTAAGTCCAATTTTGTTTGTTTTTTTTTTCTCCAATTGGCAGGTGGCTCTTTCACCACAACAATTAGTATTGCCTCTTGGACCCGTCCAAGATGGTTGGATTGTTACAGTCAGGGAAGTTGGCGGTTGGTGGCAAGGTCCTCCCCTCTCATCACAGTCTATAAAAGGCCAAGGGGAGTGGATTCCACTGTGTCTCCATCCATCCAACATTCCTTCATCTTCCGTTGTTGTGGCCTCACCTCCCCAAACTGGGATTTGATTGAGCAAAATTTTTTGCTCTAATCAATCACTCTTACGTTGTTCCATTTCTTTGTTTTTATTATCCAATGATTGCAATCCTTGCCACTTCATCTGGATTTGCAAGCCCAAAAGTCTTTTCCATATGTCTAGGGGGGGTGGTGTGCATTGTTGGTCACTATTGTTTGGATTCCCTGCCAAGGTGGGTTGATTGGTGGAAAGGTGCTCCCCCCCTCATCCACTTAGATTCATCCTGGTTGTTGATTTGGTGAGTTCCTTCTTCCCCCCTTTTTTTTGGTTGCTAAGAGCAGCTTCTGACCCTTCCTTGTTGACAAAAATAATTGATAGGTTTGGGGCTCTTCTATGTCTCCCTTCCCAAAGCTGGTAGCAACTCCCTTCTTGCCTCCACCATCTGCTGAGGATCATCCTTGTTGTCACTTTGGTGAGTGCCTTGCCTCCTTTTTTTTTTTGTCGCTAGGGAAGAGGCTGACCCTTTCTGTTGTTGTCAAAACCTCCAAAGGTGAACCTTCCAAAGCCAGTGCTAACCTTTCCTCTAAATTGTTTTTGGGCCATTTGAAAGGTTATTAATATTAATTTTTTAGGGGGTTTTTTTGCGGTTTTCTTAGGTTTATATAGATGTCCTATCATGATGAGATATATATATATATTTGTACATATGTATAATTAAATAAATATTTTTTTATTATAAATATATAAATGCCAATTTTTGTATTATATAAATATATAAATGTCTATGTTTTTATTATATAAATATATATTTGCAATGAATATTTTTTTTTTGATCACTTATAGGTGTTTATATATGTTTGTATTATAATATATATATTTATATATATTTGCAACAAATATTTTTGTTTGTGATCTTGATGTTGAGAGGAGACTTCATCAGTTAGGGTTATCATCATTGAGTTCTACTTTTTTTTAATTGTTTTTTTTTTTTTGAAATAAAGGAGATGAACCAAAACAAAGTACAGAATCTCTTTTTTGCTTTTTGTTTCTTTTAGTTGTATATATTATATGTTGTACAGTGAGAAAGAAAAACAAAAATTTCCCACCCATTTCCTCAGCACTTCAAAAGGAACTGAAGGCCTACTGCTCCATCTTAAGAGGTAAAAAAAATGCTATTCTGCCAAGTACCCTGACCACCTGACATGGTCTGGTATGAATTGGTCCATCAAGATCATATGGCTAATCCAGGATTTGGCCCAAGCTTCCCCATAGTATAAGCAGTACCTGACAATCCATGGGACCATCCCATGGTGAGATGGCCATTGACCATGTATCAGAAGGGTATTTCCAGTGTAAATGTTGAGTAAGTCCATAAACGCTGAGTTGTCCAATCCCTCTCCAGGTAGTTCTTCCCAGTTGGTTCCTTCCATCTCTTTAAGGTTGGTCCAAAATCCTCAAACAATTTTTTGGAATACTATGAAGTTTTCTTCAGCTTCTTGTTTCTTAAGCACCTCTTCCCATCCTCTTTCTTCTGGTACTTCAGGGGTGATAATGTTGTTTTCCCAGGGGTCTGCTAAGCCTTCAGGGTCTATTTCTGATATATTCTGTCCACTGATCCAGAACTCTTCTTGGTCTAGGTTTGCTGTGATGCTGTTCATGCCCATTGGTCTTCTGGGTGGTGTAATCTGCCATCCTGCTTGATCTTTTGAACAAATTGGGATGTATAATCTTTCCCCTCCTGCTATCTCATAGCTTAAGACTTCTCCGTTACGCTTTGAAAATTCTAGCCTGACTTTATGATCCACTAAGAAAGGTCTTCAAAGTATTTTATGAATTGATCCTTTGGCTATGAAGAAGTGGGCAGATTTTGGTTCCCCATGTGTTATCTCAAATACTGTTCTTTCAGCCAGCCCAATCAGTGGGGTAGAGTGGCCTCCAATTCCTGTAACCTTCATGAATAGTTCTCTGGACACCAAGACTTTCTGAATGGCCAAATTTTCTGGTATGACAATTAACTCAGAACCAGTATCCACCAGAGCCTTGATCTTATTTCCCTTGAGCCAAATGTCAATTAATCCCAATGGACATGCATAGGTGAGGTTGTTGCCTATGGAGCATGGGTATTCATCATCTGAATAGTCCTCAAAGTGGTGCTGACATCCATTTATCATCCTATTTCTCTTGATGGTTGTTGATTTAGAGGCTTTATTCAAACATAAGGTTCCTTCAGGGTTCATATCTTTTAACTTCTGGAAAAAGTTTGGTGCAACTGAAAGGAGCTCCTCCACAGTAAGGTTAAAATTCTGTTTTAATATTTTCTTCTTCAAAATTTCTTCAATCTTGGCTCCTTCATGAGTATTCACTGGTCCTGAATTTACTGGGTTCCTCTTCAAAGGTTCAGTTACAGGTTCCTTGACAAGTTCTTTGGGGGGCTCTTCTTCATCTTCAGAATCTTGGTCTATTTCCACCCATGCTCCTGGATAGCTTGGCTTCCTCTTCCTTGGTTCTTGGGCTTTTTTTTTAGTTGGAGCTGAATTTGCCTGTTCTACTACTGGTGCCTCCTGGGTTTTATCCTTCTCTGGTGGATTTAAAGCCAACATTTGTGATCTTCCCATTCCCCAATGAACTTGAGATTCCTTCATATTTACCTCTGCTGGTGTCCAGGCTTCCCAATTTCCATTCTTCAAGAATGATGCAACATTGGTTGGTTCCTCCTGCTTCTGGGGTTCCTCCAATTTTGGGACTTGTTGAGCCTCTGAGAATTTCTTGACCTGATATCTGAAACTTTCCTGCTGGCTATAAGGTATGGCTTCTCTGTTTGGGAAGTAATATTTGGGTCCTTGTTTGAACACCCTCCTGGCCTTTATGTCTTCTGTCAAGTCTGGACAGTTGACTTGGGTATGGAGTTCATCCTTGCAATAGTAACATCTGATTGGCCATCTGGGTCCTGCACTAGGAGATGAGGGTCTGTAGTTTTGTGACATCCCTTGATTGATCCTATCAAGGTGAGGAGGTGCCTGCTTCTGATTTAAAGCCACAGTGAGTTTTGAAATTTCTTTCTTCATTTTCAAGAGCTCATTTACTCCAAGTTGCTCAAACTTGCCTTCTTTCTTGGTCTCCACTAAGTTTTTGATGATAGGTTGAGGGATTTCTTCTTCATCCACATCCCATAAGGCCAAGGTGATTTCCACAAATTCCTTCAAGGTCTCCAAATCTAGTGGGAGGTATCTGCCATCTCTTGCAATCTTGATTCTTCCTTCATGGGCCAATTCCCTGTTAAATTCCCTCCTAAGATCAGTGGAAAAGGCTTTCCAGAGGTTTTCTCCACTTTCCCAGTTGGTGTTGTCATAACCCATTCTGATGAACTAAATAACCATCTCCTCATAACTTCCAATGAAATTCTTGAATTCATGTTTGATCTTGATGCCTCCCTGCTCTTCAGTATGTCTGAGCAGCCTTGGTATGGATTCCTCATTGAACCCTCTAAGGGGGGTAGCTGTGCCCCATTTCATTTTCAATTATTTCTTCAAGAGGTCCCCGTCTCCATAGTCATGTCCTTCCATATCTTCAATGGAATCCCTTATTTTCTTGTCTTGTACTAAGAAAGGTAATTGTAGGGCTATATCTATCCCTACTGCATTCTGGATCCTTTCCAGTTTCTCTAATCTTGTAATAAACTGCTCCACTTTTTTTCCATCAAATTCAAGGTTCACTTTCTTTCCATCTAATAATAATCCATTTTTTTCATCATTGTTTATTATTGAGTTATCCTTGACTGGTCTTCTGGCTGGGGTTCTTTCAGTATATTTGCTCCTAGTAGCTCTTTTTCCTTCTTCTCTAGCTTGGGGATATATATTTATTCCTGGGCTGATGGAGGGGTTTGTTGATTCTTCCATGGTTTCTGCTGGGATTATTCCATATGCTGATCTTGGGGTTGGGGTCTGAAATCTGGCTCTTGGTTGGTTGTATGGGGTTTCTGTAATTCACTGTGCTGTTTTTTTATTCAAGCATTTGGTTTATGAGTTTGGTAATGTTGGAAAGGTTCCCCATTGCTTCTACTCCAGGGTCTGGCTGATTCTGACTTCTTTTCTGGTCTTCCTCTAGTTTATCCTGGGACCCACTAGTTATTCTGGTTTTTTCTTGCATTTCTTTCTCCATCCTGATTATTGAAGATAGGGATTCTTGGTTATTATCTTTAATCCCTATGAGTTGGTCCTTGAGGTCTTCAATTATCTGGTATTGGTTTCTTCTTTCTGCCTTCTGAATATTGAGTTTAATTCTTGAGGCTAATATTTCACCAATATTGTTTTAATAACTAATCAGATCTAAAGGAAACAAGCCACTTTTGAGACACCAATTTTAGAGACTCCTGCGGTATTATATAAATAAAGTAGCAAAGAGCTTTCTGGCAGTCCTTTAAGGGGAATTTAGTATTACTTCTACTACTTTACAGTATTATTAAGACTAAGAGTGATTTTGAATTGCCTGCCCTTCTAGTACTATAGTAAGTCTGCACAATAATTTATTTAAATTAAGGGCTGGTTTCTTTGAGACTTAAAATAGGTCTCAGATAAGACCTAGATTAGTTATTAATTGTTATTGGTAGGGTTTGTTGAATAATAGACCAGATGTATTGGATTATTGGTTAATTATTGATCAGATATATGTGATCTTAACCAATATCCCAATATTAAAGGGTTCAAGGATTTATCAAAGGGATAGTTCAGGAGACGACCCAAGGATGGGTTTACCCACAGGGGGCTGGGTAGAGGAAAGTTTGTTAGTTTCTTTTTTTTTGCTCTCTTTCTTTGTAAGGGTTATTTATAAATTAAAGGGGGTGGTTTTTCTTTAATATGGTGCTGAATATTTAGGTCACAGAAGAACCCTTATTCAAGCACCTGGTGGGTGCTTTTGATTGGTTAAAGATGGTTTATAACTTGATTTCTGATTTCCTGTTTCTTTATAATTGGTTCACTAATAATATTTATCTGGGTATGTACCACTGATGGATGGGTTGAATTGGGGTAGGTGAGTGCTGATAGGCCAGATGGCATGATGATACAACCTGGATAGGGCAGAGAGGCCCTCCTTAAATAGAAAATATGGTTCTCAGGGGATTCTCAGGGCTTCCCCTTAGGGTGGCCTGGGGCTTCCCCTGTTAAAGTGTGATACAGGTAAATGAGACAATTTTTCTGGTTGGAAAAAGACACTGCATGAAACTGAGGCAATTCTGCTGGTTGGACAAAAGACACTGCATGAAACTGAGGCAATTCTGCTGGTTGGGAAATGTTTGTACAGGTTTTTCATGCCTGCACAGCCTTGCATAAATTGCTGTGAGGTGTTGATAAGGTTGGTCTGGTGCTGGTTGCTTATTTGGTACTGACTGTCCTTCCTGCATGTATTTCTGGGTAGCCCTGTGGTACTTGTACTGGTGGGTTGTTGGGTATCACATGCTTCTGACTATATAAGTTTGGGTGCTGTGCTGGGATTTTTTGATACTACATGGTTCTGGCTGCCTGCATGTATTGCTGGGTAGCCCTGTATACTTCTGCATAGCCTTGTGTAGGTGTATTTGCTTGTTTTTTTTGGATCTGGTTGAGACTGGTTTCACTTCCTCTTGCCTATACTGTCCTGTATACTTCTGCATAGTCTTGTGTATGTTTATTTTCTTGTTTTTTTTTGGAACTGGTTGAGACTGGTTCCACTTCCCCTTCCCTACACTTTCCTGTATACTTCTGCATAGCCTTGGGTAGGTGTAGTTGCTTGTTTTTTTGGATCTGGTTGAGACTGGTTCCACTTCCTGCTGGCTATACTGTCCTGTATACTTCTGCATATTCTTGTGTATGTTTATTTTCTTGTTTTGTTTGGAACTGGTTGAAACTGGCTCCTCTTCCTCTTGCCTACACTGTTCTGTATACTTCTGCATGGCCTTGTGTAGGTGTATTTGAATGCATCCTGGGTGAGGTGACAGGGTTGGTGTATGGTTCTGGTGTTGAGGGGAAGCTGTTACTGGTATGTAATTGAGGGTTTGCAAGGTCTGTATTTATGCCTTCCACAGAGATGTGACACCTGATTGAGTATGATTTTGCCACAGTTGAAGGTTTTTTGGACTGTATCTTCTAATCCATGAGGGATAGAGGGGTACTCTGGCTGAGTGACTATAAGTTATTTGTGATGTAGAATCCATTTGCAAGGTTACTTTGAGGTTTTGAGCTGTTTTTACACTAGAAAAGTGAGTCTGATGTCTATAGGACAGGTTTCAACTACCACAATGGCAGAGGGGAGTTTTGGGGTGATCTTTGGAGGCTGGTCAAATATTGCCACTCAAAGTTTGGGCAAGTTAAGGAATATTATCCAGATGGAGTGGGGGCAATAGAAAGGTGGAATCAGTCAATCAAGGACGCAATGGTCAAGATCTGCGGAAGTAACAGGAAGAAGTGGCAGGAGCGTGGCCAGTCATGCTGTTTGCAGATTGGATTTTGGTCAAGCAGGGGACGGGTTATTTGCCTTATGAGCTCTTGTATGGGTGGCAGCCGGTGCTTCCAGTAGATATTGAAACCTTGACTTACCTTTCTATCAACTGGTGGAAGGTTAAGACCATGGAAGATCTAGTTGTGGCGCGGGCAGAGCAACGTTTGGGGCAAAAGGAGATGGTGGCAAGGGCAGAAAAGAGGCTTTGGGACAGTTGGCCTAAGTTGGTTTGGTACTGGGACAAGCGTTGTGCCAATTGCTTGTGGGAACCTTTGCGGAGAGGCAAGCTGGTTCTGCTTTATAATCAGAGCTTGGATATGCAGTGGGGTAAGCTTTTTGCGGATTGCTGGAACGGTCCTCATTGGGTTGTTAGTCAGTTTCTGGGTGGGAGTTATCAGTTTGAGGAATTGGATGGCACACCGCTGAAGTGGAAGGCCGCAGCTGCTCACACGAGGAAGTTCCACATGCGGGGCACTACAGACTTTGATTAAACGGCAGCTTCAGCGGATGAAAATCAAGAGATGGCCAAAGTAAGCAAGCCATCTGTGGAGGAGGATTCCTTGGAGGAATGAACTTTGGGGTCAACGCTTGAGTTGTGGGGGGATGGGGAAGCTCAGATCACCCAAGCAATGTGGAAGGTCTAGTATTAGAGGCCTTTGTCTGGGGTGGTCCAGGTCCCTTAGTTGATATTTATTTGCAGAGTTTGGAGTCTCTAGTCATTCTTTGTCTCAGGTGTCTCAGTTTTATTTATCTCATTCTCAGATATGGAGGCATTCTCACTAGGGGTTGCGGAGTTTCTTTTGTTTGTGTGTCTCATTTTGTAGGATGGTGCGGGGAATCAAGAGGATTACTTTCTGGGGCGGGCCAGGCATCATATTTATTTCAAGAAGCTATATACAAGATTTAAAGGGCGCAGCAATAATTTAAGACAGGGAGAAATCTAAGGAAGGAAGATGGCTCAGCGGAGCTCACCACCCAAACAATGATGCTTGAAGAGGAGCTTGCAACACTCTGCAGCTGAGATCCCAACAAAACATTGGAGGATGGCCAGTATTTGCTCATCCAATTTGCAGAGGTACTGGTCAATTTTGGCTTCCTCAATTACTTGGAAGCCTTCTTTGTTTTTGCTTTGGATGTCTGCGTGGTATGGAGAGACCAGGCGGAATTGGGTTGACCTAGAAGGGCAGGAGTCAGAGGACTGAAAGGAGATTAAAGGTGACAGGGTCCAGATTGGAGACAAGCAACAAAGAGATCTTTGGACTGGAAATGCAGGCAACAGTGACTCAAAAAGAGGTGCCAGAGCTGTGTGAAGATATGGAGGGGTCAGGAAAAAAAAACTCACAGGTTATGGGCAGCAAATTGGAGCTGATCACAATGACCAAGCACAGGGATTCAACCTCCTCAGGAGGTGTTGTGGTTGTGAAGGAACTAGATGATTTGGATTACAGAAGAAGTGTAAAATTAGAACCAGACTGTATCAAAAAAAGTTAATTAGGAGTAGATCTAAATCAGAAAGGAGGAATTAACAAAGAGAAAACATACCGTAGATCAAGATATAGAAGTATGGTCAAGCAGGACTAGTAGAGCTATTCAGAAGGACAGGACAGTAGACTACAAGCCGAAGAGTTAGAAATAAAGAAGAAAAGAAATAAAAAAAAAGATCAACAAGACAATTCTTTTCTCACCAAATATGAGAAGAAGAACCTAAGAGTCTTTCATAGACTTAGCGATAGAGGTTGTTCTTAGTAGGTCGTAGTTGGTCGGTCAAAGTTGAGTTATAGCGATTTGAGGATGAGATTGGTGGAAGGCGAAAAACAAAGGATAACAGAGCAGAATGGAAAAAGAGAAGAAAGAAAATAAAAAAGAAAAAGAAAGGAGAGAGAAGAGTAGTGGAGGAAAAAGGAACGGAAGGAGGAAGAGTTGGAAGATGAAGTTGTGGGAATTTGAGAGTTGGGATCAAGTTAGGAAGGGTGATGAGGGGAAGATAGAAGTAAAAGAAGAATGGAGTCAACTTTGAGAGAGAGAAGTAAGGGTTGGTCGCTCCAACTATCCCTGATAGGTTTGTGACTGTCAGCTGACAGGGACGGATTGAGAAGAGGTCAAGAGGAAGGGAAAATGAATAGAAGAATGAATTAAATTTATTTCAACACGCCCGGATATTTGGTGAGCAAAAGAATTATAGCTTAAAACACGGTTTCAGCAGGTTGAGCAGGGATTGGTAGTTGCTTGGCTTGGTGAGTGAATTGGCTATCATGGCGGAGGAGTTAAGGAGTTTGACTAGTATTGATTTTTGTTTTACTTGTTTGCGGGTGAATTTTAGTTTGATATCAAGGTGCTTAGTCTTTGCATTTGACCCAAAGTGTAGCACTTTGTCAAGAAGGCCTTTATTGTCAATATGAAATATCAAGGGATCAGGTGCAAAACCCCAGAGTTCTTTAATGAGGTGGCAAAGCCACTGATTCTCTTGTATGCAGTCGGTCATGGCATTCATTTTGGACTCAGTTGAGGACATGGAAATAAGTTTTTGTTTTTTACTATACCATAGCAAGGGACACGTCTTCCAGAAACAGATGCATCCGCTCTGCGATGTCCTATTGTGAAGATCACTTCCCCAAGAGGCATCCGAATAGAATTGTAGTTGACAGGGGTCGTCCACCTTGGGGGCTAGAGTCAGAGATAAGTGAATGGTTCCCTTAAGATATTTCCAGCAGTGTATAACCTCCTTCCAGTGAGAAAAGCCGGGACGATGATTGAAGCAAGAGAGTATGGAGACTGTGGAGGCCAGATCCGGACGAGTCCTGCAGGCAATGTAGTTGAGAAGCCCCGTGAAAGTTTGATAATTGATGTTGAGATTGGCAAAGGCGTCTACCTCTTGATTGTTCGCAGGGGTCAATTGGACATTAGGAGTAAGGGGAGTAAGAACTGGTCTGCAGTTTTCCAGTCCTAGCAATTCAAGGCCCTTTTTTATCAAGCCGGTTTGAATGAGAGTGCATTTAGAGTCGTACATTTGAATATCCATTCCCAACAGGGAGTCCAGAGGATGAGCTGAGGAGTCCGTAAAGCAAGATAAGAAAAGTGATTGAAAGTTTTCAACGTCACCTGCTACAACAAGGTTGTCAACGTGGAAGAAAAGATAAGAACAGGTAGGGAGATTAATGAAAACACAGGCATCAGATTCCGACTGGTGATAGCCTATGGAAATCAGCCAATCAACAAGAGTTTCATGCCAGTTGAGCGGAGCTTGACGCAGACCGTAAAGAGACCAAGTTAGTCGTAGGAAGGGAGCTGTTTGATGCGATTCTTTTGGAGTTTTTATATATAAATCTTCTGAGAGAGGAGCATAAAGAAATGCACTTTTTACATCAAATTTTCTAACAGTTAATTTTTTTTCTAGAGCAAAGATGAGCAGAAGAAGTAGAGATGAAAATTTTCCTGTAGGAGCGAATGTATCACTGAAATTGACTCCGGGAGTTTGCAGAAATCCTTGAATACACAATCTAGCTTTGGTCTTTTCAGGAGTAGATCGAGTAGCTGGTTTGTCTCGGATGGCTCAGGTGGTATTAAGGTAATGATCAGGGGTGCCAAAGAAGTCTTCCCACACTTCATTATCTTCGATGTTTTGCAGTTTGGTGAGTTTTGCCTGTTTGATTTTATTGGACAATTCTGAAGAAACAAGATAACTATATTTAACCGGTTTTACGTTTAGAGTTCTGGTGCGTAATACTCTATCCGAAATAACAGGATCAGCAGGAATGTCAGGAGCTTCTATGGCAGCAGGTTCAGGACTATCTTCCATCTCTTCAGACTTGGGGGCTTGAGACAAGGAGACTTCCAGAGATTCGTATTCAGATTCAGGTTCAGAGTCAGGACTGAGAGTGGTAGAGGGATAGCGCTTTGCGACTACAAAGAAATCATCGGATGACAGAGTCACAGATGAATCCTGTTTAGAAAATTCTAGGATTGTGATACTCTTGGTGTCTACAATTTTTCCATTGTCAGCCAGAACACGATAAGATTGGAGCTCTGGATTGTAGCCCAGGAGTTTGCCTTTCAAACCTGGAGGGTCCAGCTTTCCTCAATTTGTTTTTGGTTGTTGTAGGAACAATACTGGATTCCCAATTGGATGAAAGTAAGACAGGGGTAGCGAGCAATGTTTGAACAGTTCATATGGTGACTTTTTTAATTTAGCAGTTTGTATCTGATTCAAGGTCAGAGTGGATGAAGAGATCAGTTCATGCCACAACGAGGACGGAAATCCAGAATCCAGAATGATAGTTCGTAGAGAATCAAGAATAGTACGGTTGAATCGTTCTGCTAGGCCTTTTTGTTGGGGAGTGTAAGGATCAGCAAGGCAGTGTTTAATGTGATTGATTTGACAGAAATCGGCTATTTTTCCATTAAAAAATTCAGATCCCCGATCAGAATGGAGAACACGGGGATAGTAGCCGATTCTTTTTGCCTCAACCTCAATGCAGCGAATCAAGCATTTGGCTATTTCATCCTTTCCTTTCATCGGAAGAGCAGAGCAGAATTGAGAATGAGAGTCAACAACTGTCAAAAAATACTTATGACCAGCGGATGATGTAGGAAGAGGCCCGACTGTATCAAGATGGAGCTCTTCAAAAATCTTGCTGGCTCTAGAACTTCTGTCCTTGAAGGAAGCCCTAGTGATTTTGGCAATGGAGCAAGATTCGCACGGGGATTCTTTTTTAACTGGGATATTAAGCTTGTGACGAATTCAATGGTAGCTAACATGACCCAGCGACTTGTGGAGAATCTTGGAGGATGACAGGAATGAGGATGATTGCAACACTGTTTCCAGTTTGAGGTAAGGAATGTGGTTGACGTAAAATCCATTGCATAGATCGCTGGAATTCCTCTGAATAAGAACTGGATTAGGCAGGAAATGAACATGGAAGTTGTCTAAAATAAGGTTGTGTAGTGATAAAAGATTGGCTGTAATATCAGGCACATAGAGAACATCTTTAAGGGAGATGGTTTCAGAACCGGTCCATAAGGTTACTCTGCCTATACCTTTGATTGCCAGGGCACCGGAACCACTACTTGTGTTTATTGTCCCTTGGTGTTCGTAGTCTATGAAGTCAAAGAATTCCGGTTTAGAGATCATGTGGTTGGAAGAGCAGTAGTCAAGAACAAATAGCAAGGAGTGAGGTTCTCGAGAGTTAGACATAAAGCTGACATGATCTCCTCCAGATGGTGCAGGCGTCTTGGGTCGGAGATGAGGATACAACATCCAGCATTGATGCTTGGGATAATTAGCAAGAGTATTATGCTTGTTGGGCTTGCACTTCATGGACAAGTCAGTGAACAGAGATAATGAGGAACTATCAGAGGCATTGGTCTTAGACATCTTTTGGTCGTTGAGATGGATACAAAGGTGATCCAAAACGGCATCAGGAGTAATCTCATTTTCAACAGGTGAATGAGTAATCAATTGATGTATACTCTTCATTTAGGGGGTGGATGGAAGCTTGTCAAGAACCATATAGGCTAGAATATTGGTTGGCAGATGGATTCCAATTTCCTGAAGTCGAGTCAGACTGGTCTTGATCCCTGTAATTAAAAACTGAATATTAGCCTTGTCAAAGGTTATAGAAGTGAAGCTTTTGTAAACGCGAGCACGATTTGCAGGTTTAGCTGATACAAAATGCTTATGCAATGACTGCCATATGGCCTTGGCGTCTTCTTCATTATTGGTAGTTAGAATTTGAGTGTACGGCATGCGACAGCTTTGAGATGATGATTGAAGTGAGAATCGCGTTATCATCCAACGGAAGGTTGTCTGTGAAAGCCATGGCGTCTTTAAGTTTTTCCAGGTTGAGTAATGCAAGCATTCATGTCTGCCATATGGTAAAATTGTCCTCTGTGAGTAAAGGAATAGCTTCAATAGTTGATTTGTGAATGGTGGGATTTATGGAGTCCATACTTGCATCTGGTTTGGTTCGGAGATGATAGTTTGAGGAAGTTCCGGTTCAACTGTTAATCGTGAAGGAACTAGATGATTTGGATTACAGAAGAAGTGTAAAAGTAGAACCAGACTTTATCAAAAAAAGTTAATTAGGAGTAGATCTAAATCAGAAAGGAGGAATTAACAAAGAGAAAACATACCGTAGATCAAGATATAGAAGTATGATCAAGCAGGACTAGTAGAGCTATTCAGAAGGACAGGACAGTAGACTACAAGCCGAAGAGTTAGAAATAAAGAAGAAAAGAAATAAAAAAAAAACATCAACAAGACGATTCTTTTCTCACCAAATATGAGAAGAAGAACCTAAGAGTCTTTCATAGACTTAGCAATAGAGGTTGTTCTTAGTAGGTCGTAGTTGGTCGGTCAAAGTTGAGTTATAGCGATTTGAGGATGAGATTGGTGGAAGGCGAAAAACAAAGGATAACAGAGCAGAATGGAAAAAGAGAAGAAAGAAAATAAAAAAGAAAAAGAAAGGAGAGAGAAGAGTAGTGGAGGAAAAAGGAATGGAAGGAGGAAGAGTTGGAAGATGAAGTTGTGGGAATTTGAGAGTTGGGATCAAGTTAGGAAGGGTGATGAGGGGAAGATAGAAGTAAAAGAAGAATGGAGTCGACTTTGAGAGAGAGAAGTAAGGTTTGGTCGCTCCAACTATCCGTGATAGGTTTGTGACTTTCAGCTGACAGGGACGGATTGAGAAGAGGTCGAGAGGAAGGGAAAATGAATAGAAGAATGAATTAAATTTATTTCAACAGGTTGGAGTGGTGGACACCAAAAGAATGGGTGATGGTGGAAGCAATAGGGGGATGTTGGGCACCGCTGGCAGGGGTATTGGAGGCATAGCCACTTGAACAAAGACAGGAGCTGTGTTTGGCCCGTGTGGTACGTGGTGAAGTCCAACATTTAGGTTGTGGCATTGGCCCCAGGCTTGGGTGGCATCTCCCCAGGCAGTGGCAGTGGGGTAGTGCGCGCGTTGAGGAGGGGGGGAAAGGCAGTTTGTGGCCTCTGCAACAGGCAAAAAGGAGGCGGTGCGTTTGAGTCCAGCTTTTGGTCTCAATAGGTTTGTCATTATCCACCAAAAAGTTGGCCATTGGTCCGCAGTGGCAAAGTTTGCAATGGGGACAGGGGGGAGGAAAATTATGCAAGGATCCAGGGGTCAGAGCAACAAACAAACACCTGTGGTGGCCTAGACGGCAGGCCTCACAGGCTGGGAAACCAGCGGTTTGGGTGCATGTCCTCCGCATTTTTTTGCAATACTTGCATGTTTCCATGACGGGGGATTTCTTTCTTTCTTTTAAGAGGTTCAAAGTGTGACTAGGAGTTGGGGGTTGAGGGGTTTAGCTGATTTTCTGGAGTTTTGGAGCGTGAGAATCCTTGGGACAGAATTCAAGTTGTGGGGGGATGTGATGGTTGTTAATAGACACAGAGGCAAGTAGGCTCAGCACTGGAAATTTGACTTGGAGCAACTCAGCAGTGCTTGAAAGTCAGCAGAACAATAGGCTCAGAGAAGCACATTGGCGGACTGTCTATTCCAGAGAGCATTAGCTAACGGCTCAGCATTGGTGCAGCGCGTGCTTTTTGCGGGCACAATGACAAGAATAGGCCGGAGTTTTTGCCTTTTGCGGACATTGTGTGATCAAACATAACTTTCCCTCTGCGGCTGTGGGTTTACTAATGCCAAAGAAAGTGATCAAAGTTAAGTAGTACGGATTAGGCCAATTATGGGATATGCATTGAGGTTTCTGAGCTGTGGGGTGATGAACGCTAAAGTTGAGGAGGCGGCATGCAGATCTTTGTTCATTTGTAGTTATGCTGCATGCAGGATCAGGAGTTTGTGGCTAGGGAAGAATGACAAGGATCTGTTGTTAGTTATGCATTTGCGCTACTCAATTGTTAAGGGGGATTGGCAACAGGATAATCAAATCTACTGCAAATCATTGGATTGGGTAAGGATTGGACTATTAGTAAGGAGGATCAGTGCAGAACACACAGAGGTTGTGGGAAAAGGAGTCTTTCATTTTACATTCCTTTGTTATTTGTTGTATAAGTAAGGAAGCTTTTCTTCTATTAGAGGGGGACAATTATCACACCATTTGATTATTGGAGTATAGAAAAAGAAAATTCATGACAAATTATATTTAGATTCTTTTCTTCTGTTAATTTGGAGTTTAATTACCAGCAAGAGTTCTTGGAGGTCATATTTAGGGAAATATTTCAAGTGCAGAGCTTGTCAGGGAGTCTGCCTTGTTTATTTCCTATCATTTCATTGCAAGTTAGCTTTAGTGGTTTCCAGCTGGGGTGTGGAAGTGGAGTTTGATTAAGTATTGCGGAGGTACAGGAGTTTGACTCAAGGGCTAGTGGAATTTCTGGAACTTGGAGCAAGGTTGCTGTGGAGAATTTTATATTGTTGAGGAGAATTTTACCAAAAACCCAATCTCTTTGCACAACTGTTGACTAGCAAGGATTAGGTGGAGGAGGATGGTTCCCAAAGGTTGCGGTTGGAAGAAGTAAATTACCTTCTTCAGTGTGCATCTCTGGGAGGTACCACACTTTGAAAAACCTATCATCATGGCACACTCATGAGAGAAAGCAAAAGTTGTTGTTTGGTGTTGTCTAGGACTTAAAATGAAGGGTGCATGCAGATGGCACAATGCAACTCTGGGAAGTACAAAAAGGTGGCGCGTAAGGTGCAACCCTGGAAAAAGCCAATGCTTCAGGACTTGAATGGGCCTCTAAGGCCAATTGCTTGGTCACAGAATCCTTGGGAAACCCCTTTGAAGACATCAGTATGGGTTACTCAATTGGCGTGGATTGTGGCTCTCACCTTTGGGCTGGCGTGTTGTTTAAGCATGGTGGAATGGGATTTGCTGGCATTGGTGCTTGTTCTTTGGGAAGGGGCACTTGATTTCAAACCCAAGGAGCAAAGGCTGCTGAAGAGTGGGATAGAAAATCCCTATGTGATTCCAACGGTTCTTCACAAGCCTATTATAATACTGTGGGAAGTTGGGTCACCTTTTCTGGAGTTGGTGCACAAGCATGTGAAGATTGGAATTTACAAGCAGTCTAAATCAAGCTATTTGAGCCCAATCTTTGCAGTTCTCAAGCAGGATGGAAAATTTCTGAGAATTGTCCACAATCTGCAGCAGCTTAACTCTTTAAATATCTGGGACCTGGGATGGCCCCCACGGTTTTATGAATTCTTGGAGTCAATGGACAGGCATGCATGTTATGAGTTGGTGGATGTGATAGGCGGATATGACCAGCACAAGCTCAACCTTGGGTTGCAACCTGTGACCGCGTTTGAGACAGGGCTTGGGAGGATGAAATTTACACAGCTGCCCCAGGGTGCAACAAACTAGGTGGTGGTTTACCAGGCACAGATGACTTGGATCCTGAAGGAATACTTCCAGAAGGGGTTCAGATCTTCATTGAAAATACGGGTATAAAAGGGCCAAAGACAGATTATGGAGTCCTGATCATGGCCAAAAACCCTGAAATTTTTTGATTTTTCTGGGAATATGTACTTACACTGGAGCAGATCTTGTTCTGGATCAAGCAAGCATGGCTTATGGTGTTGGGTAAGAAGTTGGGGGTCTTTGTTCCCACGCTTGAGTTCTTGGGGCGCATGGTGGCTTTTGACAGCAGGTGGATTGTGGAGAAGAAGCGGAAAAAGGTTCTTGAATGACCAACTCTGCATAAAGTGTTGCAAATTCTACAGTTCTTGGGATTTTATAGCTATTTCTTCATGTTCATTGAGAGGTTTGCAGAACTGGAAAGTCTGCCCCAGGCGCTGACACGTAAGGGTGCACAGTGGGATTGGGAACCAGGGTGCAAAGGCACATTTCAGACCCTCAAGGAGATTTTGGGGTGCAACATTGTACTCTGGGACCTAGAATAAAAGCCAGGTGGAATATGGTTTGCGGTGGATTAAAGTAAGTTTTGGGTGGGGGGAGTGTTGATGCAAGAAGAGAATGGGAAGGGCTGGCTGGTTCTCTATGATTAAATTACATTCACCGCAGTGGAGAGCCAATACTTGCAGCCAAAGTTGGAGTTGTGCAAAGTTTTCAAGATCATACAAAGGCTTCAGCATCTTCTTTTGGGAGTTAATTTTGAAATTCTGGTGGACGCGGAAGCATTGGCACAGATGATTAATTTTCCAGCGCTGCCAAATGCTCTCATGACAAGGTGGGTTAAATTCCTCCAACTCTTCTACTTTGTTGTGGTGCATGTTCCCGGGAAAGCTTTCTTAATACCCATCATGTTTTTGCAGTAACCAAGGGACATTACATTTGAAGGTGCAGAGCCACTGGATGTGGAAGCCCCTGTTATTAAGGTAGGCATGATGGAGGCTGGAATGCAGCTTCCGCTCTGTCAAACCACTTTGTATGACTTACTTGGTCCCTACATGCAGGATTTTCAGTTTCCAGGAAACATGTTGAACAAGCTCATGCAATTGACAAGGCGGGGGGCGGGGAATTTATACCTGCAGCATGGACAGTTATAGCGGCAGAGCGCGCCAGTGCCACTAGTGGTTAGCACATCAAGGGCGGATCAGGAGGAAATCTTGAGAAGTCTTCACAACAACCTTAGGCAATGGGGAAATATCAAAACATGGAGAAGAGTGAAGTCATGGTTCTGGTGGCTGGGGCTTGTGCCTGCAGTGCAGGAATGGGTGAAGTCATGCAAAGCCTGCCAAAGGCAGAGTTGAAGGCTGACCAAGGAAGTTGGTAAGGCAATGGGGGAAGATGTGTTGTTTGGTTGCATTGTAGAGACTCCTGTGTGATTATATAATGGGTAATGTTAAATTCACGGCCCATTGAGCCATGGTCACAACTCAAAATGAGCCTTGTGGCATGCCACACAACCACTTTCAAGCTGTTCCGCGTGCCACACGGCTCAAAGAAGCGCGCTGCACACACACCACAGTCCGGGCTTGTGTGGGATGCAACACGACTACATCCCAGCCATGTAGAACTCCACACGGCTTTAATGTAGTTGTGTGGAAACAGCGCGGCCCACAAAACATAGTCTGGTCTTGTGTGGGATGCCACACGACTACATTCAAGCCATGTAGAACTCCACAAAGCTCAAATGTAGTTGTGTGGAATCCCACATGCCACCCAACCATGGTGAGCCAAAAAAAAAGGAATGAAAGGGTACTAAAATAACCCATAAACTAAATAAACCTTCCAAAAAGCAGAAATCAACCAAAAAATCAAAAAATGTTCATTTTTTGGTTGAAAAGAAACAAATAAATAAATAAATAAATAAATAAAAAACAAAAACAACTGGTACTATCCAATGGACTAGCCCTAAAGTAAAAAGACCAAAAAAAAACAAGTAACTGGACTAGCCCTGAACTAAAAACACATAAAAAAAGACAATTAACTTGAAAAGCCCTAAAGTAAAAACACCAAAAAAAAGACAAGTAACTGGACTAGCCCTAAACTAAAAACACCAAAAAAAAGACAAGTAAATTGACAAGCCCTAAAGTAAAAACACCAAAAAAAAGAAAAGTAACTGGAATAGCCTTAAACTAAAAACACCAAAAATAAGACAAGTAACTTGAAAAGCCATAAAGTAAAAACACAAAAAAAATACTAGTAACTTGACAAGCCCTAAAGTAAAAACACTTAAGTAAAACCAGTTCAACTTGTGTCAAGCTGATACCATCATAAGGATTAAAATACTCCTCATGATGGAATCAGCCCAACACAAGTTGAACCAACTTACCATTAAAATCTCATTCAAAACACTCAATACAATGATTTTAACTCAAAACACTCAACATAATTATTTTCAAAATTTGATAACCCTTTATATTAATAGGAATTGTTAGGTGCATTATAATTACAATTTATATGAAACCCAATGATTAAATGAAGTCAAAGTCTAAAATCTCTATAATCTAGAATAAATTTGCAGTTTATCTTCAAGATTATCAACCCAACCAGAGGCTTTTTTAGAAATCAAGGAACGTGGTTTTGCTACAATGGGCGGGATTGGAATCATTTCTCCCTCAAGTACCAATAGAACCAAGTGGTTATTGTTTACAAAGGAAATATAAATAGGGTCTGATTGATCTGTAACAAAATTGTTCATTGGAGTATAAGAAAAAAATGACTCCTATGAAATGAAACATATAGGTCTGGCATATGTGTCTGCTAATATTTGTCCCATATCTAGTTTAGCCAACCATTTTGAAGAGGGAATATTTTGATTGATGTATTCAACATAATGACTTTGTTTAATCTTTTCTACCTCTTTTGCACCACCAAGCATCTTAATGTAGCATGCTTTATGTTTCTGTAATGTTTCAATCATTTCTTTTCTCACTTTAAACCATCCATGTTCATTGTAACCAAAAGATTTAGCAATGACTCTAAATCCGCCATTCCCATCTCCAATTGGATCCCAAACCTCACCCAAGAAATTTTGGAATTTCTTTGGTATTTGATTGAGGTATTTCACATTTGGTTCCTATCATGAAAACTAACTTAGTATTGATTTCTTTAATCAGATCAATGAAATGAATACTCACCAAGTATGAGCTTCTGATTGAGATTTGCTGTACGTTGTCTTGCTCTGAAGATGATTCCAATTCCAAATTAGGTGATCCCAATTCACTTTCAGTCTATTCCTCTGAATTATGAAATTCAGATTCTGATCCTGCCGACTTCAAATAACAATCCATCATTAGTTAGTTAGTTTATTAAATCCAGAATATGAACATTTTCCAAAAGAAAAGACTTAAAATCTTTCCTCTTTTCTTATTTGGCACCCTTCCAGTCCTATTTACCTGCTTGAGGTGTGTTCAAAATGCTCAAAACAAGATGGTTCTCTCTATGTATCTGTAAACTTTTGGTTGGCCCCTACTTAATTGTAAGAATTTAGGTTCAATTCTTGGCCTTGATAAATATTTTGTAATCTTTCAAATGATGTACTTCAACAGGTCCCCTTGCTCATGATCTGGAGATTCCAAAATCATTGCATTCAATTTTTCACATAACTGAGGAATTATCAGCATTTTTTCCACGTTGCACTTCAAAAATTCAAAAAGAATGAACCATTAGTGAATCAGGAATAGTTAATGAAGAAGCATTAATCACATATTGATTTGAACAATCAAACTCAAGCCAACTTACAGAACTAGAACTGCAAGGGTCATAGTCCAACCTCCACTGAGGATGAACATCTTTGGGTACCATGGATCTTCTGAATGCTAGAAGGTCACCTAATTGGTGAGAACAGGGAAAACCCATAGTCTTGGATTATGGCTTTGTGCACACTTTGACATCATTATAATGTTTAAACTTCTTGAATTGTTCCCTAATAAGCTGAATTTCCTCTAAAGAAAATTTGTATCCCAATGGTAACAGTTCAGGTGGGAGAACTGTCCCTAACATAATTTGAGAATTGTGTAGTGATGCATGAACCCATTTAATTTGATTTGAAACCTTTCAATCAAGGTTTTTCCAAAAATAAAACATGTTTCCCAAAGAGTTTTCAATGAATCATCTGAGAGTGGCATGGGCCCCTTCAACCCAAGAAGTTTTTTTGTTTCAAAAATCTGGGTATATACAAGTCCACGCTGTTACAAACATCTCTTTGATAGGGAAAATTTTATTTTCCATATAATCAAGCACATCCTCATAGTCTTTCAAGAAACACTATACACCCAAAAATAGGAAGACTGAGTTCTGCACCATTGATCTCTGCCTCCTCCTTGGTCTTTGAGGCCCCTTACTTTGCCCATAGAGTCATAAAGCTTTTCCATCCTTCAACACCATTAAAAAAGTGCCCTTTGAAGTTTGCTTGTATGTTTTTAGACATTTTCCAAGTGCAACATTGTCTTGATGACTCTGGAAGTAGATTCAATTGCACAAATCAGAGCTTTTTCACAGTCCGTCACAAAGACTTTTGGAAGTCTCTCAGGATCATAAGCCAACTCCTTTAATGAATTTACAGACCAACTTTAGAACCCAAAAATTTCTTTTGTTATGAAAACAAGAGCTTTTGTGAAAGTTATCTGGTTGGCTGTCATTCCTGCAACATGCAATAGCAGGATTTTGTACTCATTTCTTTTATAAGTACAATCCAACATAGCAATATGATGGAATTCTTTGGAAAGCTTTAATGAATCTGGGTGGGTCAAGAATAGGGCCTCCAAGTGACCCTCTCCACTGAATTTTGACCAATGAATCCAACTTGATTCTTCAAGCTGTTTGTAGAGTACATCCATAACACTTCTCCCCTTCAATTCTTTAAGGGCTAAATTTTGCTTACTGTTATAGATCTTTTGGTAATCAACATAATTGCTTCCATCAATCTTGCTCAATTTCCTCTTAATTTGCAACATATTGAGCCCATCATCCATACCTTCTATTAAATGGTGTAAGGCTACCCCAGTGATTCTCCTCAGTTGAGGATGCAAAGAGGGATGCTCTGATGGTTGATGGTTATTTTGAGTTTCTTTGTATGAGAGTTGCCACAAGGGGTCTGCCTTTGTGCAACTTGCATGGATTAAAAAATTGCACCCAACCTTCCTTGTGTGAGTTTTCCAAGAAATTTTGGTAAGGAGTTTCCCCAAGTAGGAACCATGTTGATCACAGGCCAAATCCACATATTTATCTTTCTTTGAGTTAAAAAATGTCAGAGCGTAACCATGCTTCATAGCCCATGTTTGACAATAGTTTTGCGCCTCTTCCCTAGTAGGAAAGGCTCTCATGGGAGGTGGGTCAAGTTTATCTAGTAAACATTCCTTGGTTATTGTCATAGTTTCATAGGTGTCATAGTTTCATAGTTTCATAGTTTCATAGGTGTCATAGTTTCATAGTTTCATAGGTTTCATAGTTTCATAGTTTCATAGGTTTCATAGTTTCATAGTTTCATAGGTGTCATAGTTTCATAGTTTCATAGGTGTCATAGTTTCATAGTTTCATAGGTTTCATAGTTTCATAGTTTCATAGGTTTCATAGTTTCATAGTTTCATAGGTGTCATAGTTTCATAGTTTCATAGGTGTCATAGTTTCATAGTTTCATAGGTGTCATAGTTTCATAGTTTCATAGGTGTCATAGTTTCATAGTTTCATAGTTTCATAATTACAATCCCTCAATTAGTTTTGATAAAATTAAATCAGGCAAAGACCTCAGTAACATATAATGTTACTCAAAACCAGAGGTCAAATCCAAACGTGAAACATTTTGTTCCTCAATTGTCACCCTAAATGAGGATGCAGTTGGGGCTTCCAATGTTTCATTACCCAAATCCTTTTTTTCCAAAGCTTTGTTAATGGCAGTATTGATGTTGTGCTTTCTGTTGAATATTTTGAACCATTTATTGTTCTTTCTAAGCTCATTGTCTACTTCATATCTTTTCTCTTTTCATGATTCTCATATTTCCTTTTAAGTCTTAAATTTTCTTTCTATGCTTTCCTCTTTTTCTTTCCTTTTCTTTTCTCACTTTTCTTTTTCTTTTCTCCGCCTATATTCTGTCACTTAACTATCACTCACGCGCGCGCGCTGCAGACTGTCACTACTGTCACAGCACGCGCGCACTCTCTACACTCGGTTCAAATCTTTCTCAAGGGAAACTCTACATCAACCGGATCAATCTACAACCGCTCACCAATTCTCAAAAACACATGATCAATACTAAAACCCAACATCTTTGAATCACAAACCAGATCAATCACCTTGAACTTCTTTTCTTAGTTATCAATTCTCTTTCTTTTCAATCTTCTTTCAAGTTAATTTCTCTTTATCTCTTTATTACAATAATCCTCAAGCCTCATCGTCTCGAATCTCATCAACGGCTTTCTTTCTTCTTCTTGAGTATGTCTGTTACGGCTGGCTTTTTACTAGCTCTTTATTTCTCAACCAACTTTCAACCTCTCTTTTCTTAGCTTATCCAACCCTCAACCTTTAACTCCAGTAACTTCTCTTTTCCACAACTGCTGATATGATCTTTACTTGCTGTCTTTAAGTCTTCCCGCTTGATGTTGGTTCCATTCTTGTTTGCTTTTCTTCTGAAGTCTCACTTTTTCTTGTTCTTATTCTTTTTACTGATGTTTTGCTCCGTGCAGCCCTTTTTAAGAATATTATTTCTTTCAATTCAATTCCAGAAATTTATCACTTTCATGCAGACATGTCAGAAGGAGGGCTTGCCACTGTTCCCATAATGCAAAAAATTGGAATGCTAATTCAATATTCAATCCAACTTTCAAATGAACAACTGCAAATTTGCTCACTTTTGAGTTAAGAAAGATGTGTCAAATTTTACTTTAATATCTAGGATACTTCAATTGATTTCACTTTGATTTCACTTTAATTTTGCTTTGATATTGCTAGGTGTGGTCCAACTGTCCCACATAGTATACATTGGTCCCAAATTTGGTTGAGGGAACCCAAGTGTGGTCCAGGGGTTGCTCAAAATTCTGGAACAACTTCTGGGGGGTTGTGCACCCCAAAAAACGGCAGATTGAAGCCATTTACATGGTCACACAGCTCAAAAAAGCCATTTCTGGGGGGTAAACAGCTTCTATAAAACCCCCCGGGGGTTGTGCATGTTTGGAACGGCCCTTTGTAGTTGTCTATTGGCCCCCATGGCTCAAATGGGCCGTGTAGAGCCCTAAACAACTATTAAACAGTTGGAGCTGTGAATTTAACATTACCCTATAAATAATGTAGCAAATACCTTGCTGGAAGTCCTTGAAGGGGAATTTAGTATTACCTTTACTCCTTTAGAGTATTAGTAAGACTAAGGTGGTTTTTGTAAAGCCAGGAGTGACAGTTCCCACCAAGGAAGTGACCTGATGGTTCCTGCGGGTGCTCCCACAAATGTGAATGCTCTAATTGGGAGATGACTCCAATTATATCAAATGCTCCAGTCAAGAAACAGTTTTTGGATTCTACTTTTATTTATAGTTCTCTTTTTCTTTTATCATTCTCATTTTCTTTTTATCTTATAACTGCACAATCAAACTCAGATCAATCTGATTCACTCAATCTCAAAACTCAGACTAATTGGCTCAACAATCTCATTCAATGTCAGCCTCCTGGATGCCAAGACCCTTTCTATCCTTTAGCTACCAGAGGTGATAGAATAAATAATAAATATATTATTTAATGAATGCAGCAAAAATCCGTAAAATATTTGGATTAAGCTTATTGCAAGGTTAAGTGGTTTGGTTATGGTTTATTATTTTAAATCAATATGAATAAATTGATTATTAAATATTTTTATAAAGGGGCCAAAATTATATTAGGGATCTTTAACACCTCTCTTCAGGGATTTCAGTATCAAAAAATGTAGTCCTGGTTACTTTGGGCTCTTTAGTTTAAAGAATATTTTTCCCAAAGTTAATATGTATATAAAATACACGGTGGAGTGGCAGGGCCTTGTAGCCAAGCTACCACGACAGAGAAAGGATAATAAAATTCACTGGTATATTATTAAATCCTTTGGGTATCTGTTTGAGACGTGCACTGATGGGTTAAACCTGTATACTGCGGTTATAAGGTTTTTCAGCAGTTTTAATTGATAAAAAGAGGTTGGGAACGGATATTATTGATCAGAAATTGCCATAAATCACTTACTTATGTCTTATAAGTACTTGATTACCTTGGCAAGGTGTCTTGATATGAATATAACTGGGTCTCTGCCCATCAATATCCTCAAAAGAGCTCTTTATTTATAGCTTTTTGAGTCCCAATATTGTCCTTCTGAGGGTTGTAGGTGCTCAAAGGGACGGAAACTAGGGCTAGAAGGGTAACCAGGGGTAGCCTGTTATGTGTTCTTGGTGCTATAGCACGGGTAGCATCTAATTCCTCAGGGTATGAGAATTATTCTTCTTTATAATAGACATTAGGACGTGTGAAAAACACTAATCTGTCCCATTTATGTATTATTTAATTAATTATCCTTAGTAAATGTTCCCAGTAATTTAATAATTATATAAACAGAAATTTCTACGGACATCTTGATGTCAGGTAAGTTCTCATTATGTATTATATATCTGGAGTAAAAGTCATGATATTGATTTTACTCCTTATTTTCGAGTTCCAGTTGATTTACTAAGATAATTACTTAAAAATATAATTCATGGGAATTCATGTAATATTTTTACATCATTAAATTTTTTAGTATGTCACAAAGATATTGATGTCTAGAAACTCTCATAAAAGTATTTTGAAGTATTTTAATATATTTTTAGAAGTTGTAATTGTCTTATTTTCGACATTCTTGGTACTTTGAATTATATTAAATAAAAAATACGTATAAGGATTATTTAAGTTTCTTTATATAATATCATGTATTTTAGACTATCTACTATCCACAGGAACATTTATTACACATGTAGAATGTTCCCGTGTAGGTTGTAGCATGTTTACGCGGTACCTGAGCCTCTCAGGCCGCCTGTCATTCTGTCAACACGTAGTCCTGCAGCTGCGTACTTGTCAGAGGCCTGGGGCTGCGTACACGACCTCAACGGAATGACAGGGCTGTATCTCAGCCGCGCGGGGGTGCATTGGCTGCCGTGGCTGCGTGCGGGAATTGTGACAAAACACATTTCCGCCCGTAACTTGTAAAATATACACAACACCTCAATTCTGACTGAATTTTAGGTGTGAAACCTATACGTGACAATGTGTGTGAAATATTTATTTGACCAAAAACTCAATAGTGGAGCCGTAGTATTTTGTTTTTTCTTTCCTTAATTATTTTAAAATATAAGGAGTTGGATTTCAAGGGTGGGGTCAGTGAGTGACCCTACCTAATTTTGGGTGGAGAATTCATTTCTTTAATAATATTTATGGTTTTTTTTTCACTCCTTCTTAGGTTAATTGTATTATTATTATTTTTATGTTATTTTTTTTTTACTTTTGCAGCTTGCTCTGCAATAGTAGCAAGCTGACATTCAACGTTGACCAAATGGCTCTTGAATCCACAATCTGATTCATCTCTAACTGGTGAGATCAATCCATGCTAGCACTCATGAGGATGTAGCTCAACCTAGAATCATATTCTTGTTTAGTTCCATCACCATCATGTTCTTTCCTTGCTCATTCTCACAGCAATAGTCAATCCGGGTAAATTTTTTATTGTGTTGGTATTCATATCCATCTCCTTTTGTTTATTTTTGTATGTCATCTGATTCTCATTGAGTTGTTTCTGTCATAGCTTGCTGGTTAAATGTACATATAATCTTTCAGAATTATACGGTTAAAAGCCAAATCTCTCACCTCATCCAGCAAGACATAAGACTATGGCAACTGGATTGCGTTTCTTGTTGGACTCATTCCAACAAGTCATGCTCAAAACAGCCCTGGAGACAACCCTGCTTCTGACTGAAGAGACCTATGGCATATGGAAGGACAAAATTGTTAAGTCTCAGTAGTTCTCTGCCTGTGCTCCCGCGTGCTTCTCTCAGTACTCTCTCCGCGTGCTCTCTCTCTCACCCAGGGCAGCCTCACTCCAATACTCAGATGGAGGAGCTCTCCGATCTTTCTCTCTCTCATTCTGTCTCATGGGTGTATCTACCTTCTCTTTCTTCTTTCTTGATCTTGCTCTCTCTCATCAAGTCTCACTTGCATCTCTACTTTCTTCTTTCTCCTTGCTCCTCTTTTCCATTCCTTCTATTTCTCCTTCTTCTTTTCTCACTCTATTTAACTATTCTCTCCATCAAAAATCAACCTTTTCCTCCACCAAATCAAATCAACTCTATCAACCATAAATCTCTGCCTGGTAAGACTCTGATCTCTCAAGCTCTCTCAACAGAACCCTATCTTATCCTCTAGCCATCCATTCTGCTTCCTCAATTTCTCCTCTCAGCCTGTCCTCTCTCAATATGCTTTGTCCGTGCTGAATAACTTCCGTCCTCAACATACAAGTACTGGCCCAAGCTCTTATTCTGGTTCTGAGTCATCTAGAAATTCAATCCAATCTTATCAAAAATGATGGCACTACTTAAACTCAGAGAAGTGCTGGATGTGCTCAAATCTAAAGATGGAACTCTCTTGACTCAAGACAATGACAAAATCCAACATCTTTTCATCTACAAGGTTGAATCCATCACTCACAATAACATCATAAATGCAGTCAACATCAACTCAGCCAAAGACATATGGAGGGCAATCAAGGAACAATTCTCATCATCAAAAGCCTCTAATCAAGCCAGGATTTTCAACCAATTCTTACAATTGACCTTCCAGGAGGATGAGATCCTGAACTTTGTCACAAATATCAAAACCTCAATCAAGAAGATGATTGACATAGGTATAGAACTACCGGAAAACATCCAAGCCTACCTCACTATGTTCAAATTTCTGTCAAATCTTCAGGATCTGAAGCCCCAACTTATGCAATCCAAAAAACATGTTTCCGTGGAATTCTTGTGTAATCACCTGGTGCAATACCACAACAAAGTCAAGGATAAAATCTCCAAGAAAGGAACCTTGCAAAGTGCTTTGGAAACCACCCTAGCCACCATGGGGACCAGGACCAAGAATCTTCTCTCTAGCAGATGCATCAAAGGCTACCATAATCCAAAGCAAGAAAAGAATCACACTGAATTGGAATGTTTTCATCTCCATCCAGAAAAGGCCCCCGTGTGGTGGAGGGAAAATCAAAGCAAAAGGAAAGATAAGCAAAAGAAGTCTAAGGAGGAAGCCCACTTTCATGCCTTTGTAAATAGATGAATAGATTCCAAAATTGGTGCTGAAAGGAATATCTTGATTGAAAGCGGTGCAACCTCTCACATCTTCAACAAGGAAAATTCTGCACCTTGCTTGAGTCATATATTGAAGAACACATAACCATGGGAAAGGGAGGAGCTGATCTACCCACTCAGAGGCTAGGAATGTTCAAGCTGGAATGGAAGAATCAAACAATCATGGTATCCAACTGTTTGTTTGTTCCGGATATTGTTGTCAGCTTGATCAGTCCGGGGAAGCTCCTTGATCAAGGGTGTACGCTGAAGGCTAAATTGGGACATTGTGAGTTAAAAAAAGATGACAAAAAATATGTCAAGGGTTGATAATCAAAAATCTCTTTGTACTGGATAAGCCACGCAAAATAGGTAACAAGAAGTGTTAAAGGACTCAGCAGGAGGAACCAAGGGCCCTGAAAGACCTCCACCTATCCTATGGTCATGCCTCACTTGGTTGGCTAGCCAAAATCAGAGGTATCCAATGCAGTAAAACTGAGAAAGAAAAGTTTGAATGCAAGGACTGTCTCCTGTGCAAGATAACCAAATCACCTATAACTTATTGAGTAATGATTTGAATTTCAGACCAGCAGGCTGTTTGAAGACAATGAGAAGAAAACATGAGAATCTTGAAGATAACCCTATGACAGCTTTTGAGCATTACATGAAGAAACACCAAAACAGAAGAAAGGTAACTGGCTCTTGACTATGGCTAGACAAAGAAGCAGTAGGAGGACACGGAAAGGTTGAGAGAGACTGAAAAGAAGGGAAACAAGTTGAGTTCCACATAAGTTAAGATAACATGGACTGATCTCACCAGTTACGTATGGGCAGCTGATGTTTCTAGATTAGTAGTGAGGATTGATCTTGAGGATTTGATTGACGGTTTGATTGCAACTTATATTGGAGTCCACTTGAGTGATATTGAGACTTGAGAGGTGATTTGTGTTGAGGATGGTGATGGTGGTCATAGGGTGAAGAGAGATGAAAGAATGAAAGAAAAAAATAAAAAAGAGGAGAAAAAAAGAATGAAGAGATGTCTATTGAAAAACAAACTAAAAGAAGAAAAGAAAGACAAGACAGAGATTGAGGACAATTGAGGATAGAGTCCCTCTCTCTATCCAGAGTGTTCACAGTGGTACGCGCACACCCGTGCTACAACAGGCAGTCATGCTATAGCTTACACTTCCCTTAACTGGAGATTAGTCCAGGTTATCATTGAAAATCACAGAAGTGAACTTCTTCAGTTGATTCAGATTGATGGCCTTGGTGAGGGGATTGGCAAGCATGTCTGATGTGATAATAAGGTGGATTGAAAGTGCTTTGGCATTCAGCTCTTCCCTGAGTCCCTTTGTCTTGAGGTCCATGTGTCTTGTTTTGGCATTGGATCCAAACTTCCTGAGTTTATCATCTAAACCTTTGTTGTCTATGAGATGCTTCAAGGAAGTTAGGTTGATTTGAAAGACTTCACCCAACAAGTGGCAAAGCCACTTGCCTTCCAGGTAGGAGTAAAGTAATGAGTTGAGCTTGGCCTTGGTTGAAGAGTATGTGATGTTATGTTGCTTGTAAATGTTCCAGGAAAGAGGGGAGCCAAGATCCAGACAGAGATATCCCAATTGGGACTTGCAACTAGTGGGGTCCTCACCCCAGGAGTGTTAAGCTGAGACAAAATTCTGACTGTATTTCAAAATAAGACCAATGGTACGGGATCCCTTTGACTTAAGACTGCGGACTAAGGAGTGACAAGTAAAAATGAAAGAAGCAGTGGAGACAAGAGTAGAGGCTGTGATAGTAGAATAGAGAATAATTAGAATAAGGAAACAGTTGCGACGGTAGATGTGAGCCTCACATCTGATCAACTTTGAGCTTTCAGAAAATCTTGAGATCTTGACGCGAGAAAAGAGAGGTGATCAAGTCAAGTTAATGATTGAGCGTGAGAGAAGTCGAGAAGAAAAAGCGGGAGAAGATTGAGAGATTCAAGGAAGCCAATTTACCGGGAGGGAGATGACGAGATGATGGTGATAGGCGACTTACTGGGAGGGAGATGACGAGATGACGGTGATAGGCAATACAAGGGGAAGGGAGTGTCAAGTGAGGGATGTTGGAAGGTTGGAAAGGAACGAGGGAAGAGGAATGGAAGAAAGGATAGGAGGAAGGATAGGAAGAGCAACAGCGTGAGCCGGAATAGGTGAGCGGAGAGAGTGATTGAGAATTAAGAGGGAATGCGGAGGCGACGGGATGAGGATGAGAATGGAGATGAGGATTAGGAGATGGTTGGGATGAGGAAGAGATGAGGATCAGGTCTGGATCCAGCTGAACCGGAGGGGTGTGGATCAGTCAAGAGGCAAGTCGTGAAAATGGTGAGGCTTCATATTTAGAGATTTTGAACTGGTGGTGCGGCCGGGCTGAGAAACGGACCAAGAGAAGGGTAGAGCATGAAAAACCGCCGTGATCAGATGTGAGGTGACATGGTGAGGGAAGTAAGATTGGAAACAGAGGAACAAAGGGAGGCCTTTGTTAGTGAATTGTCCAGCATTTGATTCGAGGGGATGAGATGAGTGATGAGGGAGTGGCTGTTGCCTTGCTCTTGCAACCATTTAATCTTAGTGTTGACATGTTTGAGAGCTCTGTGTTGAGATTCTTGGTTTACTAAGTCATCCAAGGCTTTTTTTTCTACAAAAGAGCAGTGGGTGAATTTCAAATTTGGATTTATTTTGGAGATTAATTGTGACAGCCACAACTTCTCTTGTGTGGCCAGGACGAGAGCCTTGAGTTCCCCTTTGGTGGATGAAAGGGAAATGGTTGGTTGGAGTTTACTGTGCCATGAGACTGGACAGCCGTAAATGAGAATTACATAGCCAGTATGACTTCTACAAGATTCCGGATCGTTGCCGCCGTCTGAATGGCTGAAGGCTTCAATGTCATATTTGAATGAGGAGTTCTGAAGGCGGAGAGCTAGATTTTTTGAAGTGCTTAGGTACCGGCAGGCATGTTTAGATTCAGTCCAATGAGGCATTCTGGGTTTGTTATTGAACCAAGAGAGATTTGAGACGGCGTAGGCTAAATGGGGTTGTGTTTGGCTGGCGATAAAGTTCAAATAACTGGTGGACAATCAATAATTGAATGTTGGGGGTGAAGGGTGTGCTGATTGGTTTGCAATTGATCAGGCCTAGCTCACTGAGTGCGGTGGAGTCCATCTTTGGTGTTCACAAGTTGATTACCTAGTATCTTACTGAGAGGACCGTCTTGGGAGATCTTGAACTGAGCTTTTAGGCGATTTATGAATTCAACAGAGTTGCCAACTATCAATAGATCATCAACGTATACAAATACATGAACATTGGTGGCTGTATTGATGTAAAGACAAGGGTCGGCACTTGATGTTATGAAATTTTCCTTGAGGAGCCAGCTTTTGAGAGTGTCGTACCAGATTTTAGGTGCTTACTTCAGGCCATAGAGAGCTTTGTTGAGCCTGAAGTAAGAGAACGGATTATCGTATCCTAAGGGAGCTTTGATGAAGAGTTCCTTGTCCAGTGGCGCGTGAAGGAAGGCAGACTTGATTTCCATCTGCCAGAGAGTAAGCTTGTGATGTAGAGCATATACTAATAGAACTCAGAGCGTGGTGATGGAGCCGGTTGGAGCGTATGTTTGACCATAGTTGAAAAATTCCACTTGTTTGAATCCCTGAACGCAGAGTCAAGACTTGAATGAGACTCCTGTTTTGTCAGGATTATATTTAATTTGGTAAACCCACACAGTCGATAGGGCAATTTTACCGTTGGGTAGAGAGTGAAAGCCCTCCCAGACTTTCATGAGATCTATTCCGTTGAGTTTGGACTCCATCAAGGCTATCCATCTTTCTTTATCATCACAGTGGGTGGCTTCATAGTAACTCTTGGGAACGGTCCTTGCTAGGAAACCGTAACGTTGAGGTTTCTGTAGGGTTGAGCAATCCTGAAGGTTGAGAGAAGGTTCAACTTTGAGCTGAGCGGCCACGTTGGAGTTGTCATCATCAGAGCCAGAGTTGGTAGGATTAGATTGGATATCATTGGGCTGAGAGAGATTAGGAGGGTTTGTAGAAAGAGATTCAGGAGTGTGAAATTGGAGATTTGAAGAGGTGGAATTTTGATCATTGGAGGGTGAGACGGTGGAGAGATTGGAGTTGAGGGTATCAATGAGTAAAGAATCATCAGTTAAAAGGGAATCAAAGCAGTTGTTGGAGTTTGAGGAATCATTGGAGAGAGTAAAGGAAATAGGGGAGTTTTCAAAAATTTTGACATGTTTTGAACAAACAATGTTTTTGGAATCAGGACAGTAGATTTGATAGGAACTGAGGTCAAAATCAAATCCAACCAAAACGCCCTCTATTCCTTTCTTGTCAAACTTGCCAGGGGACGAGGCTTGATTGAGAACAATGGTCTGAGAGCGGAGGATCCTAATGAAATGTGTCTTAGGAGGATGGCCAGTCCATAATTGATGAGCTGATGTTTTGAATTTGCAGGATGGATGGAAGTTGAGAATGGAGCAAACGCTGATGAGGATTTCATCAAACAGGAACTTTGATATGTTCATATCAATCATTGTGGTTCTTGCAGCTTCTAAGAGAGTTCAATTTCCCCTTTCAGCAACGGGATTGTGCTGAGGGGTGTATGGTTCCAACGTTGAGTGCTTGATTTGATTTTCGGCAAAGAACGTACTGAGGCAATGGTTGAAAAAATCTCCACCATTATCACAGTGGAATTCTTTTAGCATTCTTCCTTTCTGATTCGCGTGGAGCTTGATAAACTTGATCACTTTGTTGGTCACATCCTACTTCAATGAAATAGGCACGCATGTTTTGAATTTGGACCAGTCATTGGTGAGGAGCAGAAAGTACCTGCATCCAGTCAAGGAAGGGGGATTGATGGGACCGCACACATTGGCATGAATGAGATTGAAGGAGTTTGTGCTTGAGGGAAGACGTTTGAGAAAAGTGTTTCAATGTATTTTGGCCTTTGCGCAAGAGACACATTTGATTCAAGCCCATTTCAGGTCGGGGAAATCCTTAGATAAACAAAGGGTTTGTTCTTGATGGGGATGACAAAACCGTTTGTGAATTGTGGAAAGAGATACAAACGTATAGGAGATAGAGCTAGGGTGGTTTAGTTTGTTGTCAATAAAGAAAAGATTGTCCTCCATGTCTCTGGAGAGTATTTGCTGCTGTTTGTAGATGACGGCGAATTGCTTTGGAGACAGGAGAGTCAATAAACAGCCCTTTTGAATGAGCTGACCCAGGGCAATGAGGTTGACGGCTAAATTAGGAACAAAGAGATAGTTCTGGAGATTGAGTGTTGCTAGTTCAGTGGTCAGTGTTAGAATTTGAGTTTTCATATATTTGACTTTCACTGGAGTTTAGAGTATAATTGATTGGATTGATGTGATCTTATTATTGTTATCTTAAAGTACTCAAACAACAGGTAAAATATAACTAGGCTGTGTTATAACCAAGATAAATTATATCTGTTATTTAATAGAGGATCTTGTGTTGTAGTATTGTGATTGTCAGACTGTCTAATCATAGCATTTCACTTACCATCTCACTTAAACTGCTTATGCTAATTTTACCTTATTCATTTTGTACTCAACCACTTTTTGGCCAATCATGTATTTAGTCTATATAAACCATGGTGCTCTCAAGTGGAATTCATCATCTGTTTAGCCAACACATCAACTGGAGTGCCCCTTTCCTCCTGATCTCAGGTCCATTACGCTTGATGTTACAAGCTCCTTTCACTCATTTATTAATCCATTCAGCCAATTTGAGCTTCAGCTCTTTTCACTCTTATAGTCAGGCTTGCAACAAAAACTCCCAAGGAGGAGATGGGGGCGTCGGGATTGCCAGTTTGTATCTTGGTGTTGTCAGGAAGGAGACTTGAGAAGAAGTTCACATTGTTAAACATACAATTTGACGCTCCGGAGTCGAGCAGTATTCATTCACGGTTGAGAGCTGGCAACATCACCATGGAAAAGTTGTAGGCTAGATGAGCGGAGGGAGTTTTTGGAGGTTGAGATGCCGGGGAGTTGGTTGTTGCTCCAGCGTTCTGAGGGCCGCCTGAATTTGGTTGCAAGTGTGGGTATAGCCACCAGCATTTACTAAAATTGTGGTTGGCTTGAGGGTTATGCCATGTTGCTCAACACTTGATGGCCTTGGTCCTAGTAACCAGTGCAGAGGCGTGCAATCCAGCTACCACTTCATTTTTGACCTGATTGAGATGTTGGAGAACCAAGTCAGCGTTGATTTTGGCGTCACCCAGCGAATGTGTAATAGTTGTTTTGAGGTGTTCCAGTTGAGGAGAAAATTTATAGAGCAGAAGGTAGGCTACAATGTTGTTGTCCATTCAAATCCCAATTTCGGCAATTTGAAGAAGGGAGGCTCTGGCGTCGGTAATAAGTTTTTCTACTCGTTTGGGGTCAAATTGGAGATTGAGGAAGTTAAAGAAGACCCTGGATTGGTTGGCCGTTTGGGATGAGGCGTAGTATTCATTTATTGACTTCCACAGTTCTATTCCATTTGAGAGATGATGATCTTTCACACAGTTGATGTAGGTACAATTATCCAGCTTGGCAAGAATGTATCTGAAAATTTCAAGATTGACTTTTGGGGGACATTTGTCAGGTTCCGATGAGTTCAACCAGCGTGCGATGCCCTTGAGAGAAAGGATTGTTTGGATCTTGGACCTCCATAACAAGAAATTGGAATTGGATAGACTGGGGATGGAGTCCGTCAAGGTCTTAAGCAGGGATTGTGAAGTGTCCATTGGTCCTTGGATTGGTCAGCAAGCGAGTCAATTGATTCTTTGGCTTTTAACCGTGTTAAGCTGAGACAAAATTCTGACTGTATTTCAAAATAAGACCAATGGTCCGGGATCCCTTTGACTTAAGACTGTGGACTAAGGAGTGAAAAGTAAAAATGAAAGAAGCAGCAGAGACAAGAGTAGAGGCTGTGATAGTAGAATAGAGAATAATTAGAATAAGGAAACAGTTGTGACGGTAGATGTGAGCCTCACATCTGATCAACTTTGAGCTTTCAGAGAATCTTGAGATCTTGACACGAGAACAGAGAGGTGATTGAGTCGAGTTAATGATTGAGCGTGAGAGAAGTCAAGGAGAAAAAGCGGGAGAAGATTGAGCGATTTGAGGAAGCCAATTTACCGGGAGGGAGATGACGAGATGATGGTGATAGGCAATTTACTGGGAGGGAGATGACAAGATGATGGTGATAGGCAATACAAGGGGAAGGGAGTGTTGAGTGAGGGATGTTGGAAGGTTGGAAAGGAATGAGGGAAGAGGAATGGAAGAAAGGATAGGAGGAAGGATAGGAAGAGCAACAGTGTGAGCCGGAATAGGTGAGCGGAGAGAGTGATTGAGAATTAAGAGGGAATGCGGAGGCAACGGGGTCAGGATGAGAATGGAGATGAGGATTAGGAGATGGTCGGGATGAGGAAGAGATGAGGATCAGGTCTGGATCCGGCTGAATTGGAGGGGTGTGGATCAGTCAAGGGGCACGTTGTGAAAATGGTGAGGCTTCATATTTAGAGATTTTGCACTGGTGGTGCGGCTGGGCTGAGAAACGGACCGAGAGAAGGGTAGAGAATGACAAGGAGGTGTCACTGAAACATTTAATAGGGTCCTTTGATCCATCATAGGTGAGAGTGAGCTTCAAATCTTTAGTGAAGTTGAGATATTGCCATGTCCGCTTTAGTTCTTTCCAGTGCGTTAATCCAGGCTTGTTCTGAAAGCAAGCTAGGCTGGACACAGAGTAGCTCAGATCTGGTTGATTTTGGCTATCTATATAATTCAGCAGTCCTATTGCTGATTTATAGTTGACATTGATTTTCTTGAAGAGTTCAAAGTCTTCATCTGAGGCATTGCTAAGCTGACAGTGAGGAGTTAGTGGGATAGAGCAGGGTTGAGATTCAAGTAGTCCCAGTTCCTCCAGGCCGTGCATGATGTGCTTGGGTTGACTCGGCATGATACTGGTAGCTGTCCGTTCAAATTTCATACCAAGTCTGGTGTCTGGTTTGTGGGCCTGGGAATTCTTGAATCAAGCATTGAATTTGTCGTCAAATTGGTTCCCATCTCCCACTCGAATGAGGTTGTTGACATGGAAAAACAGAAACAACCAATTATCCTTTGACTTGTATAGACACGGGTCGCTGTTGGATTCCGTAAATCCTACTGACTTGATCCAGTTGGTGAGCGTCTCATACCAGTTCTTTGGTGATTGCTTGAGTTGGTACAGGCTTTTCTTGAGTCTGAGATATTTGAAGGATCAATTGCAACCTTGAGGAGTTTTGATGATCACCTCTTCTTCAATAGGAGCATGTAGAAATGCGGCCTTCACGTTGTATTGGCAAATGTTGAGTTTGTGTTTCAAGGCATATAGCAGGATAGTTCTCAACAATGCAATATTGCCAGTTGGAGCAAACTTCTCATCAAAGTCTAGGCCATATACTTGATTGAACCCCTTGATGCAGATCTGGGCTTTGTGAATGAGAACCTTGTTGTGGGCATTATTTTTTATTTTGAAAACCCAGGTGGTGTCCAAAGGATTCAGTGGTTCATCACCTTCATAGTCTTCCCAAACTTCCTGCGCTTTGCATTGATCTATCTCCCCTTTGATTGCTCCTCCCCACTTCATGCTATCCTTGCATTGAACTGCTTGATCAAAAGTTTTAGGCTTGAAGTAGTAATGGAAACCATACCTTTGTGGAGGTCTCATGGTAGACCAATTGCGGAGAGTTGTGGTAGGCTCTTCAACTTCCTCCGGTCTTCTTTTGCTGACTTCAGGGCTAATCCATTGAGGAGAGGGGCATGGTGAGGTTGAGTTTTATTCAGTATTGGAAGATGGGGACTCTTCATCAGATGAGTCAATTTCAGTGGGTGGATCTCAATAATTCATACGGTCAGCTGAGGCTTCTTCTGTTTTGGGCTGAGAAGCACTGTCACTAGGCTTAGATAGACTGACGTTGATGTCCACGGTTGAGACAATCCCCAGGTCCTCAATGGTCTGCTTCAAAAATCAAACATGTTTTGATAGCATGATGTGACCATTGGGCAATAGGATCCTGTAGGATAGGAAATCTGGATTGTAGCCAATCAGTTGTACTTTTATTCCTTTGGGGTTGAATTTTTTGCCCTTGATCCATTTTTGATTTAGCGCAATTGCAGTGATCCCGAGTGGTTGTAGGTAGTAGGATGGGAGTGAACACTGTTGGATGAGTTCCCAAGGGGAGAGCTCTCAATCATCCTTTGGGATTTGATTAAGACTAATGCAGCATGACTTGAGTACCTCTGACCAATATTTCTTGGGAAATTTTGCCAAGATCAGGGATGATCTCACACTTCCAACAATAGTTTGATTGGCTCTTTTGGCCCTACCATTGTGTTTGGGATGATGAGGCTAAGTGACCAGGTAATTGATAAATTTCTCCATGAGATATTGTACTAAACTTTTATTAGTTAACTTGGTACCGCCATCTGAACACACCGTAGACGGGTAATATCCACAATTTTTTTTATGTTTCTTGATGACCTCAATCAGTATAGAAGGTGTGTCATCCTTGCAAGTCATAGGGATACCCAAGATATAGCCAGAGTAGTTTTCCACTACCGTCAGGATATAATTCTCGTGCCTATGTGATTCTGGAGTTATTGGGTCAATCAATTCTAGGTGTATCTTCTAAAACGGTTTGGTGGCCAATGTGGAGGAAGCCTTGAATGGGGATTTTTTAATTTTGCACAGGAGGCAATCTTTAAATTTGAACCTGCCCATTCTAGTGGCACCGTATTGAACTCCTTTGATTTTGGACAGTCGACCAAGTGATGCGTGACCATATGTCAGGTGAAGTTCCTTAAGAGTCCTTGGTTTGTTGAGTTGGGTCCAGAAACATCCTTCTTTTTCTCCTCCCAATTTGAATGGATTATATAGAACAAAGAGACTGTTGATGATGGAACCACAACAGACTGTATCTTTTCCTTTTTTTAATTCAAAATTTACTTTCTTTGCTTCAAGAGTGCATCCCTGTTTGACAAGTTTCCCTGGACTAAAAAGATTGACAACTATATCTGGAACATATAAACAGTCAGAGAGTGTAATCAAGTGGTTTTTCCATTCCAATCTGACTTTTCCAATTCCTTGCATTGGCAAATTTGTGTTGGCCTTTCCCATCATGATGAACTCTCCGTAGTACGGTTTGAGAGTGGTAAAGAATCTTGATTTGTTGATGATGTGAGAAGTGGCTCCGCTTTCAATCAGGATGTTTCTCTCCTCTCCTAACTTAGAGTCAATCCATCTAGTTACAAAGGCGTGGAAGTGAGCGGACTCTTGAGATTTTTTTTGTTTGTCTTTCCATTTAATTTGGTTTTCTCTCCACCATTTGGGGGCTTTGTCTAGATGAAGATGAAAGCATTCTGATTTGGAGTGATTTTTATCTTTTTTTGGATTGTGATACCCCTCAATACATCAACTTGCCAGGTGATTTTTTGTCTTGGTCCTCATCATGGTCGGAGCTGTTTTGGAGGTCCCCCTTGACGTTCCTTTTCCAGTGAGTTTGGCCCTGACTTTGTTGTGGTATTGAATGAGATGATTACACACAAATTCCACGGAGATCTGCTTTTCCGAGTGCATGAGCTGTCTTTTGAGGTCCTGCATGTTTGCCATAAACTTGAACATTGTCAGATACGCCAGAATTTTGTTTGGTAATTCTATGCCAATGTTGATCATCTTTTTGATGGCCGTTTTGACGTTGGTGACAAAGTTTGTGATCTGGTCTTCTTTGAAGGTTATGTGTAGGAAATCATTAAAGATTCTTGCCCTGTTTGAAGCTTGAGAGGAAGAGAATTGTTCCTTGATAGCCAGCAATATCTCTTTTGCAGAATTGATGTTGGCTGCGCTAATGACGTTGTTGTGCGTTATCAAATGGACCTTTGATATGAGAAGTAATTGAATCTTGTCATTGTCCTGGCTCTCAAGGGTTCTGGAGGTTGATTCAAGTGCTTACAGTACTCCCCTGAGCTTGAGCAATGCCATCATCTAATCCTTCCAGATTCCGTAATTTTCCTTGGCTAGTAATGGAGTTGTTTCAAGAGCTGTTTTGAGCATTGCTTGTCGGAAGGAATCCAACAAGAATCCTGATCCAGACGCCATAGTCCTTTTTCTTGCTGGTCCTATTGGTAGAGCCTTTGGCTTTTAACCATATAACTTATTGATTCATGATTTGAATTTCAGACAAGCAGGCTGTTTGAAGACAATGAGAAGAAAACATGAGAATCTTGAAGATAACCCTATGACAGCTTTTGAGAATTACATGAAGAAACACCAACACAGAAGAAAGGTAACCGGCACTTGACTATGGCTAGACAAAGGAGAAGTAGGAGGACACGGAAAGGTTGAGAGAGACTGAAAAGAAGGGAAACAAGTTCAGTTCCACGTAAGTTAAGATCACATGCAATGATCTCACCAGTTACGTATAGGAAGCTGATGTTTCTAGATTAGTAGTGAGGATTGATATTGAGGATTTGATTGACGGTTTGATTGAAACTTATATTGGAGTCGACTTGAGTGATATTGAGACTTGAGAGTTGATTTGTGTTGAGGATGGTGATTGTGGTCATAGGGTGAAGAGAGATGAAAGAATGAAAGAAACAAATAACAAAGAGGAGAAAAAAAGAATGAAGAGATTTCTATTGAAAAACAAACTAAAAGAAGAAAATAAAGACAAGACAGAGATTGAGGACCATTGAGGATAGAGTCCCTCTCTCTATCCAGAGTTTTGACAGTGGTACGCGCACACCCATGCTACCACAGGCAGTCATGCTATAGCTTGCATCACCCTTATAATCAATTTCCACCCCAGCTTTCAAACCCTTTGAAAGGATTCATCAAGATATCATTGGTCCAATCATGAAGGAACCTCATAGAAATAAAAAACACATCCTGACTGTGGTCAACAACTATTCTGGTTATATCTTGGGTATTCCACTAACTCAAAAAGACAAGGCAAACTGCATGCTAATAGAAGTGATAGAGAAAAGGAAGAATGTCTGCGGCTACTACCCATCAAACATATGATCATATGGTGGTAGAGAGTTTGTAAACACTAGGTTAGTAAAGTATCTCAAGGAGAAATTGAGCAGGCATCTGGTAACCAAACCATATTACCCCAAATGTAATAGCAGAGCTGAGAGGGAAAATTGGACAAACATCAAGAGTGTGCGGTTGTCATTGAGCTCCGCCAACCTACCTTGGAAGTATTGGTTGGAATTACTCAAATCATGTTGCATTTGTCTCAACCAAATCCTGAGGGACAACCTAGACCAGTCCCCAAGGGACCTCATCAAAAGAAGAAAGTTGCCACCCAATTACCTGTAGCCAATTGGAGTCACTATCATTTTACTGAGTCAAAGAAGAGTTAAAGGAGCAAAATTCAATCCAAAAGGACTGGAAGTAAAACTCATTGGCTACATCCCAAATTCCTTTTGTACCAAATTCTCATGCCTAACGGTCAGATCCTGCAATCCAAACACGTTTGATTCTTGAAAAACACTGTGGACAATCTGGGAATCAACTCAACCATGGATCTAGAATTCACTATAATTGAGTCAAATGACAAATTCTTGCCTGTACCCAACAAAAATATTTTGGATTGTATTAAATATTGTGACCTGCCTGTAAAAGTGGACTCATCCAACCAAGAGGCATCAATCTCTGAATCAGAGCCAAGCTCAGACAGGGAATGGTTGTTGCATCCTTGTAAAGAAACTGAATCAAGTAGCAGCCCTAGAATTCCAGAGATAGTTGAAATAACGGGCAGAAGAATGATTTACAACCAATCTACCATCAAAACCCCTCAGAGATACAGATTTCACAATTGAACCAAAAATGTTCAACCAAGCCAAAAAGTGTTTGGAAAGCATCAAATGGGGGGGGGCTATCAAGAGGGAACTTGATTGATGCAAGCTACTTGAAGTTTGGGAAGATTACAAGGGAGAAACCCCACTGAACGCACTAGATACAACATGGATCTTCAAGATTAAAGATAATGACCACAAAAAAGCCATCATTCACAAGGCACAGATCTATGTGAAAGGATTTAATCAATTTCACAGCCTAGATTTTGACAAAAAATTCGCCCCTACTGGAAAGATTGCCTCATTAAGAGCAATCCTCCTGTATGCCCTGAAAAACAAACTGAACATCTGACAGTAAAATGTAAAGGAAGCTTTTCTGCATGCACCCATTGATGAACAAGTAATCATCTGGACGCCGCAGGGATGTCAACGTAAGTTTCAATACTTAAGAATTAAAAAAAGTCTGTATGGACTCAAGCAGTCTGCAAAAATTGGTATGCCACATTCACAGACTGGATCAAGTTGGTTGCCTTCAAGGAGTCAGACAGTGATCCCTGCTTTTAAAAATCTGAGGACAACAAGTCATTCCTATTCTTTCATGTCAACAATGTAATCCTTGTGGGGGAAGGCAATAACTTCAATGACAAGTTCAACACTTGATTCAGAGACTCTCAAGCCCCCAAAACTGACACTATTCTTGGCATGAAGTTAAAAAGAACATTGAACTGTATTCTACTGAGTCAACCCCAGAACATTGAGAAAGGCTTAGAAGAGCTTGGCTTGCTGGAGTCAAGACCTTTCTCTATGCTGTTGACCCCTCATCTCCAACTGAGTGAAGCATCGGAGGAAGACTTTGAAAGGTTCAAGAAGCTCAACATAAATAAGTCTGCAATTGGACTTCTCAACTACATAGCAAGTTGAACTTGTCCAGATCTCAGTTGCTCTGTCTCCAGCCTGGATTGGTTGCAGAACAAACCTGGTCTGACACACTGGAAGGAACTCAAAAAAAACTGGCAATATCTCAACCATACCAAGGATCTGAAACCAACTCTTGCCTACAAAAAATTGAAAGGCCCCATTGAGTATTATAGGGATGCTTCCTGGGGTGAAGACCCTGCCAGTTGCAAATGTTAAGTATATTGCGGTAGAAGTACTACTATGAAGAGCGGACAATGAATAGAGGTTTGAAGAAAGAAGATACTCCATATTTGGAGTATCTGGAGATTGTCAAGTAGTGAACCGCATCCTCAAATCAGATTGGAGGTCACTCAGGAACAACCTCAGATCATACTCAATAATTGTCTAACTTCTCTTCAAGTACTCATAAAGGTGACTCAAACACTGTCATCATATTTCAACTATACTTTTTCTTTCTTATATTTCTTAATCTTTATTCCTTTTCTTCTATTCTGTTTGTTTAAGCATCAACTCAACCCTCCCACCTTTCACCACTCAAGTCTCTATTTCATGTGCCCGGTGAGATCTCAGTTTCTCTTCTTATCAACTATATATTAACCGCCATGTCTGACTTACTGGTATAGCCTAGCTCTCATCTCAGCCTCATAGTCTCAAACTCAATCTTATAGCCTTTCATAAAAAGCCTTCCAACTATATACTCGTCACAGCCTGATGTTGGTGGTCTTTCATATCATTATGTCTCTGTGTTCTTGTTGTTAATTAAATTCTTTTTCTCAGCCTGATCTCCCAGTTTTAAGCAATATAAAACCTATTGATTCTAATAGCAAATCTCAATCAGGCTATCTATGTCTGTCCATTGGTTCCCTTCTCTTTTGGAATAGTTATAAACAGCACAAAAGAAACCAATCCTCCACGGAAGCCAAACTCAATTCTCTGCTTGACTCCTATCTCAAGAGCAAATGTCCTTGCCATTTCTTGGGCAAATCCATTTTCTGGGAGAAATTTTTCAATCCAATCTATTGTCATCCAAGCATTTAATCCATAATAAAGTCTAAGATGACAAGCTGAAAAAATTTGGTTCAAACTCCAAGACTAGAAACATGGACCTCAAAACTAAAGGACTTTGTGAAGGACTCAAAGAAAGCTCCTTAACAGTTCATTTCATAGATACCAGAAAGATGCTGGCAGATCCTATAACTAAGGAAGTCAGCATGAACCAATTGAAGAAATTTACTGGTCTTGTCTTTGGAGTAAAGCAGGCTTTATCACCAGTTAAGGGGATTGTAAATCCAGGAGTGACAGTTCCCACCAAGGAAGTGACCTGATGGTTCCCGCGGCTGCTCCCACAACTGTGAATTATCTAATTGGGAGATGACTCCAATTATATCAAATTCTTAAGTCAAGACTCAGTTTTTGGATTCTCATTTTCTTTATGGTTCTCTTTTTCTTTTATCATTCTCATTTTCTTCTCCTCTTATAGCTGCACAATCAAACTCAGAGAAATCTGATTCACTCAATCTCAAAAATCAGACCAATTGGCTCAGCAATCTAATTTAACCTTGACCAACTGGCTCTCAAATCCACAATCTGATTCAACTCTAACTAGTGAGATCAACCCATGCTAAAACTCATGAGAATGTAGCTCAACCTAGAATCATATTCTTGTTTAGTTCCATCAACATCATGTTCTTTACTTGCTCATTCTCACAGCCATAGTCAATCTGGGTAAATTTTTCATTGTGTTGGTATTCATATTCATCTCCTTTTGTTTATTTGTTTACATAATCTGATTCTCATTGAGTTGTTTCTGTCATAGCTTGCTGGTTAAATATACATATCATCTTTCAGAAATATTGTTTTGAATTGCCTTCCCTTCAAAAAAGTTCTGGAATTATTTACTGCCTTTCCACAATTATAACAAGAAAGGTCAGTGTTTTGCGGGCTTGGTCTCAAGGGAGCTTTGTTCTTGTTGAAAATTTCTGTATGGATTTCATTAGGAGGGTATGACTTCCTTCTTCCCAAAGATGCATCTTCTACTTTGTTTTCAAGTATATTAATCAACTTTGAGAAGTCATCTGTAGTTTTCATACTTGTCTTTACAGCAAATGACACCTCACCATCCATCAGTGATATCAACCTGAAATTAATAATATCTTGATCCAGGTGTGGATCACATGCTCTAAGCTTTTTTCTCTGCCTAGTAACCCATGTTGCTGGTGGTTTGACACCGGGTAGGAATATGTGATTGTTTAATGCAGTCAAGCATTTCCTCTTCCAATTAGACGTACCAAGTTTTGCATTTATTTCTCTTTTCAAAAATTCCCAATCTTGTACACTGTCAGCTTGCTACTATTGCAGAGCAAGCTGCAAAAGTAACAGAAATAACATAAAAATAATAATAAGTTTAACCTAAGAAGGAGTAGGAAAAACATAAATATTATTACAAAAATTGATTCTCCACCTAAAATTAGGTAGGGTCACTCACTGACCCCACCCTTTAAATCCAAATCCTTATATTTTTAAATAATTAACAAAAGAAAGACCAAAATACCACGGCATCACTATTGAACTTTTTGGACAATTAAATATTTCACACGTATTGTCAACTATAGGTTTCACACCTGAAATTCAGTCAGAATTGAGGTTTTGTGTATATTTCAGGAGTTACAGATGGAAATGTGTTCTGTCACAATTCCCGCACGCAGCCGCGGCAGCCAATGCACCCGCGCGCGGCTGAGCTACAGCTCTGTCACTCTTTCAAAGTTGTGTACGCAGCCCCAGGCCTCTGACAAGTACGCAGCCATGGGACTACGGGTTGGAAAAGTGACAGGCGGCCTGAGAAACTTAGGTACTGTGTAAACATGCTACAACCCACGCAGGAAAATTCTACATATGTAATAAATGTTCCCGTGGATAGTAGATAATCTTAAAGTACATAAAATTATATAAAAATACTTAAATAATCTTTATACTTATTTTTTATTAAATATAATTCAAAGTACCAAAAATGTCGAAAATAAGGCAATGAATACTTCTAAAAATATATTAAAATACTTTAATATACTATTATGAGAATTTCTAGAAATCAACATTTTTTGTGACATACTAAGAAACCTTATGATGTAAAAATATTACATGAATACCCATGACTTACATTTTTAAGTAATTATTTTAGTGAATCAACTGAAATTTGAAAATAAGGAGTAAAATCAATATAATGACTTTACTCCAATTATTCAATACATAATGAGAACTCACCTGACATCAGACTATCTGTAGGAATGTATATTGAAATAATCATTAACTTACTGGGAACATTTACTAAGGATAATTAATTAAACAATAAATAAAAAGGGCAGATTGGTGTTATTCACACGTCCAAACAGCAATTATAAAGTAGAATAATTTCCAAACCCTGCAGAATTAGATGCTACCCGTTTTACAACACCAAGAACACGTGATAGGCTACCACTGGTTAACCTACTAGCCTCAGTGTCCGTCCCTTTGAGCCCCTGTACCCCTCAGAAGGAAACTTTTGGGAATCCAAAAACTATAAATAAAGAGCTCTTTAGAGGATATTGATATCCAGAGACACAGTTATATTTACATCCAGAAACCGTGCCAAGGTAATAAAATACTTATAAGGTATAAGTAAGTGATTTATGGCTTTAGTCTGATTAATAATATCTGTCCTAAACCTTTTTTTATCAATTTAAACTGCTGACCAACCTAATAACCCCAGTATACAGGTTTAACCCATCAGTTCAAATCCAAAAAGGTACCCAAAGTATTTAATGATATACCAGTGAGTATTATTATCCTTTCTCTGTCGTGGCAGCTTTTTTAAAAAGCCCCGCCACTTCACTGTGTATTTTATATACATATTATCTTTGGGCAAAATATCCTTAAAACTAAAGGTCCCAAAGTAACCAGGCGTACTTTTTTTCATACTGAATTACCTGAAGAGAGGTGTTAAAGATCCCCAATATAATTGTGGAACCTCTATAAAAATATTTAACAATCAATTTATCTATATTGATTTATAACAATAAACCATATCTAAACCAATTAACCTTGCAATAAGCTTTATCCAAATATTTTACTGATTTTTGCCGCATTTATTGAATAATATATTTATTATTTATTCTGTAACCTCTGGTAGCTAAAGGATAGCAAGGATCTTGGCATCCAGGAGGCTGACATACACCTACTGCACTCCTTCTGTCCCTATACCCTTCTGAGGCTATGCCCTTAAACAGAATGCTCAACCTACTGGTAATCAAGCTTTCAGGCAGTCCTGTCTCCTCTTCCAGGGTATAAATCCATGAAATAAATTAAGTGTGGTCAGATTCACCTTCTCTGGAGAAATCAGGCCATTCACTTATCTTTGGCAATCCCTGTAATATATGTTTAAAAACCTCACCCTTACCAGAATATTGTACAAGATTCTTGTCCTCTGCAACAGATTTGCCTTTTTTTCCGCAACTCTTGTTGGACTTGAGGTTCTGTGGCATGACTGTGGGTATCTTGGGACAAGGAGCAAAACCTAATAACAAGATTTTCATGGTTATTCTCTAATGGTTCATTTACTTTATGAATCTTGGTACTTAAGTCCCCTAGAATCTGCTCTGACACAACCTGCCATTTCAATATATCTTCTTTGACAGAGCTCAAGTTTTTATCAAACTTATTTTCTTTTAGCTCCAATGAATGACTCATTTGTAACACCATGGAGGTCAATAAGTTGAAATCCTTCTGAATTTCCTTAGATTCTTTTGATGATTCTTTCAAGGATTCACTAATATTTGTTAACTTTTCATTGAAGTTAATTAAACCAGTTGTCTTCAATTTTCTCAAGTCTAGCTCTATTGTATTTTTAGTTCCTCTATATCTTTCACAGAACTGGCCAGAATGTACTCCAAAGTCAAACTTTCTGAAACAATAAAAGAATATTTTTAATCTATGGCTGCAAATCCTTAAATACAATATTTGTTTGTGTTTACCACTGCCATCTTAATATGAAGAGTCTCATTAAATAAAATATTTAAAAATTTATCTAGCAAAATTTCTGATTCTATGGACAACTTCAGCCCCTCTTTGCTCTTTTGGCCCTCTCTTCTTCTAAGAATTGGAAGCATCCCTGGAGTGACCAGGCCATCCTCATCATCTCCCCATAGATTGAGTTCCTGTGCTCCCTTTTTCTCCTCATTCATTTCCCCTTTCTGAGGGGAGGGGAGGGCTTATTGATCCTCAAAGGCTCATGGAATCCTGAAGCTACTTGTGAAGGTGTAGCCTCCTCTGGTAATTTTTTCTTTACCCTTGGTTTTGACATCACTGGCCTCTTTATCTGAGTTGGATCCCTGGACTCCGTCTCCTTCATCAACCTTTCCCTTCCTATTGATTTGATGAGGTCCCTGTATGTCAACAGGGCCTGAGTCAAGAACTTGGATTGGTTCTCAATGTTGTTTGCTGCTACCACCTCCAGGTAGTTTATTTTGTTCTGAATTTTGCAGGTCAAAAGGTTTTCTGTGCCTGGAGGGAGGTTGTCTTCTCTTCTGGTTCAATTCTTCTTGGGGAACAGGCTCAGCCCCCTTGCTCCTTGTCAAAATTGCAAAAAAAAGTTTCAGATTTTGATTAGCTCTCTTTAGCCTGTTTTGATTTCACAGTCTCTAAGGCTATGATAGGGAATCATGACTCATGGTGCATGATTGTGTCTGTTGCTGGCAATCTGGCTCTTCCTTTTGGCACTAAACTACTGGAAATAGCTTTGTTGATCTTGCTAGGCTGGTTGGTATTGGTTCCAACACAAAAAAACAAGCTTTCCCTCAATTAGAGGGGAGGAAAAATTCAATATATAACTGCCTTGAAATATTTTTGGGGACAAGACATTATGTCAGATCAATAATTTGTTGCTTTTATCATGATAATTGATTGCTTCCTTTTTTTATATATGCTACAGTAACATCAATTTTTTCACCCAATTGAACAACTTTTTGCCATCATTTGTATATGATCTCTTAAGATACTCACCCACCATTCCACTTGATCAATCACCCTCTTTGCGGCCAATTAGACTATGATGCAGGAGTACGCTTTGATCAAAAATCCTGTAAATTGATCACTGGAACTATTGCTGTGCTAGAAAATCAGGTTGTTTCAGTGAAAGAGATATCTAAAACAATAATCAGCTTACCACAGTCCCTGTAGACAATATGGAGACTGGCCTGCGCTAGCACTGTGGTTCTGCAAGTGATCCTCTGACTCAAAACTGAAACTTGGGAATTATCTCTCTCTTACGTTCTGACGGTAAGAGTCACTCAAAGCTGCACAAAAACAGCTGTATAGAAATTCATAGAAAGGAATGAAACTTCCTGTCAGTGTCAGGTAGGGGGTTACCATCTAACTGTGTCACAAATTTGATTGTCTTTATCAATATTGGAAGCTACAGGTCCTATGGCAATCACCAAATTCACAATTGGGTCCATTGTATGAGCACTTCAATCTAATGCTTGGTGATCAAATTCTTTGTATGTAGACAATAAGAAGATCAGGATCTTCAAATCCAAAAAAATGTCTATGAGACATGATTTTTGCTTTTCTTTTTTTTAAAAAAATCAATTTTTTCTGTGTTTTTTCCTTTTCTGCCAAAAAAACAGAATAATTAGAAGCACAAGTCAGAAAATTATCAATGTAGGAAATGGTTTTTTCCAATCCAAAACTCAACCTCATTTGCAAATAAACCACTACGGAATGAATTCACCAATTTTAAAATTTTGAAATTTTTGCCTTTTTCTTTTTTTTTTTTCTTTTTTTTTCTTTTTTTTTTTCTTTTTTTTTCTTTTTTTTTTTTCTTTTTTTTTTCTTTTCTTTTCTTTTTTTTTTCTTTTCTTTTTCTTTTCTTTTTCTTTTTTTCTTTTCTTTTCTTTTTTTTCTTTTTTTTTTCTTTTTTTTTTTCTTTTTTTTTTCTTTTTTTTTTTTTTTTTTCTTTTTTTTTTTTTTTTTTTTTCTTTTTTTTTCTTTTTTTTTCTTTTTTTTTTCTTTTTTTTTTCTTTTTTTTTTCTTTTTTTTTCTTTTTTTTCTTTTTTTTTTCTTTTTTTTTCTTTTTTTTCATTTTTTTTTTCATTTTTTTTCATTTTTTTTTTCATTTTTTTTCATTTTTTTTTCATTTTCATTTTCTTTTTTTTCATTTTCATTTATTTTTATTTTATTTTATTTTATTTTTCTTTTTTTTCTTTTTCTTTCTTTTTCTTTTCTTTTTCTTTTTTTTCTTTTTTTTCTTTCTTTTTCTTTTCTTTTTCTTTTTTTCTTTTATTTTTCTTCTTTTTCTTCTTTCTTCTTTTTTTCTTTTTTTCTTTTTCTTTTCTTTTTCTTTTCTTTCTTTTTCTTTCTTTTTCTTTCTTTTTCTTTATTTTTCTTTCTTTTTTCTTTTTTTCTATTCTTTTTTCTATATTTTATGGAAAGAATCAAAAAAATATTAAAAATGGACAAAACTGCCAAAAATGCGTACGCAATAATGCCAGACACAAAAAAACAAAGTTTTTAAATTTTAAAGCAATCAATCCCAAAAAATTCAAAAATTTACTGTTTTTCTTGTGGGTGATGTCAAATTCACGGCTCCAACCATGTGGTAGTTGTGCAGGGCCCTAAACAGTTGAAATGAGCTGTGGGGGCCCATAGAAGACTAAAAGGGGCCATTTCAAACACGCGCCACCCCTGGGTGGTTGTGTAGGAGCCGTTTACCCCCCAAACATGGCAATTTTGAGCTGTGCACCCCCATAAACAGCTAAAAAATGCCATTTTTGGGGGTGCAAAACCCCCCAGAAGTTGTGCCATAATTTTGGGAAACCCCTGGACCGCACTTGGGTTCCGTCAAACCAAATTTGGGATCAAGGCATACTTTGCGGTACTGTTGTTCCACACCTAGATATTCCAAATAGAATTTTAAGTGAAACCAAAGTGAAAGTAAAGTGAAAATTGAAATCACATGGAAATATGCAAACATTTCTTTCTCAAATCAAAAGTGAGCAAACTTGTTTTGTTCAATTGAAAGTTGGATTGAATAATAAAGTATACCATTGCATTTTTTTGCATGGGAACAATGGCAAGCCCCCCTTCTGACATGGCTGCGTGGAAGGTCTACATGGATAGTGCCATCAAAAACGCTTTGGAAAAAGAAAAAAAGGATTTGGGTAATGAAACATTGGAAGACCCAATTGCATCCTCATCAAGGGTGACACTTGAGGGAAAAAATGTTTCACAGTGGGATTTGGCCTCTTGTCTTGAGTAAAATTTTATGTTAAGGGTCTTTGCCGTATTTAATTTCATTGAAACTGATGGAGAGCATGCCCTCAAGATAACTATGTAACTATGACAGATCCACTTGACCCACCTCCTTTGAGAGCTTTTCCTAATAGGGAAGAGGCACAAAACTATTTTCAAAAATGGGCTATGAAGCATGGTTATGCTCTGACAGTTTTTAACTCCAAGAAAGATAAATATATGGATTTAGCCTGTGATTTCCATGGTTCCTATTGAGGACAAATTCTTACCAAACAGTCTAGAAAAACTCACACAAGGAAGTTTGGGTGCAAGTTTTTAATCCATGAAGGTTGCACAAAGGCAGACCCCTTGTGGAAAATCTGTTATAACTAAACCAAACATTACCATAAACCATCTGAAAATCTCTCTGTGCATCCTCAACTGAGGAGAATCTCTGGGCAAGCCTTGGATCTACTTAAGGAAGGCATGAAATATGGGCTTGATACGTTACAAATTAAGAGAAAATTTAGCAATATTTATGGGCGGGATTATGTTGATGACCAAAAAATCTATAACACTAAGCAGAAGGTAAAATTTGCAGAACTTCAGGGGAAATGTGTTATGGAGGTAATCAATAAACATCTTGAAGAAACAAGTTGGATTCACTGGTCAAAGTACAGTGGAGAGGGTCACTTGAAGGACCTTTACTTAGCACATCCTGAGGCAGCAACGCTTTCAAAACAATTCCATAATATTGCTATGTTGGATTGTACTTATAAGACAAATAAGTACAAAAACCTGCTATTGCATGTTTCAGGAATGAAAGCCAATTGGAAAACTTTCAAAAAGATCTCGTTTTTATAACAAAAGAAAATTTTGAGTTCTAAAGTTGGTCTGTAAATGAATTAAAGGAGTTGGCTTATGATCCTGAGAGACTTCCAAAAGCATTTGTTACGGAACATGAAAAAGCTCTGTTTTGTGCTGTTGAATCTAGTTTACCTGAGAAATTATGAAAATGTTACACTTGGCACTTGTATAAAAACATACAAGAAAACTGTAAAGCGTGCTTTGTTAATGACGTTGAAGGATGTAAAAGCTTTATCGCTCTGTGGGAAAATTATGGGGCCTCAAAGACCAAGGAGGAGGGGGAGGTAAATGATGCAGAAATCAGAGTAGGTCCAAATAACTGCTTCTTATTCTTCCTGGTTTTGGGTTATGAACTTTTGACTTGTATAGTGGTTCTTGAAAGACTATGGGGATGTACTTGAGTATATGGAAAATAACATTTTCCCTATCAAAGAGACGTTTGTAACAGCGTGGACTTGTATAAACCCAGATTTTGGAAAAAAAACAACATCTTGGGTTGAAGGGGCCCATGAAACTCTTAAAAAATTCCTTGAAAACTCTTCAGGAAACTTGTTGGATGTTTGGAAAAGAGTTGATGGAACAGTTTTGAATCAAATTAAATTGGTTCATGCATCACTTTATAACTCTTGAATTAAGTTAGGGAAAGTTCTTCCACCTGAACTGTTACCCTTGGGTTACAAATTGTTTTCAGAGGCAATTAATCTTATTTGGGAACAATTCAAGAAATTCAAACGTGATCATGATGGCAAAGTGTGCACCAAGTCATATTCCAAGACTATGGGTTTGCCCTGTTCTCACCAAATAGTTGACCTTCTAGCATTCAGAAGATCCATGGTACCCAAATATGTTCATCCTCAGTGGAGTTTGGACTATGATCATTGCAGTTCTAGTTCTGTAAGTTGGCTTAAGTTGGATTGTTCAAATCACTATGTGATTAATGCTTTTTGATTAATGATTCCTAATTCACTAATGGTTGATCCTTTTGAATTTTTCAAATGCAATGTTGATGAAATGCTAAGAATTCCTCAATTACATGAAAGGGTGAATGCAATGATCTTGGAATCTCCAGATCATGAGCAAAGCGGCCAATTGAATTATATCATTTGGAAGATTAAAAAATATCAAAAAAAGCCAACACTTGAACCTAAAGTCTTACAATAAAGTAGGGGCAGCCCAAAATTGACAGATACTCAGCAAGAACCATCTTGGTTTGAGTATGTTGAAAAACAACTCAAGGGGGAAGAAAGGACTAGATGGGCTCCAAATAAGAAAAGAAAAAAGATTTTAAGTCTCTCTTTTGGGATATGTTCATTTTTTTGGTTTAATGAACTTAGTTAATAACAAATGATGAATTTTTAGTCAAAGTTGACGGAATCTGAATCTGAATTTCATAGTTCAGAGGAAGAGAATGAAAGTGAATTGTTATCACTTTTTTTGGAATCAGAATCCTCTTCAGAGGAAGAGAACAGCAGCAAAGCTCAACCAGAAGCTCTTCTTGGGTGAGTATTCATTTAAGTGATCTGATTAAAGAAATGAATACTAAGTTAGTTTTCATGATAGGAATCAAACATGAAATACCTCAATCAAATACCCAAGAAATTCCACAAGTTCTTTGGTGAGGTTTGGTATCCAATTGGAGATGAGGATTGCCAATTTAGAGTCATTGAAAAATATCTTGGTTATGAACAACATGGTTTGTTTAAAGTTAGGCAGGAAATGATTGAAGCATTGGAGAAACATAAAGCATGCTACATTAAGATGCTTGGTGGAGCAAAGGAGGTTGAAAAGATTGAACAAAGAATTGATATTGAAGACCTCAATTGAAATATTCCCTCCTCAAAATGGGTGGCTCAATTAGATATGGGACAAATCATAGAAGACACATATTCCAGACCTATATGTTTCATTTCATTGAAGTCATGTGATACTTATACTCCATTGAAAAATGGAGTTACTGATCAATCAGATCCAATTTTCATTTCCTTTGTAAACAATAACCACTGGGTTCTATTGGTACTTGAGGGAGAAATGATTCCAATCCCACCCATTCTAGCAAAACCACATTCCTTGATTTCTAAAATAGCCTCTGGTTGGGTTGATCATCTCAAAAACCAACTGCAAATGTATTCTAGATTATAGAGATTATAGACTTTGACTTCATTTCATCATTGGGTTTCATATAAATTGTAATTCTAGTGAAGCTAACAAGTTTTATTAATATATAGGGTTATCACATTTTGAACATGATTTTAAGCCTCCTGGATTCCAGATCATTGCTATCCTTTAGCTACCAGAGGTGATAGAATGAATAATAAATATATTATTCAATAAATGCAGCAAAAATCTGTAAAATATTTGGATAAAGCATATTGCAAGGTTGATTGGTTTGGATATGGTTTAATATTATAAATCAATATTAATCAATTTATTATTAAATATTTTAACAGAGGGGCCAAAATTATATTGGGTATCTTTAACACCTCTCATCAGGGAATTCAGTTTGAAAACACATAGAACTGGTGTCAGCTTGCTACTATGTACAGAGCAACCTGTCATAGCAACACAAAACTATAAAAAAAGCATATCTCAATTAAAAATAAGGATTGAGAAATAAATAAATATTATTACAGAAATGGATTCCTCATCCAAAATTAGGTAGGGTCACTCACTTACCCCACCCTTGAAATCCAAGTCCTTACATATTTAAAATAATCAAAAAGATAAGTACCAAAAATTACGACCCCAGTATGGCAGCTTTTTCCCATGCTTAAATTTCACACGTGTTGTCACGTCTAGGGTTTACACCTAAAATTCACTCAGAATTGAGGTGTTGTGTATATTTTAGGAGTTACACGCGGAAATGTGTTATGGCACAATTACCGCGCACAGCGCCAAAGCATTACATACCCCTACGTACTCATAGTAGCAGCTTCCGGCTTACTAGAGACCCACCCGCAGATAGTTCTGCCACGCATGCAGCGGATCCTACCCCGCGCGCATCTGAACCGACTGATCCCCGCGTCTGGATCCATTGTGACTAATCTGACAACCAGGTACCGCTCAAAAGAGCTACAATCAAATTAGGGTTGCCTGGAATATGTAACAAGTTGACATATGCATTAGTAATGATTTAAAAGGATCAACACTTAATTAATTAAAATTAATAAAAATTAAATTGAGAAAATTTTTTAATAATAAATTAAAGATTAAGGATTACCACGTTAATCATTGACTCTGATCTTTAAAGACCACAAAAAACTCAAAGGAGTGTTCATAAAAATTATTAAACATTATCTGCTTGATCAGCAGATGATGTAAAATGAGTAAACGTCCAAGTCTGTTCACTTTAAAGCAATAATAAAAATATAAATGCAGGATGAGTGCAGAATGATTAAATTTATGCCATAATAGATTAACAGATCCTGGGGCTAAAATGATAAAAAAATCCAGCAGATCTAGTGTCACATGATTAACAGCACCAAGTGGACGTGCAAATCATTCTCTGACTGGCTTGCCAGCCTCAGCCCATGAGAAGAACCCTATCTACGCTCCCTCAGAAGCTCAAAATCACCCCAAAAAGGTATTTATACAGACCTCTTTGGATCCATTATTCCATCATCAGTTTACCAGGAATTATTATTATCAATCAGACACCGTGTCATTGTTAGTAAATTGCTTATGAATAGTCTAAGCAAGTGGTTTATAACCAAGTCTGTAGTATTATTATTCATTTCTTAAAACCAATCAACCCTTGAAGTTTAGTCAGGCAATCCACCCCATCTGCTCTGAAACCCTTCCCATTATTGCAGGATTTTTGTGATAAAGTGCTCATAGTGAGTGTTTCCCTTCCTGTCTAGGCCAGTGTGCTGTTATGCCTGGCCATTAGAGTAATAAGCCCTTTCTAAGGCACCCATCTTCACTCCAAGGTTCTTAAACTGCCTAAGGAGGCCCCTTGAAGAGAGGTTGCTTTGACTTTAAACACCCCCAGTAGTACAATGCTGTGGCCCCTCTTTTATATACATACTGAAAACCTTTTATTGCCAAACCAATTAAACCTTGCAACTTCTCTTATTATATTATTTATTTGACCCTCTAAGCGTTTATTTTTGGAATAGTAATAATTATTATTATTCCAGTATTTTTATCACTCTCTGTAACTAAAGGACTGCAAGGTTCCTGGTATCAGAGAACTGACAACTGGGGGTCTGGCTGGGAAATATCCTTAAACAATTAATCTCTGATTATTTAATCCTTGGACCAGTCTATTTTTTAAAAAAATAAGTTAAAATACTTATAACAAATATTTTTGATCCTTTGTTTCTCTAGTGGATCTTAAGACCAACGGAGAATTGATGAATTATTATTTGAACCTTCTTAAAAATAGAAAAAGAAGAAAAACTCTGTAACTTTGTCCCTGCTGTTATAACTCCTGAGAAACAACAAGAGAAATTGCTTTATTATAAACAACAGGTTACAAAGGACAAAGAACTTGAGCTTGAAATAATTATCAATTTCAATTCTTTATTAAGGCAACATAAGGAGTGGAAAATTTATCAAAGGAAGCTTGATATTTATGAACTAAATAATCCTGAAGATAAAGAAAAATTCAAAACTAAAAAAAGTGATTATTTTTCTGAAAATATCATCTTGACACGTAAAAATACAAAAAAATATTAAACTTATATTTTTTTGTTTTTGTCCATCTCAGTGGATTTTGTTTTTGGTGATCTCATTGACCAGGACCTCCTAGAGGACTTCCCATGCAGTGTACCCTTGGACTTACCCTTGGATTTATCCCAGGATATGATTGGAACTCACTCAGACCCCGCTGGAATACCCTCCAAGGACAGTTTCAATCCCAACCAAGTGTTGGTATCTTGAATTTAACCTTAAGTAAGTTAAAATATATACAAAAAAATTATTAAAAATATAAATACTCAAAATATAAATTTTTTTTATATTTTTACGTCTTTTATCAAAAGTTTTGACAAAAGACTTACTCATTTTTTGGTGCTATGTACCAAAACAGGCGCAACACCCTTGCAACAGGTAGAGCCCCATCATATGAATGTCTGCCCGGAGGAACCCGTATGCGCAAGGACTCCAGTTGGGAGCGCGATGAGGGGGCTCAAACGCCTGACCATATCATCAGGCGGGACAACAACGGCAACAACCTCCGCCACAAACTCAACCAACAGAGCATTGGAGAACCACCCATTGCCCAATAACTTATCCCAGGAGGATACTGGTCCTCCTATGCCACCCCAGCTATACTCAACGAAGGAGGAAAGAGTCAAGGTGTTAGTGAAAGAGCACATGAGCTATTGGGAAAAATTCAAGTTGACTCAGACCCAGGAGGATCAGCGAGGCATGAGAAAAGCTATTCCTGTGGCAAAGAAATCTCAGATTTCTCTGCAAAAGTTGATCCCAAAGAAAGAAGTAGAAGGCTACATGCAGAACGGGAATCCTTGGGATCAGTTAGCTTCCTTAAAGGGAAAGGACCCCAAAAAGAAGAGGTCCTCAGCCCATCAGAAGTTAAGGAACCCAAAGGATTGGGACAGCATAATATCCTTAGCCCAGAAGTGGAAAAAGGTGTACCACAATTAGATTTAGAAGCTCTTAATAGCTTTTCTGTAAATGTGTCTCACAATTTTAGGGTTATCAGCCAATTTTTTGACAAACTTTATCAACAATTGAACAGATTGAGTCTGAGTATTTTCAGAGTGATTGATACCCTGTATGAGAATTGATGAGTTGATATAAAACAAATCAATGATAGTATAAAATCTAGTAAGTTGGACCTGATGAAACATATTGATGATAACCAATCAATTCTTCAGGAAAATATTCTTGCAACCATGAACCACCTTAAGGAAGAAGTTAAGAAAACCAGTCCTACTCCTTCAGCTCACCTGATTAACAAAATTGATTGACTAAACAACAAGCTTGATTTGGAGTTAGGTATGATTAAGAATGATCTTAGAGATCTTAAAGTCAATTCTACTAACTCCCCAGTCATTGACCTGGAAGAAACTAGACCTGCTAGGTTCACCAGTACTCCTAGTGTTCCTCTCAGAACCATGAAAACTAGTAATGAATCTTTTAGGCCCAGTCCTACTCCTGAGATAGAACAGGCTTTGAAGTTACTTCCTCCCATTACTGAATGGCCTAAATTCTCTGGAGAAGGAGAATACAACCATGTCAGTTTCATTAAATTCATAGATTATACCCTTGCTTCTTATGAAATTCCTGATACAATAGTTGTGGTAAGATTGCCCAGACTATCTGAAGGAGTGGCTCTTGATTGTTTTATCAATAAAAGACAAGAAGTTTGATTTTATCCTGGAGTTCTTGGAAAGAACTGATAAAAGTACAATTTGGTACTAGGATTTGGAAAAGAAAGATGATGAAAACTTTTGAAACCCCCCATTTGATCTATCCAAGGACAAACCTCATAAGTGGTGCTTAGACCAGAAAATGAGGTTAGACTGTTTTTATCCAGATGCTGAGAAAGAAGAAGTCAATTGAAGACTTCTCAACTTATGTCCCAGAAAAATCAACTACAGTGTAAGGTGCAGAATGCCTATAGACTCTGATCTTTCTACCTTGATAGGTTTATTGTTAGAAACTATTGATATAAATGGTCTAAATAAGAGAGTCAACAGACTCCTCAGAGAACAAAATAATAGAAACAGGGAAGAGTATATGGCCAAAACTAAGAAATCCCCTGCCACTAATCCAACTACCTTGGAAGTCAAGAAGACTCCAGAGTCAAAGAAAAAAGTATGTTGGAACTGTAACCAAACAGGACATGTAAGACCTGATTTTCCTCTACCTAGGAAAAGGATTAATCCTATTGAAGGAGAAGAGTATTATTATCCTGACCCCCACCTTGATGATACTGATGGATCACTTTCTGAGTGTGAATTGATGATCACTAACCCCATCAATGCTATTGAAGGAAGTATTGAGTCTTCTCTAGACATAAATTCTGTTAATAAGGATTCTAACTTACCCCAAAAATGGAATCCCAACATGAGGATCCACCACATCTCTGATGCTAAGGCCTTGATTCTGAAACCTTCTGCCACTAAAAGTTACACTTCAGGCAAAACATGCTCCACTACTGCTTTGATCCAAGGTTCCCCTGTTAAGTTACTCTTGGACAGTGGATCACTTTGCTCTTGTGTTGGTTCAACTTATTTGGAGAAACAAGACCCAAACTGGAAACTGAACTTTTTACCTGTACCTCAGGCTAAGTTCAGCAGTTGTAATTATTCTCTTAATGCTGTTGGAGTATGGTCCTCTGATATCATACTCCCTCACTCTCAAGGGTCACTTAAACTGAAAATTGAATTTGTAGTACTCCAGAACGGTGTATGTGATTACTTCATCCTTGGTACTTGTCAGCTCTCTGATACCAGGAACCTTGCAGTCCTTTAGCTACAGAGAGTGATAAAAATTCTGGAATGATAATAATAATCATTATTCCAATGATAAACACTTAGAAGCTCAAATAAATCATTTAATAAGAGCAGTTGAAAGGTTTAATTGGTTTGGTAGTAAATGGTTTTCAATATAATAAAAAAGAAGAGGGGCCACAGTATTATACTACTGGGGATCTTTACAGACTAGCAACCTCTCTTCAAGGGGCTTCATTATGCAGTTTAAGAACCTTGGAATAAAGATGGGTGCCTTAGAAAGGAATTATTCCACTAGTGGCTGGGCTTAACAGCACAAATGGCCAAGACAGGAAGGGTAAAACTCACTCTGAGCACTTTACCACGAAAATCCCGGAATAATTGGAAGGGTTTCAGAGCAGATGGGGTAGATTGCTTGACTAAACTTCAATGGTTGATTGGTTAATAAAGCTAAATAATACTACTACAGACTAAGTCATAAATCACTTGCTTATCTTCATATAAGCACTTGATCAATAATGACACGGTGTCTGATTGATAATAAATAATTCCTGGGAACTGATGATGGAAGAATGGAGCAAAGAGGTCTGTATAAATACCTTTTTGGGGTGATTTTAACCTTCTCAGCGCACATAGAGAGGGTCCTGTTCATGGGCTGAGGATGGCAAGCCAGTCAGGGCAAGATTGGCTCGTCCACTTGGTGCTGTTAATCAACTGTCCTTAGATCTGCTGGATTTCTGTACTATTTTAGCCACAGGATCTGTTAATCTGTTATGGCGTAAATTTGATTATTCTGTACTCATCCTTCATTTGTTATAGATATTGCTTTAAAGCGTGCAGATGTGGATGTTTACCAATCTTTCATTATCTGCTAATCATTTAGATAATTTTTAGTAATTTTTATGAACACTTGTTGGAGTTTTTCTGTGGTCTTCAAAGATCAGGATAAGTGATTTATGTGATAATCCTTGATCTTTGATTTATTATTAAAAAATGTTCTAAACTTAATTTTCATTAATTTTATTTAAGTTTTGATCTTTTTAGATCATTAGAAATGCATATGTCCATTTGTTACATATACTAGGCAACCCTAACTAGGTTGTAGCTCTTCTGAGCGGTACCTGGTTGTCAGATTAGTCACGACTGATCCAGATGCGGGGATCAGTTAGTACAGATGCGCGCGGGGTAGGATCCGCTGCGTGCGTGGCATAATCAGCTGTAAGCGGGTCTCTAGTATGCGGGAACCTGCTGCTACTAGTACGTAGGGTTATGTAATGATGCAGGGCTGCGCGCGGGAATTTTGACATAACACATTTCTGCGTGTAACTCCTAAAATTTACACAACCCCTCAATTCTGAGTGAATTTTAGGTGTAAACCCTATACATGAAAATACGTGTGAGATATTAGAATGGCCAAAAAGTGCCATACTGGTGTGGTAATTTTAGTATTTTTCTTTTTAATTATTTTAAAAATATAAGGACTTGGAATTCAAGGGTGGGGTCAGTGAGTGACCCTACCTAATTTTGGGTGGGGAATCCATTCCTGTAAAAATATTTATGGATTTCTCACTCCTTATTTTGTTACTTGAGATATTCTTACTTTTCATAGTTTTGTGTTACTATTTGACAGTTTTTCTCTGTACATAGTAGCAAGCTGACATTCCCCCGCTCCAAGATATGTCTATATCTGAAAACAAATTTTGGGTCAATGCCTCCTGTTGGCTCTGTAGTTCCTTGGATTCTCTCCAATTAACCCACCAAGCAGTTTGTTTAACCTTATCCAAGTTTCTATCAGCAGACAAATGACCAGATGAGCAGTTATCATGGCACTCAGCCAGAACATGTTTGATATGGTCATCCTTAGTTAAGACTATAAAACTTAAATGTTGATGCCTATAGTATAAAGATCATCCCATATGGTGAACCTTCCAGCTTTTTATTGTTTCAAAAGAGGTTCAGGTAGGCTATTTATCAATTCAGGAGGTGGAGAATTACTTTCCATAATAGTGATAAGAGTCTTTATGCCAGAACTGTAAGCTTCTTTGATTGAGTTGAAAAATGATTCATTCAGTTTACAAACGTGGATTCCCATTATAGGAGCTTCAATGTTTAACCTGTTAATGTTAAGGATAGGGAAGATATCATTATCCTCTGGATAATAAGCAGGGTTACTTGGGTCATTGGGTAACGGATTCCTGCTTAAACTATCAGCATTCTGGTTTTTAGTCCCAGCTCAATGAACTATGGTCATCTGTCCTCTGTACTGTTGTATAGCTATCTGCCATCTCAACATGTGCCTACTAGGGGTCTTCATGTTCATCAATTTCCTGACAGCGTTGCAGTCAGTAATAACAGTGAAGTTGGTGCCTTCTAAGTAATAATGGAGCTTCTCTAGAGCCCATACTAAGGCTAGACATTCCATTCAGCTTTCACCGTACCTTTTCTCAGTGTCTTTAATTTTTCTGGATATGAAGAGTATAGGTTCTTCCACTGGTTTATCATCTTCTATGAATTCCTGGTGTAAAGCAGCTCCTAGCCCTTCCATGCTGGCATCTATTTAGAGCTTGAAAGTTTTAGAGTAATCTGGCTGGATCAGTACTGGAGCTGAAGTCATTTCCATTTTGAGTTCCTCATAGTTCTTGACTCTGTCATGAGTCATTTCAAACACGGTGGTGTTGTAGCAGCTCTCATACAGACATTTGGTTAGAAGAGCAAACTTTGGTAAATACTTCCTATAGTAGCTGCAGAAGCTGATAAAGGATAGGAGTTCAGTTTTATTCTGAGGCATAGGCCTATTGATTACTGCTGCTATCTTGTTTTAGTCAGCAGCTAAGGTTAGTCCAGAGAAAATGTGTCCTAAGGCTTTGAGTTCCCCGTAGCCAAAGTTACACTTTTTCATTGATACTTTCAATCCTACGGCAGAGATGGTTTTGAGGACTAGCCTTAATTTCTCCATGTGAGTATGCCAATGATCAGAGTAAATGATAATATCATCAATGTATACCATCATCCATCCCTGTCTGATGAATAATCCTAGGACTATGTCCATCATCCTTTTAAAATGAGAAGGAGCATTTTTAAAACCAAAAGGCATCCTAAGATACTCATAAATTCCCAAATGACAGATAATTCTCATGAATCTTTGGCTATCAGGGCTGATAGGTATTTGGTGAAAAACTTTCAGCATTTCCATGGTAGTGATGTACTTAGCCTTGGACATGTTATGCAGAGCATGGTCAATTCTTGGAATTGGATAATAATCAGCTTGGGTGTAGTTGTTAAGCATTCTAAAATCTCCAACCATTCTTGACTTATCATTGTGCCAAGCTATAATTACTGGGGGAGTGATACCCACTTGTTCATTGTGGCCTACTTTCCTTAAGACTTGTAAGTCAACCAACTCTTGAATATGGGTTTCCAGAGCATCTCTGGATTTTGGACTAGAAGGGTAAGCAGGTCTCCTGAGGTTAGGTGGGTAAGGAGGCTTAATAGTTAGAGTTAGGATCATATCATGTCCTTTGATGTTACCAATGGGGTGATTCTTGGTACCAAAAGCATTCTGATTTTCAAAGCATACTTGTAGGATATCCCATTTCTGTTCTTCATTGAGAAGGGAATTCAAAGCAGCTTGAGAGAAGTATTCCTGATTGAACTTCTCTAAGTGTTTTTCATAAGTTGAATCAGAAGTTTGAGCATTTACATGGCATATTTGGAACTTCTTATTCCAGTCTCCACCTATAGTGAAGTATCTACCCTTGCTTTGGAATACATCTATACCATATAAGCAAAGAGACTCATTTCCAAGGATAAAATAATCACATACTCCATTTTGGAGAACTACAAATTCAATGTTCAGTTTGAGTGATCCTTTAGAGTGAGGGAGTATGATATTAGAAGACCATACTCCAACAGCTTTGAAAGCAGAATTACAACTGCTGAACCTAGCCTGAGGTACTGTTAGTAGGTTCAGCTTCCAGTTTGGGTCTTTTTTCTCCAGATAAGTTGAACCAACACAAGAGCAAAAGGCTCCACTGTCTAGAAGTGAATTAACAGGGGAACCTTGGATCAAACCAGTAGCATAGAATTTTTTTCCTGAAGTGTAACTTTTACCGGCAGAAGGTTTAGAGTCAAAGCCTTAGCCTCAGAGATGTGGTGAATCTTCATGTTGGGATTCCACTTTTGAGGTAAGTTAGAATCCTGATTGAAGGAATTTATGTCCAGAGAAGACTCAATACTACCTTCAATAACATTGATAGGGTTAGTGATAATTAGATCACAATCAGAGAGTGATCCATAAGTATCATCAAGGTGAGGGTCAGGATTGTCATACTCTTCTCCTTCAATAAGATTAATACTTTTCCTAGGTAGAGGAAAATCAGGTTTTATGTGTCCTGTTTGGTTACAGTTCCAACATACTTTCTCTTTTGATTCTGGAGTCTTCTTGACTTCCAAGGTAGATGGATTAGTAGCAGGGGATTCTTTATTTTTGGCAGTATATTCTTCCCTGTTCCTAGTATTTTTTTCCCTGGGGAGTCTATTGACCCTTTTATGAAGACCATTCATATCAATAGTCTCTTCTAATACACCTATTAAGGTGGAAAGATCTGAATCCATAGGCATTCTGCACCTTACACTGTGGTTTATCATTCCGGGACATAAGTTGAGGAGTCTTTCATTGACTTCTTCTTTATCAGCCTCAGGATAAAAAAAGTCTAACCTCTTTTTCTGGTCTAAGCACCACTTATGAGGTTTGTCCTTGGATGGATCAAACTGGGAAGTTTCAAAAGTTTTCATCATCTTTCTTTTCCCAATCCTGGTACCAAACTGCACTTTGATCAATTCTTTCCAAAAATTCCAGGATAAAGATCCAACTTCTTCTCTTTTATTGATAAACCAATCAAGAGCTACTCCTTCAAATAGTCTGGGCAATCTTACCACAGCTATTGCATCAGGGAGCTCATAAGAAGAAAGAGTATAGTCAATAAATTCAATCAAACTGACATGGTTGTATTCTCCTTCCCCAGAGAATTTAAGCCATTCAGTGATGGGAGGAAGTAGCTTCAGAGCCTGCTCCATTTCAGGAGTAGGACTGGGTCTGAAAGACTCATTTCTAGTTATCCTGGTTCTGGGAGGAAACCTAGGAGTACTGGGGAACCTAGCAGGCCTAGTTTCTTCTAGGTCAATGACCGGAGAGTTAGTAGAATTGATCTTAAGATCTCTGAGATTGTTCTTAATCATACCTAATTCCAAAACAATTTTATTGCTTAATGAGTCAATTTTGTTAATCAGATGAGCTGAAAGAGTAGGACTAGTTTTCTTAACTTCTTCCTTAAGCTGGTCTATGGTTGCAAGAATATCTTCCTGAAGAATCCATTGGTTGTCATCAATATGTTTCATCAGGTTCAACTTACTAGCTCTTATACTATCCTTGATTTGTTGTATTTCCAACTCATCAATTCTCATAATCTGAGACTGAGTGTCAGTCACGCTGAAAATACTTGAACTTAATTTGTCCAATTGTTGATAAAATTTGTCAAAGCATTGGCTAATAATAGTAAAATTGTGAGACACATTTACAGAAAAGCTATTAAGAGCTTCTACATCCAATTGTGATACACCTTTTTCCACTTCTGGGCTAAGGATATTATGCTGTCCCAATCCTTTGGGTTCCTTAACTTCTGATGGGCTGAGGACCTCTTCTTTTTGGGGTCCTTTCCCTTTGAGGAAGCAACCTGATCCCAAGGATTCCAGTTCTGCACATAGCCTTCTACTTCTTTCTTTGGGATCAACCTTTGCAGAGAAATCTGAGATTTCTTTGCCTAAGAAATGGCTTTTCTCCTACCTATTTGATCCTCCTGGGTCTGAGCCAACCTGAATTATTCCCAATAGCTCACATGCTCTTTCACTAATACTTTGACTCTTTGCTCCTTGGTTCAGTCCAGCTGGGGTGGCGTGGGAGGACCTGTACCCTCCTGGGATAACATGGTTGGCAACGGATGGCTCTCCAACAGTCTGTTGGTCTAGTTGGTGGCCGCTGTCTTTGCTGTTGTGGTCCCGCCTGACGCTATGGTCACGGGTTTGAGTTCCCTCATTGTGCTTGCAACTGGAGTCCTTGCGCGCACAGGTTCGTCCGGGCAGAGATCCATATGATGGGGCTCTACCTGTTGCACGGGTGTTGCACCTATTTTGATTCATAGCACCAAAAGAAATGTGTAAATCTTTTGTTGAAACTTTGAAAAAAAGACTCCAAAATTATAAAAACAATATTTTGTGTGTGTTTCATATTTTGAATAATTTTTTATAAATATTTTGAATTAATTAGAGTTAAATTCAAGGGTACCAACACTTGGTAGGGATCACAACTATCCTTGGAGGGTATTCCAACGGGGTCTGAGTGAGTTCCAATCAGATGCTGGGATAAATCCAAGGGAAAGTCCAAGGGTACACTGCATGGGACGTTGTCTAGGAGGTCCTGGTCAATGAGATCAACAAAAACAAAATCCACTGAGATGGATAAAAAAAATATAAGTTTAATATTTTTTTGTATTTTTAAATGTTGAAATGATGTTTTTTCAGAAAAAATGATCACTTTTATTATTTTTGGATTTTTATTTATCTTCAGGGTTATTTAGTTTATAAATATAAAGCTTCCTTTCATAAATCTTTCACTCATTACGTTGCCTTAATAAAGAATTGAAATTGATAATTCTTTCAAGCTCAATTTCTTTGTCTTTTATAACCTTCTGTTTATAATAAAGCAATTTCTCCTGTTGTTGCTCAGGAGTTATAATAACAGGGACAGAGTTACGGATTTTTTCTTCTTTTTTCCTTTTAAGAAGGTTTAAATAATAATTGATCAATTCTCCGTTGGTCTTAAGATCCACTAGAGAAACAAATGATCAAAAATACATGTTATAAGTATGTTAACTTATTTTTTAAAAATAAAAAGACTGGTCCAAGGAATAAATAATTAAAAATTAACTATTTAAGGATATTCCCCGGCCAGACCCCCATTTGTCAGCTCTCTGATACCAGGAAACTTGCAGTCCTTTAGCTACAGAGAGTGATAAAAATGCTGGAATGATAAGAATTATTATTATTCCAATGATAAACACTTAGAAGCTCAAATAAATGATTGAATAAGAGCAGTTGCAAGGTTTAATTGGTTTGGTAGTAAATGATTGTCAATATAATATAAAAGAGCGGCCGCAGTATTATACTACTGGGGATCTTTAAAGACTAGCAACCTCTATTCAAGGAGCCTCCTTAGGCATTTTAAGAAGCTTGGAATAAAGATGGGTGCCTTAGAAAGGACTTATTCCACTAGTTTCTGGGCTTAACAGCACAAATGGCCAAGACAGGAAGGGTCACACTCACTCTGAGCACTTTACCACGAAAATCCTGGAATAATTGGAAGGGTTTCAGAGCAGATAGGGTAGATTGCTTGACTAAACTTCAATGGTTGATTGGTTAATAAAGGTAAATAATACTACTACAGACTAAGTCATAAATCACTTGCTAATCTTCATATAAGCACTTAATCAATAATGATACGGTGTCTGATTGATAATAAATAATTCCTGGTAACTGATGATGGAATAATGGATCCAAAGAGGTCTGTATAAATGCCTTTTTGGGGTGATTTTGATCTTCTCAGGGCATGTAGAGAGGGTTCTGTTTGTGGGCTGAGGCTGGCAAGCCAGTCAGGGAACAATTAGCACGTCCACTTGGTTCTGTCAATCATCTGTCCTTAGATCTGCTGGATTTTTGTACTATTTTAGCCACAGGATATGTTAATCTGTTATGGCGTAAATTTGATTATTCTGTACTCATCCTTCATTTTTACTATTAATATTGCTTGAAAGCGTGCAGATGTGGATGCTTACTGATTTTCCATTATCTGATGATCATGTAGATAATTTTTAATAATTTTATGAACACTCCTTGTAGTGTTTTGTGGTCTTCAAAGATCAGGATCAGTGATTTACGTGATAATCCTTGATCTTTGATTTATTATTAAAAAATGTTCTAAACTTAATTTTTATTACTTTTATTTAAGTTTTGATCTTTTCAAATCATTAGTAATGCATATTTCTGTTTGTTACATATACTAGGCAACCCTAACTAGGTTGTAGCTCTTCTGAGCAGTACCTGGTTGTCAGATTAGTCACAACTGATCCAGACGCGGGGATCAGTTAGTACAGATGCGCGCGGGGTAGGATCCGCTGCGTGCGTGGCATAATCAGCTGCGGGCGGGTCTCTAGTATGCGGGAACCTGCTGCTGCTAGTACGTAGGGATATGTAATGATGCGGGGCTGCGCGCGGGAATTGTGACATAACACATTTCTGCGTTTAACTCCTAAAATATACACAACACCTCAATTCTGAGTGAATTTTAGGTGTAAACCCTATACATGAAAAGAAGTGTGAGATATTAGAATGGCCAAAAAGTTCCATACTGGTGTGGTAATTTTAGTATTTTTCTTTTTAATTATTTTAAAAATATAAGGACTTGGAATTCAAGGGTGGGGTCAGTGAGTGACCCTACCTAATTTTGGGTGAGGAATCCATTCCTGTAAAAATATTTATGGATTTCTCACTCCTTATTTTGTTACTTGAGATATTCTTACTTTTCATAGTTTTGTGTTACTATTTGACAGTTTTGCTCTGTACATAGCAGCAAGCTGACAGTAATGATTCTCTTTGATTTTATGGTATAGATGTATTCCATACCAAGGGTAGATAATTCACCATAGGAGGATACTGGAACAAGAAGTTTCAAATATTCAATGTCAATGCTCAAACTTCTGATTAAACTTATGAAAAACACTTACAGAGTTTCAATCAAGAATACTTCTCTCAAGAAGCTTTGAATTCCCTGCTCAATGAAGAACAAAGACGCGAAATCCTACAAGTATGCTTTGAAAATCAGAATGCTTTCTTTACCAAGTATCACCTCATTGGTAACATCAAAGGACATGATATTATCCTGACTCTAACCATTAAGCCTACTTACCCACTTAACCCCAGGAGACCTGCTTACCCTTCAAGTCCAAAATCTAGAGCTGCTCTGGAAACTCACATCCAAGAGTTGGTTGACCTACAAGTCTTAAGGAAAGTAGGACACAATGAACAAGTAGATATCACTAATCCAGTGATTATAGCTTGGAATAATGATAAGTCAAGGATGGTTGGAGATTTCAGAATGCTGAACAACTACAACCAAGCTGATTATTATCCAATTCCAAGGATTGACCATGCTCTGCATAACCTATCAAAAGCTAAGTGCATCACTACCATGGACATGCTGAAAGGTTTTCACCAAATACCTATCAGCCCTGATAGCGGAAGATTCATGAGAATTATCTGTCATTTGGGAATTTATGAGTATCTTAGGATGCCTTTTGGTATTAAAAATGCTCCTTCTCATTTTCAAAGGATGATGGACATAGTCCTAGGATTATTCATCAGACAGGGATGGATGATGGTATACATTGATGATATTATCATTTACTCTGATCATTGGCATACTCACATGGAGAAATTAAGGCTAGTCCTCAAAACCATCTCTGCCGTAGGATTGAAAGTATCAATGATAAAGTGTAACTTTGGCTACGGGGAACTCAAAGCCTTAGGACACATTGTCTCTGGACTAACCTTAGCTGCTGACCAAAACAAGATAGCAGCAGTGATGAATAGGCCAATGCCTCAGAATAAAACCAAACTCCTATCTTTTATTAGCTTTTGAAGCTACTATAGGAAGTACTTACCAATTTTTGCTCTTCTAACCAAGTGTCTGTATGAAATCTGAAACAACACCACCTTGTTTAAATTGAATCATGAAATAGTTAAGTAATATGAGGAACTCAAGATGGCCATGGCTTCAGCTCCAGTACCAATTCAGCCAGACTATTCTAAACCCTTTGGGCTCTATGTAGATGCTAGTATGGACGGGCTAGGAGCTACATTACACCAGGAAGTCATAGAGGATGAAAAACCAGTGGGAAAACCTATACTCTTCATATACAGACAAGTTAAGGATACTGAGAAAAGGTATGGTGCAAGCCAAATGGAATGCCTTGCTTTAGTATGGGCTCTGGAAAAACTTCATTACTACTTGGAAGGCACCAAGTTTACAGTGATTATTAACTGCAATGCCTTCAGTACTTTGATGATCATGAAGAACCTTAGTAGGCACATGCTAAGATGGCAGATAGCCATACAACAGTACAGAGGTCAGATAACCATAGTTCACCAAGCTGGTACTAAACACCAGAATGCTTATAGTTTGAGCAGGAATGCTTTACCCAATGACCCAAGTAACCCTGCTTATGACCCAGAGGATAATGATATCTTCCCTATCCTTGACAGTAACATATTGAACATTGAAGCTCCTATAATGGGAATCCACATTTGTGAATTGGATGAATCCTTGTTCAACTCAATCAAAGAATCTTACAATTCTGGCATGAAAACTCTGATCACCATTATGGAAAGTACTTCTCCACCATCTGAACTGATCAATAGCCTACCTGAACCCCTCTTGAAACCATACAAAGCCGGAATTTTCACCATATGGGGTGGTCTAGTATACTACAGGCATCAACATTGAAGTGTTATAGTTGTAACTAAGTATGACCATATCAAACACGTCCTGGCTGAATGCAATGATAACTGCTCATCTGGTCATTTATCTGCTGATAGAACCTTAGATAAGGTTAAAAAAACTGCTTGGTGGGTCAACTGGAGAGACTCCACTATCCAGTATGTTACTAGTTGTGAAACTTTTCAGAAGTCCAACAGGAGCACTGGGAAAAGGTTTGGTCTACTTCAAAAGATTGCTGAACCCAAGAAAAGATGGAAGATCATCAACATGGAATTTGTAACTGGACTAAAACCATGAGGAGCCTATTCCTACAAATCAGTCCTAGTCATTGTGGATAGGTTCTCCTAGAAAGCAAAGTTTATACCTAATCACAAGGAAGACACTGCTATGGAAGTTGCCCATTATTTTGGAAAAGACTCATTGCTGATGTTGGAGTTCCCAAGATCATTATCAGTGACAGAGATCCTAAATTCACCTCTGAGGTGTGGAGAAATCTTCATGAAATTCTGGGAACCACCTTAGCTTTCTCTACAGCCCATCACCCTCAGACAGATGGCTTAGCTGAAAGAATGATTGAGACCCTGGAAGAAATGCTCAGGAGATTCTGTGGCTTTGGTCTAGAATACAAGAATTCTGATGGTTATTGCCACCATTGGGTTAGCCTTTTACCTGCACTAGAGATGGCCTACAACAGTAGCAAGCAATCTACCACTAAGGAAGCACCCTACATACCAGGAAGAGGATGGATTCCTAAGGTACCCAAGGATAACCTTAATCACCAGCTAACAGATATTCACCATACATCACTTGATTTCAAAAACATAATAGATGTAGCCAATAAACATGCTGTTAAGTTTGTCCAGGATGCTGTGGAGTATAACCAACAAAGGTGGGATAAAACCCATAAGGAGCCGGATTTCAAGATTTTTGATCAATTCTTGATCTCTACCACCAACTTCACCAACTTAGCTGGAGATAGAAAGCTTAGACCAGCTTTTTTTGGACCTTTCACCATTAATAAAATTCATGGTAACAATGCTGTGGAAGTAATCCTTATTGATGAGCTCTCCAGGAAACACCCAGTCCTCCCAGGGAGTCTCATCAAACACTACCACCCAAGGAATGGAGAATATACTCCTTCACCTGAAATAACTGTTGCAGAAGAACTTGAAAAAGACAGAGGAAAAATTATCAAGATCCTTAAAGATAAAAAAGAAAGGATCAATGGGAAAGATATCAGACTCTACCTAGTTAGATATAAGGGAGAATCAGCTGATAAGGATGAATGTTTACCTGAAAAAAATATCCCTGATGGACCCCTGCACCTAAGGAACTACAGAGCCAGCAGAAGGCATTGACCCACAATTTATTTTTCTGATATAGACATATCTCCGAGTGGGGGAATGTCAGCTTGCTACTATCTACAGAACAACCTGTCTTAGCAACACAAAACTATGAAAATAAAGAATATCTAAATTAAAAAAAGAAGGAGGGAGAAATCCATGAATATTATTGAAGAAATGGATTCCTCATCCAAAATTAGGTAGGGTTACTCACTGACCCCACCCTTGAAATACAAGTCCTTACATTTTTAAAATAATTAAAAATAAAAGTACCAAAAATTACAACACCAGTATGGCACCTTTTGGCCATTCTAACATTTGACACGTGTTGTCACATATAGGGTTTACACCTAAAATTCACTCAGTATTGAGGTGTTGTGTATATTTTAGGAGTTACACGCCAAAATGTGTTATGTCACAATTCCCGCGCACAGCCCCAAATCATTACATACCCCTACATACTAATAGTAGCAGTTTCCCGCGTACTAGAGACTTGCGCGCAGCTAATTCTGCCAAGCACGCAGCAGATCTTACCCTGCGCGCATCTGAACTAACTGATCCCCGCGTCTGGATCCGTCGTGACTAATCTGAAAACCAAGTTCTGCTCAAAAGAGCTACAACCTAATTAGGGTTGCCTGGCATATGTAACATGTTGAAAAATGCATTAGTAATGATCTAAAAGGGTCAAAACTTAATTAAAATTAATAAAAATTAAGTTTAGAACATTTTTTAATAATAAATTAAAGATCAAGGATTACCACATATATCATTGACTCTGATCTTTAAAGACTGCAAAACACTACAAGGAGTGTTCATAAAAATTATTAAAATTATCAACTTGATCAGAAGATGATGGAAAATCAGTAAATGTCCACATCTTTTCACTTTAAAGCAATACTAATAGTACAAAGAAAGGATGAGTGCAGAATGATTAAATTTAGGCCATAATAGGCTAACAGATCCTGTGGCTAAAATAGTACAGAAATCCAGCAGATCTAAGGTCAGATGACTAACAGCACCAAGTGGACGTGCCAATCTTGCTCTGACTGGCTTTCCAGCCTCAGCACATGAGGAGAACCCTTTCTACGCGCCCTCAGAAGCTCAAAATCACCCCAAAAAGGTATTTACACAGACCTCTTTGGATCCATTATTCCATCATCAGTTTACCAGGAATTATTATTATCAATCAGACACTGTGTCATTTTTAGTCAAGTGCTTATGAAGAGTCTAAGCAAGTGATTTATGACCAATTCTGTAGTATTATTATTCATTTCTTAAAACCAATCAACCCTTGAAGTTCAGACAGGCAATCCACCCCATTTGCTCCAAAACCCTTGCCATTATTGCAGGATTTTCGTGATAAAGTGCTCAGAGTGAGTGTTTCCCTTCCTGCCTAGGCCAGTGTGCTGTCATGCCCAGCCATTAGTGGAATAAGCCCTTTCTAAGGCACCCATCTTCATTCCAAGGTTTATAAACTGCCTAAGGAGGCCCCTTGAAGAGAGGTTGCTTTGTCTTTAAAGACCCCCAGTAGTATAATACTGTGGCCCCTCTTTTATATACATACTGAAAACCTTTTATTACCAAACCAATTAAACCTTGCAACTGCTCTTATTATATTATTTATTTGAGCCTCTAAGCATTTATTTTTGGAATAGTAATTATTATTATTATTCCAGTATTTTTATCACTCTCTGTAGCTAAAGGACTGCAAGGTTCCTGGGATCAGAGAGCTGGCACCTGGTTACTTTGGAACCTTTAATTTTTATTCTTAAAGGATATATTGCCCAAAGATAATATGTATATGAAATACACGGTGGAGTAGCAGGGCTTTTTAACCAAGCTTCCACAACAGAGAAAGGATAATAACACTCACTGGTTCATTATTAAATCCTTTGATTGCCTGTTTGGGATGTGCTCTGATGGGTTAAACCTGTTTACTGGGGTTAAAATGTTTTTCAGCAGTTTAAATTGATAAAAAGGGTCGGGGACGGATATTATTAATCAGACTAAAGCCATAAATCACTTACTTATCTCTTATTAGTATTTGATTACCTTGGAACGGCGTCTGGATGGAAATATAACTGGGTCTCTGGGTATCAATATCCTCCAAAGAGCTCTTTATTTATAGCTTTTTGAGTGCCAATATTGTCCTTCTGAGGGATATAGGGGCTCAAAGGGGGGGCCACTTAGGCTAGAAGGGTAACCAGTGGCAGCCTGTCACTTTTTCTTGGTTCTGTAGCAGGGGTAAAATCTAATTCCACAGGGTATGGGAATTTTTCTACTGTATATTTGATGTTTGGACATGTGAATAACACTAATCTGTCCATTTATCTTTTATTTAATTAATGATCCTTAGTAAATGTTCCAGTAAGTTAAGAATTATTTTAATAGACATTCCTAGGGATAGTCTGATGTCAGGTGAGTTCTCATTATGTATTAAATAATTAGAGTAAAGTCATAATATTCATTTTAATCCTTATATTCAAAATTCAGTTGATTTACTAAAATAATTACTTAAAAATATAAGTCATAAGTACTCATGTAATATTTTTACATCATTTACATCATTATTGTCCTTAGTACTTCACAAAAATACTTATGTCTTGTAGTCCTCATAATTTTATATTAAATTATTTGAATATATTTTTAGAAATAGTCATTATCTTATTTTTGACATTCTTGGTATTTTAAATTATATTTAATAAAAATACTTATAAAGTTTATTTAGGTATTTTTATATACTTTTATGTATTTTTAGACTATCTACTATTCACGAGAACATTTATTACATATTTTGAATGTTCCCGTGTAGGTTGTAGCATGTTTACGCGGTACCAAGGTTTCTCAGGCCACCTGTCACTTTGTCAACTTGTAGTCCTGCCGCTGCGTATTTTTCAGAGGCCTTTTGCTGCGCACATGGCTTTTCAGGTTACTTTGAGAGGGTGGCAGTGCTGCAGCTCAGACGCGGGCGGGTGTATTGGCTGCTGCGGCTGCGTGCGGGAATTGTGACAGACACATTTTTGTCTGAAACTCCTAAAATATACACAACACCTCAAATCTGATTGAATTTTAGGTGCGAAACCTATACGTGACAATCTGTGTGAAATATATAATTGACCAAAAAGTACCCTAGTAGTGTCATGGTATTTTGGTCTTTCCTTTCTTAATTATTTAAAAATATAAGGAGTTAGATTTCAAGGGTGGGGTCAGTGAGCAAACCTACCTAATTTGGAGTTGAGAATTCATTTTTGGAATAATATTCATGGTTTTCTTACTCATTCTTAGTTTAATTTTAACATTATTATTTTTATGTTACTTTTGCTACTTTTGCAGCATGCTCAGTAATAGTAGCAAGCTGACAATCATTATGTTGAGTTTTTTTGATTTAACATCATTATATTGATTTTTTTTAATGAGATTTTAATGGTAAGTCAGTTCAACTTGTGTTGGGCTGATTCCATCTCAAGGTTAACTTATGTTAAGCCTGGGATGGGATCAGCTTGACACAAGTTGAACTTGTTTTTTTTGGTGTTTTTACTTTAGGGCTGGTCAAAAGACTTATATTTTTTGGCACTTTTACTTTAGGGCTGGTAAAAAGAATTCTTTGATTTTTGGGCTATTTTACTTTAGGGCTAGTCAAGTTGAACTTACTTTAGGGCTTGTCAAGTTACTTGTATTTTTTTGGTGTTTTTAATTTAGGGCTTGTCAAGGTACTTGTCTTTTTTTTGGTGTTTTTAGCTTTGGGCTATTCCAGTTACTTGTGTTTTTTTAGGTCTTTTTACTTCAGGGCTAGTCCATTGGATAGTCCCAGTTTTTCTTTTTATTTATTTATTTATTTAACCAAAAAATCAACATTTTTTGATTTCTTTGATTTTTTGGTTGATTGCTGTTTTTTGGAAGGTTTATTTGATTCATGGACTATGTTAGTGCCCTTTCATTCCATTTTTTTGGATCACCGCGGTCTGGTGGCCTGTGGGATGCCAAAAGACTACATTCAAGCCGTGTAGAACTCCACACGGCTCAAATGTAGTTGTGTGGGAGTCAACAGGCTGGAAGACCAGGCTGGGTTGGCCGCGCTGCTCTTTGAGCCGTGCAGGGTTGTACACGGCTCAGATTGGATGGTGCGGCGTGCCACACAGCCCCTTTTGAACTGTGTGCAAGGCTCAATGAGCTGTGAATTTAAAACTTCCATTTCATTATTTGCTTTATTTTAATCAAAAAAATATAAATCAGTCAAAAAGTGGATTAAATACCACCAAAATGCATACTTTGGGCGTAAAAAACACTCTTCAACGCTCTAAAATTTGATGAGGCCCCCAATCGTCAGGTATTTAACCTCTATAGCTATACTGGCTGTGGTAAAACCTGCAAAAACTGAGATAAAAGCCAATAATTAAATCAGTTATCCACTTAATATAACAGTAATACTGTAACAGAAAAACACAACCCAAACAATACTGGAGTATTGTGATTAAAGGGCCAAACCTTGATCTCTATAAATAGATAGGGGACCTGGCTCTAATTGAATAAAGCCAAAAGGAGCCTTGTTTACAAAATAAACTCACACCCTTTAAGGTAACAATAAATGTTAAAACTTGGCCCCAGTCAATCATCTTCTTGAGATTAAGTTTGCCCTCAGTCAATTATCTTCTTGAGATTAAGTTTAATGGGCTTGTTAACTCTTGACGAATTCTTGGATCCGTACTATATAACAAATAACTGAGGGGGGGCTATAGGGTGAACAACCTCCTCTTTTAAGGTAACAGGAGCCCTCAGGAGACTCAAGGAATCATCAGGAGAGTGCTAGGCTTCCAATGCCGTCGTCCTCAGGGGCTCAGAACCCCATTACATCATACCAAATGAGAGACAGGGTACTAATACCCATTGGGTGGGATTTGCAATGCAAAATGTTCTAATTACATGCCCAAAGGTTATTTGAATTATCATAGGACTTAAAATCAGTCAAAAGGAATGTTCAGAATTCCAAGAAAACCCAGAAAGATTATATTCCTGTAAATTGATAGCCTTGGTATGTACTTACTTCTTAATTCCTAGTACCTTGGCAGATATGATACATATATGGTATGTATATTCTTGAAAATGATATTACATGTTCTAAACTTCAAAACTGAGCTAAGAGTCATCTTAGTGGACTCTCTCAAGGCTGAGTGAAGTATATTAAAGTATATTTACATCCCAAAGACGGATAAGATTAAAATTATGCAATTTTTATATACAGAGTAGAGAGTATGGCTTAAATTAAATGCTATAACTTGTCTGTTCTATAACAATAGTTGGGAAGCATCTGAGTCCTGATAAACTCATTCAAATTTAAATTGGATATCTATCTGGATAATATATATTATCAATTTTTTGATTCAATAATAAATACTCATAAAAACATCATTAGAAAATATCATAAAATATTATCAAAATTTATTATATAATTCTAAAAATCTTGATCATTCTTCATTCTTGGCTCTATGGTGGGTTGATCCAGTGAACTTGGCTTCAGATAATGGAGAATAATCCTAGTACTTAACCATTATACTAACAAGACATATGAGTTTTTCAGGAATTTGGACAAATTTAATTGTCTCATGGCTGACAATTCTTGTATTCTAATCCAAAGCAGCAGAATATTCTTTGAATTTATTCTATAGTGGGAATCATTCTTTCAGCTGATCCATAAATCTTGGGGTGATAAGCTGTAGAAAAAACTAAAGTATTACTCAGAATCTCATGAAGGTTTCTCCAGAATTCAGAAGTGAATTTAAGGTCTTTATCACTTATAATGATCTTTGGGACTCCCACATCAGCAATAAGTCTCTTCCAGAAAATCAGTGTTATTTCCATAGCTGTATCCTTTGTTTGATTGGGCAAGAACTTGGATTCCTCAGAGAATCTATCTACTATGACTAGGTCCAAGTTAAATTAATATGCTCCTCCAGGGGGTAGCCCAGTGACAAATTCCATGTTAATTATTTCACATCTCTTCTTGGGTTCAGATATTTTATGGAGGGGGCCAAATCTTTTCCCAGTGGTGCTGTTGAATGTTGAATATGTTTCAAAGCTACAAAAATATTTAATTGTGGGTTATCTTGACCTAATCAACCCAGCTGTTTTTTTAACTTTCTATAAAGTGTTATTGGTGGATAAATGGCAAGATCAGCAATTGTTGTGGCATTCAGGCAATATATGTTTAATATTTTCTTCATTTTTAAGGAATATGACACTATAATTTTTGTTCCTATAGTATATTTTCCCATCCCAGAGTGAAAACTTCCAGCTTTATAGGGTTACTTTAAAGGTTCTTCTAGACTATTAAGTATTTCAGCTGGAGGTGAAGCACTTTACATGATAGAGATAAGAATTCTTAGGTCAAGACTATAGGTTCCTTTTATAGATTTTAACAGCAACTGGTCCAATTCACAGATGTTTATCCCTAGGATACAGCTTGTGGGCCCATTCCACTAATATTCAGTATGGGGAATATATCATGATCTTCTGGTTCATGGGCAGGGTTGCTAGGGTCATTAGGTAGAGCCTTCCTCCTAAGAATTTCATAATTCTGTTGCTTAGCTCCAGCTTTATGGAATATGGTCATCTTTCCTCTAAATTTTTTGTGGCGTTTTGCCACCTCAGCATGTGCCTTCTTGAAGGATTCATGTTTATGAGGGTTCTTACAGCATTGCAGTCATTAATGAACACAAATTTGGTACCCTCTAGATAATAATGAAGCTTTTCTAATTCCAATACTAGAGCAAGAAAATCCATTTGGCTAGCCCCATACCTTTTCTCACTATCTTTTACCTGCCTGGATATGAAGAGTATGTGATTTGCTATGGGTTTTTAATTTTCCAAGATTTCTTGATGAAGGGAAGCTCCTAGTCCATCCATGCTAGCATCTATGTATAGCTTGAATGTTTTGGAATAGTCTGTTTGAACTAGCACAGCAGAAGTATTGATAGAAATTTTTAGTTCCTTGTAGTTCTTGAGCCTTTCATGGGTTATTTCAAAGAGAGTATCTTTGTTACAGATCTTTTATAAATTTTTGGTGAGCAAGGAAAACTTGGGGACTTAATTTCTGTAGTAGCTGCAAGAGCTGAGGAAATACAGTATTTGATTTATTTTCTGGGGCATGGGTCTGTTCATGACAGCAGATATTTTACTTGGGCCAGCTTTCAGAGTGAATCCAGATACAATATCTCCTAGAGCCTTGATTTCTCCTTATCCAAAGTTGCACTTTTCCATGGATACTTTCAGTCCTACAGCAGAGATATTTTTTAAGAATAATAAAATTTTCTCCATGTGAGCAGACCAGTCATCAGAATAAATGATAACATCATCAATGTATAACATAATCTAACCTTGTCTGATGAATTTTCCTAAGACAATATCCATGATTCCTTCGAAGTGAGAGGGAGCATTCTTTATTCCAAAAAAAAATTATGAAATACTCATATATACTAAGTTCAAAATAATTCTCATGAATTTCCTGCTTTTAGGGCTGATAGGGATTTGGTGAAAACCTTTCAAAAAGTCCATAGAGGTAATTTACTTATCTTTGGACAGATTGTGAAGGGCATGATCAATTCTTTGTATGGGATATTAATCAGCTTGGTTATAATGGTTGAGCATCCTATAATCTCCAACCATCCTTGATTTTTCATTGTGAAATAGGTTTGGTTACATCCACTTGTTGATTGTGACCTAATTTCCTTAAAAATTGAAGGTCTATGATTTCTTGAATATGGTTTCAAGAGCAATGCTAGAATTAGAATTGGGTGGTTAAGCTAGTCCCCTAAGGTTAGGGGGGTAAGGAGGTTTGATTTTGAAGGTTTGAATCATATAATTTCCTTTGATATTAACAATAAGGTGGCCCTCAGTCCAGAAAGCATTCTGTTTTTCAAAGCAAAATTTGAGAATATCCTGTTTTTGGTCTTCACTGAGCTGGGAATTCAAAGCTACTTGAGAGAAGTATTTTTTGTTAAAGGTCTAAAATTGTTTCTCATAGTTCTAATTGGAAGTTTGAGCATTAACATCACATATTTGGAACATCTTGTTCCAATCTCCTCCTACATTAAATTTACTACCCTTAATTTGAAGCACATCTATTCCATAAAATTATAGAGAATCATTTCCAAAGATAAATTAATCACATACCCCATTTTGAATTAATACAAATTCAATTTTCAGGTTGAGTGATACTTTAAAATAAGGGAATATGATATCTGTATTCCATACTCCAATGGCTTTCAAAGATGAATTAAAAGTTCTGAGCTTAGCTTGTGGTAATGGTAGCAGGTACATTTTCCAATTTGGATGCTTTTTTTCCAAATAATATGATCCAACACAAGAGAAAAAAGCTCTACTATCTGGGAGAAACTTAATTGGGGAGCCTGGGATTGGACCAGTGGCATAGCAAGTTTTACCAGAAGTTTGATTTTTACCTGCAGAGGGTTCAAGGGTCAAAGTCTTGGCCTAAAAAACATTTTGAATCTTCATTTTAGGATTCCATTGATGTGGTAGGCTAGAATCTTCATTGACAGAGTTCATTTCCACAGAGTAATCTATAATTAATTCAAGAAAACTGATAGTGTCATGTATTATTCATTCACACTCAGAAATTTTTCCATCAGTGTCATAAAGTTGAGTATCTGGGTTATTATCATAATCTTCTCCTTAAATAGGATTAATCCTTCTCCTGGGTTGAGGACAATCAGGTCTGAAATTTGCAGTATGGTTGCACTTCCAGCATACTTTTTCTTTTTTTTATACAGTCTTCTTGACTTCCAAGTTGGTGGGATTAGGGGTAGAACAATCATTATTTTTAATATTATATTCCTATCTTTTCCTAATTTTTTGTTCCCTAGGTTGATGTATTTTCTTCTCAAGGCCATTAATACAAATGGTTCCTTCTAGTACTCCAATCAGGGTGGAAAGGTCAGATTTCAAAGGCATCCTGCAACTAACACTATGGTTAATTTTTCCTGGACATAGTTTGAGAAGTCTTTCATTGAATTCTTCCTTATCAGCAATGGGGTAGAAGCAATGTAACCTTCTGTTCTGACCAAGACACCACTGGTGAGGTTTATCCTTGGATGGATGAAACTGGGAATTTTCAAAATTTTTCATCATCTTCCTTTTCCAAATCCTGAGACCAAGTTTTTCTTTGATCAGATATTTCCACAAGATCCAGGATAAAGATCCCACTTTTTCACTTTAATTAGTAAACCAATCAAGGGCTACTCCTTCAAATAACCTGGGTAGTCTTACCACAGAAATGGCATCTGGTGTAAAACTCCAAATTGTGCTGGCCATACACAGTTCTGTCAAGGGGAAAGGTGATTTTCAGGCTGCCCTCCTAAGATTGACAAAAAATATTTAAATGTAACCAGAATCAAGGTCCAGAACCTTGTGAATGACGCATCAATGGGAGGGATGAGTTTGATAGTAATTGGTAGCTAGGGAAAACACTATCTGAGGCAAGATGGTGCCAGAAAAGACTTGAAAAAAATAATTTAGAGTTTGTTCAGAGTTCCATAGAAAAAGTAATTTGTAATTAACATTTCCCACAAGCTTATAACTCTGGTTTTCAGCAGCAGATTAGGAAGGATCAACTCAATCACAACCAACCTCCAGGTTTTCAATGAACCTGCACAACTCTCCACAATCAAGCGCTTGAAGGGTACCAGATAACTGTGGGTGGCTCTAAAAACAAAGCAATTTGTTTTATGAAGCATCAGAACCAAAGCAATAAAAAATTTGAACAAGGATAAACCAACAATTCTCAAAGGACTCAAGAGTAGCATGTAAAAATGAAACTTCAAAGATGTAAAGGGAGGTTTAACACTCCAGGTTAAAGCTTAATAAAACCTATTAGTCAAACATGACTGATTCCAGAAGGACATTCAAAGAATGATCAAGACAATCATAGTCAGAAAAGGGATCAAGGAGTGGTATCACACACTCAAGAATTAAACCAAATGAATTCTTCTTGAACCAGCAAGGTTATGGTTGGTGATAACAGATAAGGCCACAGAGGGGCCAATCAGGAATTTTAGTATTGAGGTTAAGATATCAGAAGGAAATCATGGATATACGCTTGATAAAGATTGTGAATTTCTCAGATAGATAGAATAACTCCACATGGATTGATTTATTGATTGCTTCTGATGTTGTCTGATACAATGATAAAAAAATATGAGGCAAAGGGAGGGGAGAGCCCTTCATTTTATGGGCCAGAGACCCTGTGTACTATTTACAAGGAGACAACACAAATGAAGCAGAGAAAAAATAATTTATTATTTTTTTTTATCCTGGGGATCAGGTAAGTCTGGTCCTCCCTACCAACATTCTGAAACTGGGTTGATAAGATCTCACCCCTGTCTGTTTCTTGCGTCTGTCCCCAGATGCTCCCATTTGACAAAAAACAAAAGCCACTCCCATCTAAAGGAGGAAGGGGGTGAAATTGAAGAAAGTGAAGGGGACACCAAGCCTCATGAGCAACAGGTGCAAACCACACGGACAACAGGGGGTGGGAGGATCTGTAGTGGAGGATGATCAGCAGTGGATAAGCATATTGGAGGGGAAAATGATTGAGTTGGCAAGTGTGATGAGTTGGATTTGGATGGTGGAATGATGCAAGAAATGGCAGCAACTGTTGATGGTGTTCTTTGTTGTCGTTGCCAATGAAAATGATGCAATTGTTTGGATGGGGTGCTCAAACCAAAGGACAGGATTTGCGTCAGCCTCAATATGACTGCGCAAGATCAGAAAACCCCCCATTGCATATAGCTGATCCGTTGGACAAGGGGATTGGATGGATGAAAATGATTTCAATGCGCGCGTGCTTGGACAAAAAATCAAGCACCAAGTGCAAAGAGGAGAATTAGAACACAAGAACTAGGGACTTGAAAGCACCCAAGGGATCCCTTCTTAACCCGCTAGGACAGGGGGGAGTTTGGAAGAAGGAAAGAAAGGTTGCCTTAGTAACACAATTTTCTTTTTTTTTATTGATGATAAAAATTTGGAAAATTTTCCCCTTTACACAAGTTGTCCCAATTTATTCACCACATCTCTCCCCAGCTTACAGAATTTCCCTGGTTTGCATCTAGATTTTGATAATATTTCAGAAAAAGAGGAATCAAAGAAATTGAAACAGAAGAATGGCCATTTCTTGATCTTGAGAGTGATTGAAGATTTTTTTTTAAAAAAATCTTGATCCATCCAAAAGAGTCCTAGAAGCGGAAGAGAGAAATCACAGAGGGCATCCCAGGTGCTCACATACATGGCATAAAGAAGATTTTTACAACAAAAATGAAGCAAATGGCCCTGGTGGTGCATAATTGGGAGGACTTACTTGTGGGATACATTGCCTTCACAAAAATGAAAATTCTTAACTTTATCAGAAGAGAAGCTTCTTGCCAAGTTAGTACCATCCAGCTCTTCCAAAAAATAAGATCCACCACTGAATTTGCAAACCCCCCAATAAGGACTATTCCAGCAATTAGAGAAAAGCTTTCCCCACTGGATCTCCAAGGATTGATTATAAGGCAAAAACAGATTACCAGGATTTGAGGGATCCCGGATTTTATTTGAGTTCTTATTTTCACAATACTGAACAATTTTTCTCTTCATTCCATCATCTTCTGATAAGATTCATCAGGAGTATCTTCACTTTTCTCCAGTTTCTTGGGTCTGGCAACCAATAGATCAGTGGTTGTAGACACCAGCTCCCATGAGATACCAATGAAAGATTCCATTCCCAGATCCAAAGGAAGAACTTCCTGTTGACCAAATATGATTTTATGAGGTGCATAGCCAGTGGTTTGTTTGGTTGTGATTCAATAAGAGAAGAGAACCAGAGAGTGAAATTTTGGACAATTATTTCCATGTTCACCAACCAGTTTAACCAGTGCAGCCTTCAAAAGACAGCCAGTTTAACCAGTGCAGAATTTAACAGAGCATGGCCTTGTTCCACCATGCCTTGGCCTTCAGGATAATAAGTAGTAGTAACTCTATGTTTTCCAGGAATGGATCAGATCATTTCAGCAATTTTTCCACTAAATTCAGAGCCCCCATCAATAGAGTGAGATCTCGCAAAGCCATAGCACATTGTCCAAGTCTCATAAAAGAAAGATGCCACTGATTCAGAGCTAAGATTCTTAAGAAATTTGGCTTAAACCCATCCAGAAAAATCATCTCTAGCCACAATGAGGTACTTAGAACTACCTGCCTTGATATGAACCGCATCCATAGCAATCCTTCCAAAGACAGTGGACTTCCCAGTAGGATAACAAATTTCAGATGGGCGCCTAAGATCATGTTATTGACAAAAATCAAAACTCTTGCAACATTGGGAAACAGATTTCTTCAAATATGGCCACCAGAATTGTTTGGATAATTGTTGATAATTTTTTGTTTCCCCACAATGGCCAAGAGCTTCATGGATATTTTCAAGGATCAAAGCTTGTTTGGAAGGGATAGTAAGTACAATTAGAGCAAAACTATTTCCTCTACTCAAAAGCCTAAAGCCTTGTACAAAGAAATTAGAGGACTTGCTTTTAAGAGATTGAAATTCTTTAGTGGAAAGATTGGGAGTTTTTTGAAGAGTTGAAAGGTACTGCTTTAATTTAAGCCAGAACCCTTGTTCAAAGCCAGAATAATTTTTAGAGGAAAAGGAGAACACAGGCTGGATTGAGGGTTCTTCATGATTAAAATAAATTCCAACATCAGATTCCTCATCTCAAGAGGATTTCAAGATTAACTATCAGGAGTTGTTAGAGATTTTCAAGCCTTTGAACAATATCAAAAGCAAAAATCTGACTAAAAGCCACCCAAAAAGTCATAGGAGAATTTGGGAGGCTGAGAGCATTAATCATTTCAAAGATGGATTGAGTGCCAACTTTAAACTCAAAATTTTGACCCCAGAGGACAGTTTGAAGATTCTTCAACATTTGAGGCACACCACAGAGTTCCAGTTTTGGTCAAGATTATCTGGATTCTACATCTGTAAATAACAAAGATTAATAGAGAGCAGGACAGTCCCAACCATTTTCATCAACTGTTTAAGGACAGCCCCAAAATATTGATAACTAGAATCAACAGCCAGCTTGATCTTGCCAGCTCCAGCTCCATAAGAGATCTTTTTCAAAACTATGTCTTTACCAAAAATAATTTTGAGAAACTGAAACAAATTTGTGCAATCTTGGTTCCCAATCCATTCTGCTTCTTTCCTGGTTATACAATGCAAGGGAGCACAGATTTCAGATACAGATGGGATAAAGATTCAAACATAAGTTACAACACCTAGAAATCCTCCAACTTCAGTAGGATTCATTGGAGTGGGCCACGAGATGGTCTTGTTGAATTTGGCTTGTGCCATAAGTCTTCCTTCCTTGCAAACTGCATGACCAACAATTTCCAGAGCAGGGACACAAGCAGGAAATTTGGATCCAGAGAAAGTAAGTCAACAAATCCTCAATTTAAAACAGAATCCTTCCAAAGTAGTAGCATACTCCCGGATGAATCAACAAATTCCTGAATGCCAAGGTAAAAGTCCATTATCATAGTAAGAAACTCAACCTTTCATTCCGCCATCTTCACAGAAGATACCAGCATGAGCAGGGATTTCATCCTGGAGGATCCAAATCTTCTGAGCCTGATAGAATGCAACCAAATTAGTGGCACCTTGAGGAAATTGAGTAAGTTGGATCAACCAGGAGGAGTATTGAAAGTAGTTAGAGGGCAAGAGATAGGAATTAAGGATTGTTTTTCATAAACACCAATAATTCCCCCTAGACCATAGCAAGCTCTCTCAGAGAAAGAATCAACAAATTCTTCAGTGGCAAGAGGAATAAGTAACTTTGTTGAGGGGTTTAAAATCATGAACTATTCTAAGTTTACCATTACTTTTGAGGACGTAGAAGACAGTTCTGGACAACCTGGAAGTTGACTGTTCATATAGACCAGTACAAACTTGTTTAAAGACCAACATGATAAATTTTTCAACTTCAACAGCAGGGATCAGAATCTTTTTCTTTTGCCAAGGATCATGTTCAACTACAGGAATTATATAAGGGAGACCATAGGATTCTTCCAAGAGACCTCTCTATTTTTCACAGAAGGCAATAGATTTTTCCCTTAGAGATAAGACATTTTTTATCAAATTTAACTCATCAGGACAACACCATCCATCTGGACCAAAGTTGACCACTTTCAGATGTTCCTCAGTGACACAACCATTAGTCACAAAAGGACAAGTAAGACATCAAGATTTACCACAGTAAGGATCACAAGATAAGGGGGGGTGCATGAGAGGAGGATTGAGGTTGAGAGGCATAGGCTGGTTGACTGCTTGGACATTTTCTTCAACTGGTTTATACCTTTTAGCAAAAGATAGAAGTTCTTGTTTCCTCCAAGAATTTACCAGTGAGACCTGACTAAAAAACTGAGACCAAGTTCCAACATCTTCCACATCCAATGTTCCGCAAAGTCCTCAAAGGGATCCTTTTCCATAAAAGGAGAACCAGGAGTTAATACTTTGATCACATGTGTCAAACAAATTATGGTTTCAAAAACAATGGTAGAAGATTTCACTAGTGGTGGAAAATTGGGAGGACTTACTTTTACCCCAAATTTCCTCCACTGAAGCCCATATTCCTTCATACCAAAGCCACCAATAATAGAATCAAAATCAGAATCTAGTTTATAATTTTTGAGGAGATTCAAAAGAGCGCTAAGAGAAGATTTATCAGACCTAAGAGTACAAGGAAAAGAAGACTTAACAGATCCAGAGATAGAAGAAATCTTTTTGGAGTTTCCCATTTTGGGATGTTTTTGATTTTTAATGATTTCCAGATCAGAAGGGAATGTTCAGAATAAAGAGAAATAAGCCTCAGGAATGAGACTTGATTCTTGAGTTGAAGTCCAAGGCTGAGAAGAACTAAATCTATCATTAGTATCAACTATTCCAATAAAAAATGAGAGGAATTGGCATTATCCTTCTGCTTCCCCTTTAAAACCATTTTAGGAGTATGACCAGAAAAACCTCTTTCCCAACAACCATAATCCAAAGAACAGAGAGGGACTGCAATTTTTCTACCATCATCATCAGGGAGGAGACCAGATTGATCAAAAAACATCAGGGTAGTACCAAAATGCATGAGGAAAGGTCAACCCAAGATCATAGGACCTTCCAAATGAGTAATCCAAAAGTGAAAAGTTCCAAAAATCTTTTGACCAATTCAAACTGGGACATCTTCAGCAATACCAACCAGTTCACAAGATAAATTCCATATCCCATAAAAAACAGAATTGAAGCTGACCCTAGGACTAAGCTTCAGTTTTCAGGCCATAGCATCTGACATCAAGTTGAGCTGAGAACCAGAATTGACAAGGAGAGAAACCGTTTTCACTGAATCACCAAGATAAAAAGTAAGAAAACCAAGATGACAGGAGTAAAGGTCAGAATCTGAGGAGGAACCTTGCCCACCAGGGTCCTTTATCAAAGTCCCAGAGGAAACCTTTAATTTGTCAGGGCCAATCTCCAAACATTGAAAAGAGACCCATTTCTTCATTCCTTCAGCAACAGATGGAGAAATTGACATTAGTTCAGCCACAGGTAGATCTGGAATTTTTAGATCTGAAATTTTCCTTAATATCCCTTCCAAAGTATTTGGGTGGTCCTTTGAAATTCCCTTCTGGAACCAAACTTTGGGCTGGGTGGAGGGGGCAAGTTCAGGTGAAGCAGGGACTAAGATAGGCTCAGAAGCTTGAGGTGATTCAGCAGATTAAATAGTAGTATCAGAGTAGTCTTGAAACCTTTACATGAGTGTTTCCTTTTCCATCTCCATGTCTTCTACATCAGAGGAACAAGGCTCAGGTGAAGATAGAGGTTTAACAGGTTTATGAAGAATTGAGGTTTTCAAGGAAGGTGCTTTATGAGGTTTGGGATTCTCATGTTTTTTCCAAGCTGGATCAGATTGATAAGTCCCAGAAAGAATGGAGGAGGAGATGGCTGGAGGGTAACAAGAATGAAGGGTGCCACAAGAAGTTTGAAAATCCAAAGGAGCCAAGGATGTCTTCATAGGAGGTGCTGGCTGGTAAGAGGCCACCACATGATAAATAGGGCAAGATGAATCAAAAGGGATCCAACCACCATTAGGAAGAAAGAAATTGTTCCCCTTCTATTCCACCAACTTTTACTCTTTATCTGTCTGGAGTTTGACACATTTACCTGTTCCATGGCCTTCCCTATGACAGTAGTATCAGACCAGAGTGGATTTGGGAACAGAGTTAGAGGGTTTAGGAGTGGCAAGAAAATAAATCTTTTGATAAATTTTGTTCTCATAAGCTTGGAGTATTTTGGTGATTTTTTATGTAGAAGCAGTTTCCTTGTTGGAATAGGGATTTGGTTTGGGCCTGCAATCAGCATCCATTTTATTCATAATTTTGTTTGATTCTTTGAAAGAAGGAGAAAGGACTGGTTCAGTGGTTCTAGATTTTTCAAAATTTAAAGAAGTTTGATCTTTCATGACTTCTTTCAAAGAATCAAACAAAATTATGAATAAAATGAAGGCTGATTGCAGGTCCAAACCAAATCCCTAGTCCAAAAAGGAAACTGCTACTATATACAAAATCACCAAAATACTCCAAGCTTATGAGAACAAAATTTATGAGATTTCTTTGCTTAGTACCCCCAAGGACAAGGCAAGTACTGTCAGCTTGCTACTATGTACAGAGCAAAATGTCATAGCACCACAAAACTATGAAAAATAAGAATATCTAAATTAAAAAAAGAATGAGTGAGAAATCCATAAATATTATTGAAGAAATGAATTCCTCATCCAAAATTAGGTAGGTTCACTCACTGACCCCACCCTTGAAATCCAAGTCCTTAAATTTTTAATATAATTAAAAAGAAAAGTACTAAAAATTACAACACCAGTATGGCACCTTTTTGCCATTTTAACTTTTCACACGTGTTGTCACGTATAGGGTTTACACCTAAAATTTACTCAGAATTGAGGTGTTGTGTATATTTTAGGAGTTACACGCAGAAATGTGTTATGTCACAATTCCCGCGCGCAGCCCAGCATCATTACATACCCCTACGTACTCATAGTAGCAGTTTGCCGCGTACTAGAGACCCGCGCGCAGCTAATTCTACCACGCTTGCAGCAGATCCCACCCCGCGCGCATCTGAACTGACTGATTCCTGCGTCTGGATCTGTTGTGGCCAATCTGACAACCAGGTACTGCTCAAAAGAGCTACAACCTAATTATGGTTGCCTGGCATATGTAAAAAGTTGACATATGCATCAGTAATAATCTAAAAAGATCAAAACTTCATTAAAATTAATAAAAATTAAGTTTAGAAAATTTTTTTAATAATAAATTAAAGATCAAGGATTACCACATAAATCATTGACTATGATCTTTGAAGACCACAAAAAACTACAAGGAGTGTTCATAAAAATTATTAAAGATTATCTACATAATCAGCAGATGATGGAAAATCAGTAAATCTCCTTATCTGTCCACTTTAAAGCAATACTAATAGTAAAAATGAAGGATGAGTGCAGAATGATTCAATTTACGCCATAATAAATTAACTGATCCTGTGGCTAAATTAGTACAGAAATCCAGAAGATCTAAGGTCAGCTGATTAACAGCACCAAGTAGACGTCCTAATCTTGCCCTGACTGGCTTTCCAGCCTCAGCCCATGAGAAGAACTCTCTCTTCGCGCCCTGAGAAGCTCAAAATCACCCCAAAAAGGTATTTATACAGACCTCTTTGGATCCATTATTCCATCATCAGTTTACCGGGAATTATTATTATCAATCAGACACCTTGTCATTGTTAGTCAAGTGCTTATGAAGAATCTAAGCAAGTGATTTATGACCAAGTCTGTATTATTGTTTTTTATTTCTTAAAAAACCAATCAACCCTTGAAGTTTAGTCAGGCAATCCACCCCATCTGCTCTGAAACCCTTCCTATTATTGCAGGATTTTCTTGGTCAAGTTCTCAGAGTGAGTATTTCCCTTCCTGTCTAGGCCATTGTGCTGTTATGCCCTGCCATTAGTGGAATAAGCCCTTTCTAAGGCACCCATCTTCATTACAAGGTTCTTAAACTGCCTAAGGAGGCCCCTTGAGGAGAGGTTGTTTTGTCTGTAAAGACCCCCAGTAGTATTATACTGTGGACCCTCTTTTATATACATATTGAAAAACCTTTTATTACCAAACCAATTAAACCTTGCAACTGCTCTTATTGTATTATTTATTTGAGCCTCTAAGTATTTATTTTTGGAATAATTATTATTATTATTATTCCAGTATTTTTATCACTCTCTGTAGCTAAAGGACTGCAAGGTTCCTGGTATCAGAGATCCCACAGGTAACCCCAACAACAAGGCAAAGAGGGAGCTTGAATTAATTACCCCTGGTAGTGATCCTTGATCCAGACTTGACTAATTCATCCTTAATCCTTTCCTGCAATCCTTGCAACAAACATTGAAAAAATCACACTTGAACAATGTCCATGGTATCAATGTGATTTTCTTGAATAAGATAATTTTGCATTTGATCCCATGACTTCCTAAAAGAATGATATTCAGGGGCTGAAGTGACACCACTACTTGAGATCCACTGGTAAACAACAACATGCAAGTCCTTCAAATTAAACCAAACTACATATATTTTCCCCAATATGCCAACATTTCTTCCCTTAGAAGTTTCCAGTTATGGGTTTGGAATCCATCAAACATGTCAAGAATACAACCTCTATTGCTAAACTGGGCCGTGGTTATAGCTGAAAAAATAAGACAAAAACCAATGTTAAAGTCAGTTTTTGACTCAGAACAATTCAAAAAAAGGTAAAAGCTCACAGACTCAAAAAATAACAAGTCATTGTGAGGAAAAAGACACATCTTAAACATTTATAAAAGTTAAGGGGCCTGGCTCCAAATAAATGAAGCTCAAAGGAGCTTTGCTTATAAATAATCTCACACCCTTTATATTAGTAACACACTAGGGTCACTACTCCAATTAGGAACTTCCACTCGAAATTGAAGTTGCAAATAAGATTGCTATTTGAATATAATAGTAGGGTTGATAGCCCCATTCAATCCCTTCTTGAGACTAAGTTTGGTGGGCTTTTTAATTCTTTCCGTATTCTCTTACAAATAACCAAGGATCAGGTCTAAGGAAAGAAAAACAGAGAAGATAAAAGATAAAAAAAAATGGATTTTGATGTTGATTCAAAAAAACATGGGACTGTAACTACCAAGTTTTCTAGTTTGATCCTGGCCTGGGGGAAAAAATGTAAGACTCCAAAAGGTGTTGGTCATAGGCAGTTATGTGGAGGGGAAAGGTGCTTTTCAGGCTGCCCTCCTGATAGTTACAAAAAATATTTAAATGTAACCCAAATCAAGGTCCAGTACCTTGTTAATGGGGGAATCAATGGGAGGAATGAGTTAAATAAGAATTGGTAGCAATGGAAAACACTATCTGAGGCAAGATGGTGCGGGAAAAGACTTGAAAAAATAATTTAGAGTTTGTTCAGAGTTCAATAGAACAAGGCAGTTTTAAGCAACAGGGCCCACAAGCTAATAACTCTTGTTTTCAGCAGAAGATTAGGAAAGATCAACTCAATCCCAACCAACCTTCAGGTTCTCAATGAAACTTCCCAACTCTCCCCAATCAAGCACTTGAAGGGACCAGATAACTGTTGGTGGCTGTACAAAAAAAAAGCAATTTTTTTTATCAATTTCTAAAAGCAGAGAAATAACAAATTCAAACAAGAATAAACCAAAACTTCTCAAGGTACTGAAGATTAGTATGGAAAAATTAAACTTCAAATATGTAAAGGGAGGATGTAAAGGGAGGTTTAGAACTCCAGGTTTAAGCTTCATAAAAACTATTAGTCAACTGTGACTGATTCCAGAAGTAAAATCAAAGAATGATCAAGATGAGTATAGTCATAAAATGGATAAAGGAGTGGTATAACAATCTCAAGAATTCAACCAAATTAATTCTTATTCAACCAGTAAGGATATGGTTGGTGAAAACAGATAAGACCACAGAGTGGTGGATCAGGGATCTGAGTATGGAGGCTCAAGGATCAGAGGGAAATCATGGATATACCCCAGATAAATATGATGAATTGCTCAGATAAGGGTGGAGTGGATAGACTAAATACAAATGAATTGATTCATTCATTGATTCAGATGATGGCTGATAAAATGATGAAACAAATATGAGGCAAAGGGAGGGAAGAGTCCTTCATTTAATGGGCAGAGACCCTGTGTAATATTTACAAGGAGATAACACAAATGAAGTGGAAAAATAAAGTAAAAATTCCCACACTGTCTGTTGCTTCCCTCCTTCCTTAGACGCTTCCATGTGACAAAAAACAACACCCACCCCCACCCAAAGGTGGAAGGGGGTGAAACGTATGAAATTGAAGGGGAAGCCAAGCCATGAGAGCAACAGGTGCAAACCGCGCAGACAACAGGGGATGAGAGGATTGGGATTAGAGCATGATCAGCGGTGGATGAGCACCTTGGAGGGGAAAATGATCAAGTTGGGGAGTTAATTACAAGTTTGAGTTGGAAGGTGGGACAATGCAAGCAACAGCAGCAACCATTGACTGCAGTATTTGTCATTTTTTCTGATGACAATAATAAGATTGTTTGGATGGGGAAATCAAAGCAAAGGACAGGATTTTCAGCAGCTGCAAGGAGACCACCCAACATGAGCAAACCCCCCATTGAGGTTCACTGATCTGTTGGACAGGGGGATTAAATGGATCATGAGGATTGTGATGTGCACGCGTTTGGCCAAAAAATAAAGCACCAAGCACAAAGAGGAGGATTCAAACTCAAGGCCCTGGGATTAGAACACCCCCAGGGGAGCGCTTCCTAGGCGCTAGGAAAGGGAGGAGTTGGGAAGAGGGAAAGGAAGGCTGCCATAGTAACACAATTTTTTTATTTTTTTATTGATAATAAAATAGGCAATGGTATAGTCAATCAACTTAATAAAGCTGAAATGTTTCTTTTCTCCTTCTCTGGAAGACTTATGCCATTCAGTAATGGGAGGATGCAATTTTAAAGCTTTTTCTACCTCAGTTTTTAGGCTGGGCCTAAAAGATTCATTCCTGGCTGTTACTGATCTAGGAAAAGTATTATCTGTACCACTTATTCTAACAGGTTTTGATTCTTCTAAGTTGACTAAATAAGGACCAGTTGAGTTGAATTTGAAGTCTCTAAGGTCATTTTTAATCATACCTGATTCTAAATCAATCTTGATTCTCAACAAGTCTATTTTATTTACTAGATGGGAAGAAGGTGTATTAGTTGTTTTCTTCATTTCTCCTTCAATTTTTTAGAATTTATTTTTGAACTGAAGATTAATTAATGTTTATGTGATGAATCATAGATACTTTATTCATGTTGATAGCATCTATTATTTGCTTCATTTTTAAATCACTAATTTTAAGATGGCAAACTTGATTTTGGGTCACTAGATTTGAGTTTTGAAATTTTCTCATCTATTTGGTTATGGATTTTATCCAAATTGCTTCTTAAAATTTAAAATTTGTAGAAAACATTTTCAGAGAAAGTAGCAAAAATAGGTAAATCATCTAGATTTAGTTTTGATAGACTTTCATCCACTTCTCTGCTATGGATATTATGTTGTCCGCATCCCTTGGATTCCTCATTTTTTGGTGATTGGATGATCTCATATTTTTGGTGTCTTTTCCCTTTCAAATTGCCAATTGATCCCAATGATTCCAATTTTCTACATATTTTTCCAGTTATTTCCTGGGATCCAGTTATTGCCTGGGAATCAATTTATGAAGGGCTATCTGTGAGAATTTTGCTTGTTATATTGCCTTTCTCATGGCTGTTATATCCTCTTGTGCTTGGACCAGCTGTTACGCTTCCCGTAACTCATGTGTTCCTTTACCAAAGTTTTGATCTTGGATTTTTTGACTAATTCCAGCTAGGGTGGCATGGGCTGAGATGTACCCACTGGGTATGACTCTTTGCCTGAGGGAGGATTCTCCAACAGTTTATTGGTCAATTTGGGCACCGTGGTTGCTATTGGGTCTTTCAGGGCTGATGTTGCGGGCTTGAGTCCCCTCATTTAGCTTGCTACTAGTGCTCTTATGGAGGCGCGTTCCTCTGGGCAGAGATGAATAGGAAGGGGCTCTGCCATTTACGCGGTTTTTGCGCCTTTTTTGAGACATAACAAAAAAAAAATTTATAAGTTTTTGTTGAAAACTTTTGAAAAACTTATAAAAATAACAATTTTTTCTGTGTTTTAATATTTGATAATTTTTTCAAAAGAATTATTACTTACTTATAGTTAATTTTAATTTTACCAACAATTTTTTGGGGTGGGGTCTGTCCTTTTTAGGTATTCCAATGATTCAAAGTGAGTTCAAATTAAATCTTGGGACAAATCCAAACGTTCACAGTGTAAGATGACCTCAACAAAGTCCTGTTCAATAAGATCAACAAATACAAAGTACACTAAAAGGAATTAAATAATAAAAATATGCAATCGTATTTTTGTTTTGTATTTTTATGTGGTTTGGTAATGACTTTCAAAAGAAAGTAATTTCAATTTACAAATTTGTGATTTTTATTTGTATTTTTGTTTTTCTTCTTCTTTCTTTTGGAGATAGAAAGTTGTTTTTGATATATATTTTCCACTCCTTTTGCTGCCTTATTAAAGAATTAAAAAAGACGATTATTTCAATTTCAATTTCCTTTTCTTTGATAGCTTCTGCCTTATAATAAAGGAGCCTTTACGGTTGTTGCTCAGGAGTTATGATAAAATGCAAAAATTTACAGAGTTTTTTTCCTTTTTCTGTTTAAGAAGATTCAAATAAAAATTGATTAAATCTCTTTTTGTCTTCAGATCCACTGGAAAAAAATCAAAGAAAATATTTATCATCAGTATTCTTACTTTTTTTTACAGATAGATCAACTGGCCCAAGCAATAAATAATTAAAAATTAATAATTTAAGGATATTTCCTGGCCAGCCCCCAAATTTTCAGCTTCCTGATAACAGGAAGTTTGAAGTCCTTTACCTACAGAAAGTGATAGTGGTGTTGGAATGTTTATAATAATAATAATACCAAGAATAAACATGTCAAATGCTCTAGACTGGATATTTTATGAGGAAGTGAAAGGTTTTTAATGGTTTAATTCAAGGTTTCTAATGGTTTAGTTGAAGGTTTCCTAATGATTTATAAGAAGAGGGGAAACAGTTTTATACTACTGGGGATCTTTACAGAAAAACAACCTCTCTTCAAAGGGCATCCTTGCAAATTTTATAAACCCTTGGAATAATTCTGGGTGGATTTTATGGAATTATCCAACTAGTATGGCCAGGAAAACAGCACTCAGGCCAAAGCAGGAAAGAATTAACTCACTTCTGGGAGTAATAACTCACAGAAAGGCTGCAGAGATTCAGATGAAGGATTTCAGGGAAAGGGTAGGGTTGATTGCTGACTAAACTTCAATCAATCAATAATGGTTTCAGAAATAATTCTACTATAAATTGATCAGAGCCATAAATGAATTGCTTAACTTTTTTAAGCAATTGATCACAGATAGCAAAGAGTCTGGACAATAATTCATATATCTCTAGGTAATTGGGGGACAATAAGTCCATAGAAGGTTTTTTTGGGGTAGGAAGTAGCCTCCTCAGGATCTATAGAGAGGGTAAACCTCTAGGGCTAAGGCTAGTTGTTCAAAATATCTCTACTCTTCTCTGGCGCGCGCCCTCACCCGTGTAATCTGAGTATCACACCTTTTCCCATTTCCCCTCATCACCCTCAGTCACTTTGAGCTCCCTCATCCCTTCTCCATCCAACCTCTTCCAATCATCCCTCTTCCATTCTCACCAATGCCGCTCAAATCCTCAACTCCTCCTTCTTTTCTCCTCTTATATCAATCCAATAACTCCAAATCCTTGGTAACTTCAACTCATAAATCCTCAGAAAGTCTGACAACCAAATCCTCAACTCACATCCGTCATCTGGTTATTTGGTATGACTCCAACAACCCCAATCTTCCTTTCCTATGTTTCCTTCCTTGTGTTATTTTCTTTCCTTTACTGTTTCACTTTTCACTTTCCCTCTTTCCTGATTGACAGATGTTGATTGATCTTTCTCCTTTTAGAGGAGATAACCTTTGACGCATCAATCACAGGCATCTCTTTAGAATTTAAATCAATCTTTTTTGGGACCTTACAACTTACCTCTTCAGACCAAGTGGTCCTCTGTGGCATGATTTCATTCAAGCCCTCATGTCTAGCGCTCATGTTATCACCATCATTTTTCCATTTCAGATGCTCAGTTCTATTCTTACCTTTCTCACTGGATTTTTTCATTTTTCCTATTGTATTTCTTTTGTTCTCCAGTCTTGGCCTTTTTTTCCTTTTTTGTCAAATTTAATCCTCCTATTTCATCAAAATTAACAGTTGAATTCCAACGGAAATCAACCTCAAACCTTCAACTTCTCACTTCACTATGAGCCAAGACACCTCACTGAACTCAAACAACCCCTCAATCCCAACTATCCTTAAAACCGCCATCAAAGCCATTCCAACTCTCACCATGGACAACTTCTTGCTCTGGCAAAACAGGGTAGAGAACATGCTGGACATTCAAGGAACCCATTTGGCTCTTCTTTTGGAGGACACTCTTCTCACATTCAAAGACAAAATATACATTAGATCAATTCTAATCTCCAAACTCAATCCTACTGTTCATGCCAATATCATCACTGTTGACAATGAGAAGGATGCCAAACTGATCTGGAAGGCCATAATAAGATATATTGCCTTGTCCGAATTGTCCAATTGAGCTTGTGTGTTTGACAACCTCCAGAATCTTCCCTTCAATGTCAACAAAATACCTTCTTTTATCACCTTGGCCGAAATTTGCATCCGTTGTCTCTATGAGGTAGCTATCAATCTAACTCCTGATATTATTGCCTATATGCTTCTTTATAAGCTTCCTCCAAGCTTCAGGGTAGTCAAGGAACAGATAACCCAATCATCAGTCATCTCTCCCAACCTGGTACTTGATCATCTCCAAATTTTTGCCAACAAAAGTAGAATGAAGGAGGAGGCAAAAGTTCAGCTCACGGCGCTCCCTAACAACCAAGAACCCCTTCCCAGATGCACGGGAGGAAAACACAATAATCTAGCTCCTCACTCACCCCCGAATTGCTGGGCTCTTCATCCAGAACTCAGGGATGCCTACCTCAAGAAGGAGAACAAAGACAAGTCTTCCATCTCAGTTTGTTGCTTCTTATCAAAAAACCCCTCTCCTCTGACAAGTCACATTGTAATCAATTCTGGGTGCTTGTCTCACATGGTCTCTGACCCTGACTTATTTTTGGCTATCTCATACAAAGAGGTTGGATAAGTGAAAACAGGATCCAATTTGGAATCTCTTCCAATCAACGGAATTGGATCAATTCATATCATGGGAAATCTTGGACCTGTCCTAATCAATAATGTGTACCTTGTCCCCAACCTCTCCACCAATCTCCTGTCTGTAAGATGTTTAGTGCTAGATGGATTTCAGTGTTCATTTGAAAAAGTTGGTTTTTTGTCTCAAGAAACAACCAGCTTGTTTTCTCCGTATATTATCACAAAAACAATCCTACTCTCTCCATCAATGACACATTCATCTCTTCCACCTGTCTATTCTCTCAATCTGAAATGATCCACAAGGCACTTGGTCATGCAAGCTATAGCCAAATAAGGAATACGCTGATCATTCCCATTAGCCTAGATTCAGAGTGTAAGAGCTGTGCCCTGGGAAAAATCACTCAAGGGTCTTTTGAAAGCACACAATCTTGAGCTGAAAAAACATTTCAAGAGCTTCATCTCAACTTAATTGGCCCCATTCATCCTCCCTCATATAACAGACAATTTTATATTTTCACAGTTGTCAACAGCTCTACAAGATTTTATTCTGCCATTCCCATCAAGTCCAAAGACATTTTCCCCACCGTTCTGCAGAATGCCATTGAAATCAAACAAGAATGCTTTGGCTATTACCCCTCAGTCCTACAATCAGACAGAGGTACAGAATTTGTGAATAAAAATATGAAAGAGTTTTGTGAAAAAAATTTCATCAGGGCTTGCTATTCCAATCCCTATACTCCTGAACAAAACGGACTTGCCAAGAGATATAACAGAACAATCATCAAGAGTCTACGTAACATCCTTATTGATTCAGGTCTAAAACCTCAGCACTGGGACAAATTTCTCAAAGCTTGTGTTCTTGCAATCAATCAATTCCCTTCTCATAAAAGTAAAAAATGTCCTTTCAAACTATTCAAAAACAGATCCATTCCTCTTGACTTTTTCCATCCTGTAGGATCTGATGTGGTGATTCTGAAATTTCCAGCTCAATACCATTTCAAACGTGATCCCAAAGGAGTTACAGCCACCCTTATTGGCTATGGGATGAACTTTGGTCATACAAACTACTAACAGAATCTGGTCAAATTGTCTCCTCAAGACACATCAAAGTTCTTGGATTCAAAAACCTTACTGAGAACACATCCAACTGTCCACTGTATTGGAACAATTTCATCAAAACACCTCCCTCTCCATTAGACAATCACTCAGAAAACATTGAGACCGTACATCAATACCCAAATGCGCCCTTGAACAATGGGTTGGACAAAGAACAATCCAATTCCAACCACTTCATATCCTGCAACCCCCACGATGAAGGCACTATCCACAAATTCTTGGAGGAATCCAACCCCCCAGTTCCTGACTCCACTCCCAGATACCACCTACGCGATTGATCAGAGAAAGTCAAGCCCGTGAAATACTCCTATCACACCAAAGAAGTCACAGAGTACAAGGACGCGATTGATGAAGAATTTGAATCCATAGAGCCCAAAGATTTCTGGGAGGACTATCACAAGACGCCTGATAACTTCCTGGAAACCACTCTAATTCTAAGAACCAAACCTAAGATGGCCTCTTCCAAAGAAAGGAAGAAAGCACAACTCTGCATCCGCGGATTTAAACAAGTTCCAGGTGTCAAATACTTTGAGACCTACGCTCCTACGGGAAAATTCCCTTCTCTTCTTTCCCTTCTCTCTCTTAGCCTAGACAAATCTCTCCCCTTAAGACAGTTCAAGGTCAAGGCCGCTTTTCTTTATCCTCCTCTACAAGAGGAAATCTTCATAAAAACTCCAAAATACTCAAAACAGTCTTCCCCCTTCCTAAAATTAAAATAAATCACTGTACGGCCTACAACAGGCCCCAGCCAACTGGTACAACACTCTAACCAATTGGCTCAAAAGTATCAATTTTCTTGCTTCCGACTCTGACCCTTGTCTCTTCATTCATTGGGACATACACTCCTTCCTATTCTTTCATGTTGATGATCTTATAGTTGCGGGCAAGATTGATGAGTTCAAAAAACTATTTCTCACTTGATTCCCTGAATCCTCAGCTCAAAACCCAGATCTTCTCCTTGGAATGGAAATGAAAGTTAAAAACAACCAACTCACAGTGAACCAACGTAATTTAGTAAAAAAGGGACTCCAACTTCTGAACATGCAAGGCTGCAGACCTGTATCCACTCCCCTTACACCCAACATACAACTACTCCCAGCCAGTGAAGAAGAAAGAGATAAGTTCAAAGCTCTGAATATAAACTACCGGTGTGGTGACCAAATCTGGACACCCTGGACCAGATGCAGAAAATTCACAATTTTTTTACAATGCTTTTATTTGGGTGTCATTCAAAAAAAAAATCGGAATTTTTTTGTATCAGTATAACTCCTCCAATTACCTCAACATGCCAAGCGTTCCCTTGTCACAGTAGTCTAGGACAGGCCTCTCTTGGTCCCAACTCCTAGGCATTGCGTTTGATCCCTTCCCTCATTGTTCCCCCCCTTCCTTTTGGCCAAATGCGCGGGCCGAGACCCGCTTGGCCCAAGATATTCAATCAACCCATTGCCATCCATCCATCCCGTCATACCATTCTCTCATTTCCTCTTGGCTTCACCATTGCACTTTCCAACAAGCATGGCATCCCCAGCTCTCATCAACATCTTCCTCACAACTGCTCTCCCTTGGACCCATCCCAATTCTCTACCATTGTCCCCTTCAACAAACTAGATTCCAGAATCCATCGAATCAATCCACTCTGCTCTTCCAATCCTCCCTAACCCCAAATCTGGTCCACTCATCCCAACCATGATCCCATTCAATCCATCACCTGTTCTCTCATCACCTCCCCTGCTCCCAACCTCACTCATCTGAGATTACCCATCAATTGGTCCAATAATCCATCTCATCCCCATCCTCATCATCACTGGTTAGTCGGTCTACTAACCAATCAGTCCCTGATCCCCCATGGGACCCTACAAATCATTCTCCTCCATGGATCTCTAGATCTCATTGGTCATGGAGTCTCCATTGGTCAATCCGTCCAACTCTTTTCCCCATCCTCTCACCTTCATCAATTCTGACTACAACCCCCACTCCTTCCCCTCACGTGACCACCGGCGTTCGATCATCACCTCCAATCGCTCCAAGCAACCCCAAGCCACCCCAAGGCCAATCCATAAATCACTTGCACCCCCTTCCATCTTTGGGTGGGAGTGGGAGAGTGTTGTCTACCGCCCGCAGACACCCCCGGGCGGTCTGATCCATCTTCTGTTCCCAACCCTTTTGCCTTTGGGCGAGGGGTGGGTGATTCCGCTATTGTCGCGCGCGCCCGTCAACGGATGGACGCAGGAGAGGTGAAGGGATGGAAGGATCTCACCCCGGTCAGGAAGGCCCCATTTCCACTGGCCTGCGTGATCAAATTTTTTTGATCACCTAAAAATCTGAAAATCAAAAAAAAAATTCTTTTCTTTCTTTTTCTGCTCCATTTGTAGAATCTGTTGTACATAGTCTAACAGGGCCTCCTGCCCATATAAGGAGGGGCTCTCCCCTGCCTTTTGGAGGAGGATCAGCACAGGCTACCACATCAGCAGCACAGGGTATCCTAACACACACCACATCCTAAGATCATCAGTATCCTCTTGAAATACATCATCCGTGGGGTCTTCATTCCATTTTATCTGAGACTACAAATTTGGGTATATCTATGATTTCCCCTTGATCCTTGAGCCTCCATATTCAAACCCTTGATCCTTGATCCTTATTACCAACCAATAGCTTTGCTTGTTGAAGAAGAATTCAACTGATTGAATTCTTGAGTTTGTTACACCACTCCTGATCCCTTTATCCAACCATACTGGTCCTGATCATCCTTTGATTATCTTTCTGGACCCAGTCACTTTTGACTGAAGATGTTTTATTAAGCTTAAAACCTGGAGTGTTAAACCTCCCTTCATTTCTTTTGAAGTTGAATGCAGCCACGCTACTCTTGAGTCCCTTGAGAAGTGTTGGGTTATCCTTGTTTGAATCAGTTATTTTTTTGCTTCTAGAGCTTCTTCAAACAATTAGCTTTGTCTTGTGCAGCCACCCACAGTTATCTGGTACCCTTCAAGCGCTTGATTGCAGAGATTTAGGCAGGTTCATTGAGAACCTGGAGGTTGTTTGGGATTGAGTTGATCTTTCCTAAGCTTCTGCTGAAAACCAAAGCTATTAGGTTGTGGGAGTTGTCACTTACAATTGCCTTGTGTTGTTGAACTCTGAGAAAACCTTGACTTCTTCTATTCAAGTTTTCCTTGGCACCATCTTGCCTCAGATAGTGTTGTTTCCCCAGCTACCAACTACTATCATCTTTATCCTCTTACTTTTGGTCCCCCATTTACCAGGTTCTGGACTTTGATCTTGGTTACATTAAAATATTTTTGTAACACTCAGGAGGGCAGCCTACACAGCACCTTTCCCCTCCACAGAACTGCCACGGCCTAGCACCTTTTGGAGTCTTACACCGGACATTCACAGGAATTTTAAACTTCCTAGCCTGCCGCACCAGACCCAAACTCTCCCCTGCGCCATTGATCCTCTTCCAATTCAATAATGAACCCGGTATCAATCACTGGAAAGAGGTGATTCATGTCTTCAAATATCCGGCCAGCTCTATCAAAGCCTCTCTCAAAATCAAACCAAGTCAAGATCCACTCCACAAAATTCAATACTACAGCGACTCAACCTGGGGGGATAATAACCGCTCAAGAATTTCCAGAAGTGGATACCTATGCATATGGAAAAACTGCCTCCTTGTGGTGTAGCTCTAGTTAGAAAAACATCACACTCTCCTCCACCAAGGCTGAACTGTGCGCCCTTTCCAATGCTTTTCAAGAGAATATCTGGACTTCCCACCTTATCAAAGAACTCTGGGGAATCAATCTTGAACCTTCCAATTTCAAAATTGATAATAAGGGACTGCTCAACAAGGTCAAGCACTTTGGACACCACTCAAAAACCAAACATCTCGACATCAAGGCAAAGAAACTCAGAGAAGACCTCAAAAACAAGCTCATCTCACTCACACTCATAAAATCCAAAGACATGATTGCTGACTTTCTCACCAAGGCGTGCACCAGAGCCTCCCTCAACACCTTCATCTCTTCCTTCCTTCTGTCTCCTCATAGCAAATAATGGGGGGTGTTGAAAATATCTCTACTCTTCTCTTGCACGCGCCCTCACCGGTGTCATCTGAGTATCACACCTGTTCCCATTTCTCCTCATCACCCTCAGTCACTTTGAGCTCCCTCATCCCTTCTCCATCCAACCTCTTCCCATCATCCCTCTTCCATTCTCACCGACGCGGCTCAACTCCTCCACTCCTCCTTCTTGTCTCCTCCTATATCAAGCCAATAACTACAACTCCTTGATAACTTCAACTCATCAATCCTCAGAAATTCTGACGACCAAATCCTCAACTCACATCCGTCATCCTGTTATTTGGTATGACTCCAACAACCCCGATCTTCCTTTCCTATCTTTCCTTCCTTGTGTTCTTTTCTTTCCTTTACTGTTTCACATTTCACTGTACTTCTTTCCTGATTGACAGATGTTGATTGATCTTTCTCCTTTTAGTGGAGATAACCTTTGACCCTTCAATCACAGGCGTCTCTTTAGAATTTAAATCAATCTTTTTTGGTACCTTAAAACTTACCTCTTCAGACCAAGTGGTCCTCTGTGGTATGATTTCATTCAAGACCTCATGTCTAGCGCTCATGTTATAACCATCATTTTTCCATTTCAGATGCTCATTTCTATTCTTACCTTTCTCACTGGACTTTTTTTTTCCTATTGTATTTCTTTTGTTCTCCAGTCTTGGCCTTTTTTTCCTTTTTTGTCAAATTTAATCCTCCTATTTCATCACTAGTAAGCCAGTCAGGCCAAGATTAGCACGTCCTCAAGGTTCTTTCAATCAGATTATCTCAGATCTTCTGGAATTCTGCCTGTTTTTAGCTGCAGGATCTGTTTATGTGTTAATTCATCATTTTTACCATCCTGCACGTATCTTTGATTTTTACCGCTAATATTTAACTAAATTGATTAAATGTGGATATTTATTGATTTCCCATTATCCAGTGATCATGTTGATAATTTCTAATACTTTTTAGCGCAAATTCTTGATATGTTTTGTGATCATGAATGATCTTTTAATCTTTTTGGAATTAGAGGTGCACAGATCTAACAGCTGTATGCGGTATTTGGATCTGTTGTGTGCATGACCTCTTGCAAATTATTCAGGCGGTATCTCTGGCTAAATTGGCTGCTATTCATGCAGGAGGAAGTTTCCAAGCTTTGCATGTGGTTTCCTTGACTAATTCTGGTAAGGGTTACAGCAAATCAGAAGTATGATTGTAGTTGTTCTGGTATTCACATGTTATTATCATGAATTTGCAAGCATTTTAGTAGGAATTGGCGTGATTTTGTGCGGGAATTTGCGCGAATTTAAGCGGAAATGTGCGCGCTTTTGTGCGAGAAATCTGCGCGCGGTTTTTACATGAATTTGCGCGCGAGTTTTTACGGAAATTTATTCGCAGTTTGTGCAGAAGAATCCATTTCTTTCATAAAATTTATGGTATCATACTCCTTTAGGGTTATATCAATATTTTGTTTTTTTATTTTTTTTATCTTACTTTTACAGGTTTCTCTGCATAAGTATCACGCTGACAACTCAAGAAAGTTCGGAGGAATTCCTTTGGCTAAATATAAACTACTTCCAATTTACAGGGATTCTCAACTACCTAACATGCAGGACTCTACCCAAACTAGCAACTGCTGTCTCCATTCTGTTGCATTTAAATCATCAACCCACGCTGTTCCACTTGAAGGAGTTACAGAATTGCTGGAATTATCTGAATGAAACAGCTTCCTTCTTGCTAAATCTTTCTCCTGAAAATACACTTCCAAATCAGCCAAAATACTACACAAATGATACTTGGGGTAGCATCATTTGGAATGAAGACTCTCAAAGTGGAACCATCTACTTCTGGGAAGGATGCCCCATTTTCTGGAGCAGCAAGAAGCAAGGTTAACATTACCATGTCCTTGACCAAATTGGAAATTAATGTGCTAACTGATGGAATTAAAGAAAACTAATGGCTATGTGAAGAAATCTAGAAATCTCCACCTTTTCCCACCTTTTTTTCCATTAAAAAAAAAGGCCTCCTTGATAAAAAAAATTTTTTTGCCTCCAATTCAAAAACAAAACATTTTGAAATAAGAAGAAATTTCATCAGACACCAATTCCACAATCAGTCCATCATTTTCAAACTGATTGGCTGCACAAAAATTATTGCAAACACTCTATCCATTAAAGTGTCCTCTTACAACTCTTTCTCCAAGCTTCTCAAAGCCTGATTTCAACGGTTACCATCTCTCTCTTGATCTTTTCTCACCAAACATCCTGGCCTGTTGTAATTGTACTATGTTACCTCGTCACCTGCCCAATAATCCCTCTCACGCTTGTCACATGGCCTGTCACGCCTTTTCCATTCAGCATGCAACCTTCAATCCCTTTTTTCGTCAATAATTTTCTCTTCATTTTCCAACTTCTACTTGCACCTCAAAACTTGGCTCTTCCTCCACTTCTATCTTCCTTCCTTCGACCTGTCCTTCACTACTTTCCTCCTCCTATTGCTATCCTTGCTCCTGTTCTTTTCTCTTACTTCCCAATGCTCAACCTCAACTCTTAAATCAAAACTCAAATCACTTCACTCAACAAATCACCCAGCCAACAAAACTAGGTCCTTCTAGTATTTGGTGAGAAAGCGCAATACTAAAAATCCTCATCTTAAATTCACATCTTACAACTGGTCTCAGCTCACTCTTTCCTCCTTTACGCTCATCCAACAAATCACTTAATGGAAGCCATTAGGCTGCTAGCTGTGCCATTTTATGCTCTTATATTTCTTATATCATTTACTAGTATTTATATCTAAGGGTGTGTTTACTTTTTGCATCACTCATAATTCACCTCCAAACCATTTTCCACCTCTTCTTTTTTTTCCTCAGCCTGTTTCTGCTTCTATTCATGATTTCAAAGATTCTTTTTTCCATCAGTTCAAAAAAGGTTTTTTTAGAAGACTCTGAAATAAAATCATGGGAACCAATCTTCAATCTCACCAACTGTTCAGCCCAATTTCACAACTTCCTCCCCCTCTGTGATTCCAAAACCAAACCTTCATAACATTGCCAACCACTTCCCCAACCTTACTCCCATCATTTCCAGTCTCATACCATCAATTTCATATCATCAATCAAGAATCAATCAATTTCTCCTCTCCTACTTTCCTATGTCTACTCTCATCAAAATAAAAGTAGCAAAACCAAGAAAAATATCTATGTAGAACTCCTTTTCAATAATAGCCAATAAGTTAGCAATCTTAGTAACCCATAAAATAGATAGCTTTATTTTACTACTTTCATACTCCTCCTTATCATTACAAATAGCTCCCATTTCCTAAATGTCACCAGAAAAAGAAAATAAATCTTCAAGCTGTGCTACCACTTCCTTCTTTATGTCTTCCTTCCTTCCTTTCTTCTCCACCTCTTCACCATTATCCATAACCCATACCAATATTAGGTTAGTTATAAAATCTTGAAAAAATATTCCAAGCTGCTATTCAATGGTCTTCAAGTCTCCAACTGGATCATCTTCAATGGTATCCACTGGTACAAAAACTGTTCTTGCAAAGCAAGAAAAAATTAAAAAATTTTCCCTATTCCCTCCCATTTTTTCATACTCACTTCATACCCCATCCTTTGCCAACATCCTTCCAACCAACACTCCAACCAAACATTGCCCAGGGTATCCCTCTTCCTCTTCTTTTAATGCTCTTCCATTTCCTTTCCCTTTCTCTGTCACTTATTCTAATTATTATTTTTCTTATCCTCCTTTTTGTTATCCTTCTTCTTCTTCTTCTTCCTTCTCCTCTTCATTGAGCTCACCAGGATAATCTTCATCTTCATCATTGACTCTGACTTTGAAAGGAATGGGGGCTTCTATGATGGCCTGCATTGCTTTTATTGGTGCTACTTTGATTATTTGAATCCCCTTTGAACTTTGAAACCTCTTTGAAAGTTCAAAAATTCCTCAAGAACTTTTCTGCTACTTGGAATGGGCTTTTACAAGACCACAACCCCTTTCACCATTGTTTTGAAAGGTTCAACCAGTTTCAATCTGCCACATCAGACTTCACTTGGTTCAACCCACAATCTTTGAACCTTGACCAATTTTATTCAACCTTTTCAATTTTTGAGCAGTTCAAAAATTCTTCAACGGTAGTTTGATCCAATTTGATGGCTTTGCATTCAGATTGAAGGGCTTCCTACGTTCCCAGAGTGCGCAATTGAGCATATAGAGGAAAAATAAGGCATTCCCCAGAAGATATCCAAATCCTTTGAAGTAAATGGTTCCTTTCGCATCATCCCATCCACTTTAAACTGGTCCAACCTCCTCTTTTTCATAGGCTTAATCTTCCCCTTCAAATAATCCACAAATAATAGTTAAACAACACCTTTGTCATAGAAAAGCCCTTTTGAAATCAGAAGAAAAGAGAAAGAATTTACCATCTGATGGACCAAACCTGCTGGATATTCCCAGGGATACAATGAATTCTTCAGGTGCTTCCTTCACTTCAAAGATAACTACAAATTTTTCCTTCATCCATACACTTGGTCCAATTACCTTCCTTCAAGCTTCAGTGGTTCCATAACAGGGCCTCTTGTACGTTCTAAAGCTTTCCCATTTTCCAGAATTGCGGGTGATGCTGGTGTTGCAGATAATTTCATTTTAAAGACATCTGCAACAGTTTCAAGAGTATAACCTCTATTGCTAAACTTGGCCGTGGTTATACCTGAAAAAATAAGACAAAAACCAATGTTAAAGTAAGTTTTTGACTCAAATAATTCAAATAAAAATCTAAAAGCTCACAGAATCAAAAAATCATGAGTTATTGTGAGGAAAAAGCCACACCTTAAACCTTTATAAGAAGGTAAGGGGCCCATCTCCAAATAAATGAAGCTCAAAGGAACTTGTCTTAAAAATAAGCTCACACACTTTATATTAGTAACAAACAAGGGTCATTACCACAATTAGCACCTTCCACTCGAAATTGAAGTTGCCGATTAGATTTTTAAATGAATATAATTCTAAATTTGATAGCCCCATTCAATCTCTTCTTGAGACAAATTTTGATGGGATTGTTAACTATTTCCGTATTCTCTTAAAAATAATTAATCATATAAATCTGGTGAAGGAGGGGATATAGGGTGAAGAACCTCCTCTTTTGAGGTAACAGGAGCCCTCAGGAGACTCAATGAATCATCAGGGGAGTACTAGTCTCTCCCTGTTTTCTTCCTCAAGGGCTCAGAAACCCATCAAATCCTACCCAAAGAGAAATAGGGTACTAGTACTCATTGGGGGGGGGATTTTCAATGTAAAGGGTCCTATTTACATACCCCAAAAGTTATATACTCTACAACTAAGCTCAGGGCCCTCTTAGGCGACGCTCTCAAGGCTCAGGAGAGTTTATCAAAGTATAATCACATCCCCAGGGGGGATAATATTAAGATTATGTGATTGTTTTATACAAAGTGGAGAGTATAGATTAAATTAACTACTGTAGCTTTTCCCCAAAGGAAAAGAGCTTGTTGGGAAGTTACATATCAAGAGTTGAGACGCATCTGATTACTCATAACTCAATTTAAAGGTATATTGGATCCCCATCTTGATAATATATATTATCAAGGTTTTAATTCAATAATCAATACTCATAAAAACATACTTATAAAATATTATAAAATATTATAAAATATTATCAAAATTTATTGTATAATTGTGAAATTCTTCATCAATTTTCGTTCTTGGATTTGAGGTGTGTTGAAACAGTGACCTTGATTTCAGGAAATGGAGGTTGAGGCTAGTAATCAACCACTACACCAGCAAGACATATGAGTTGTGCAGACATTTGGAAAAGTCTTATTGTCTTGTGGCTGATACTCCCTACAACAAAAAGAAAAATTTCTCTTCAGAGGAATTTTTACCAGTTTTAGAGGCTCTATATTTACTCAATACAATGCAAGAGTTTTTAATGTCTTTAGCCTCTAGCCATAAAACACTATCAGCTAATTTGTTCTTAAAACTCACCAGATAGAGTCAGACATCCTAACCATATTTTCTCATGATTTTATGGTTCAATATCTTGTGAGGTAATTCATTCTCAATCTATTCTAGAGGTAGGATTACAACTACAGGGATCATTCTCAATGGAAACTTCTCCATATGTTTTATGAACTTCTTTACTAGATTGATTGGGAATGTTGGATGTTTTCTGTGAAATTATTTTTTCAGAATTTCTTCCACTGCATTTTTCTCATGCAAATCCTTTACAACAAATCCTCAAAAAAAATGAGTCCCTAAGTTTCTTATGTCATGCTATGTTTAAAAAGTTCATGCTTGAAATTAAGACCATGCCTCCAATTCAACGTCATGATCCTTTTGAGTTTTATAGAATCTATTGTTGTTGTATTTCACTGCTTTCTTAATGCATTTTCTTGCAAATTCATGAACCCTCATCATAATTTCTCTGAAACAATCAGCCAAGGGGTGCAGTACTATACTCTTGTTAAGGAGCATATCCAAAAGCATATGAGGAATCCAACCTCTTTCCAGTTAAAAAGGTGAAATCTTGGGTGTAGAATGGTTACTAGATTTATATGCAAATTCCAAAGCCGGAAAAAGTGATACCCAATCATGCGTATAGCCATCATTTTATTTTAAATCAATTCCATATGTACAGTACCTCCTTGTCATGTCTTCCAAGGTTTGTATCATTCTTTCAGCCAGACCATCTGTCTGCGGGTGGTAGGCTTTTGAGAAAGATAATTTTGTTCCCAGTATGTCAAATAAACACTTTCAGAATTCAGAAGTAAATTTATGATCTCTGTAACTAATTGTGTTCTGTGGACAGCCTACATCACTAAAAATGCTGTTCCAGAATATTAGAGCTATAACCATTGCTTAAATATCCTTGTAACATGTTAGGAACCAAGTTCTCTTAGATAATCTATAAACTACCAATAGTACACAATTATGATTATCTTTCCCTTCTGGTGGTAGCCCAGAAACAAAGTCCATATTGATAGTGGAACATCTCTCCTTTGGTTCTTCCATGGATTGTAATAGTCCATACCTCTTTCCTGTGGGTCTGTTGGTATTTTGGAATCTCTCACAAGAATCACAGTATTCAGAGAAAGTGTTTCTCCAACCTGGCCACCAAGCTATCTTCTTAATTCTGTCTGTTTTTCTTTCATTAGATGGATTTCCTGAAAATATGCTGTCATGGCATTCAATCATCATTAACTCTACATGTTAATTTTTTGTCAATACTACAGAACAGCAGTGAGCTTACCTGTCATATAACAAACCATCTGAAAGCAGTAATCTACCATCAAGTAGTTCCTTCTTCCATTCTTCATCTAGCCCTTCAATCAGGTCCTGTCTATTAGTTTTTGATTGCAGAATTTCTACTATTAATGAAGCATTTTTAATATTAGAATAGGATTCAAACAGAGAATCACAGAAGATTTGTGCCAAATTTCTCATTGATATAGACATGATAGCAAGTTTGTCCACAGTTTCCTCAGGGTTGTAATCAGGGTGTTTGATGTCATTAGGTAGTGCCCAACATGATAAACCATCTGCATTTTTATGTATCAATCCTTCCCTGTGAACTATTGTCATGGAACCCCTCCATTCCTGGATGGAAATTTGCCACCTCAACATGTGCCTGTTGGGTTTCTTCAATTTCAGAAATTGCTTTAGCGCCGTAAATTCAGTAATAACTTCAAATTGACATCCATCTAGGTAATAATACAATTTTCCAAGGCCCATACCAGACACAGACACTCTAATTGTGAAGCACCATATCTTCTCTCACTATCCTTAAGTTGTCTGGATATAAAAATAATTGGTCCTTCAACTGGCTTATGATTAAATATTTGTACTTGGTGAAATGCAGCTCCAAGGCCTTCCATACATGCATCTACATACAGCTTGAATTGTTTCTTAGGGTCTGGATGAAATAATAAAGGTGCAATTGTCAGGTTTGTCTTAACTAATCCATAGGCCTGTACCTCTCCATAGTCATTTCAAACAAAACATTTGGACTGCATACCTTATAAAGACTAGAAGCTATCATCCCAAAATCTCTAATGTGTATTCTGTAATAACCTTCAAAACCCAAAAAATTTTGCATCTCTTTGAAATTACTAGGGATATGTTTTGGCAACACAGCAGCTACTCTTGCTTGATATATGCCAAGTGATAAACCACTCACAATATTACCCAGAGCTTTAAATTCATTAAATCCAAATAAGCATTTAGTCCAAGATATTTTCATATTCATCTTGATTAATTTTTCTAGTATTATAGACATCATTTCTTTATGTTCATCCCATTTTTCAAAAAATATAATAATATCATCTATATAAATCATCAAACATTTCTGAATCAATTCTTCATGAAACTTTGAGTCCATCATCCTCTGAAAGTGGGATGGAGTGTTTTTGATACAAAAAGGCATTCTCAGGTACTCAAACACTCCAAAGTGGCACACTATCCTGAGGAACTTCCTGCTTTCTGGGTCTACCACATTTGGATGAAAACCTTTGAGAACACCCATACAAGAAATGTACTTAGATTGGTGCAATTTAGTTAAAGATTCAACAATCTTTGGCATGGGATATCGATCAGGGGTTGTGTAGGAATTTAATGCCCTGAAGTCTCCAACCATCCTTGATTTACCATTGTTCCAGGCTATGATAACAGGTGTAGTGATATCTAAATCCTTGTTGGAACCTACTTTCCTGATTACATTCAATTTAAACAATGTATCTATATGTTCTTTCAGTGCTTCTTTACTTCTAGGGCTAGCAGGGAAGGGATGTTTCCTCAAAGCTGGGGGATATGGTCTATCTATGGTCAAAGTGATATTTACCTCATGTCCAATTATAGAACCAAAAGGCTGATTCACTGTTGCAAAAGTGTTTTGATGGTCAAAAATTAGGGAAACTAGATCATTCCTTTCCTCTTCTTTCAAGAAAGTGCTAATTTTTGAATCTCTGATGAGCTCATTTTCAAAACTCTCTTTTGAATTATTATTCACAAAATTCTCACCAGAATTACTGAAATAAAATTTGGCGCTGTTTCCAATAGTAAATTATAAAGAATTTCTCTCATGAAACAAAATGATAATGTATCTCTTCATGTAGTCACTCCCAATTATGAAATATCCTGTTTCAGAATTATCAATCACTAAAAAACTTGATTACTAAAGCCAAAATCTTCAGGATCAATCTAACCTTGACCATCCCTTAGGGAACCAGAGTACCAGATAAGATTTTCAGGTTCATCTTTGGCGTCTCTATTAAGTGCTTCTCCCACTGTGGATACAACTTTTCTAAGTACCTTCTTCCTACTACAGATTTACAAGCACTGGAATCTAGAAGCACTTTACAAAATTTACCACAGAATGACATTTGTACTAAGTCATTTGATGCTTCAACAGAATTGATGCAACCTATAATCAGGTTATCATCTTCTGCTTCACTATGGTCATCCTAAGACTCATAGGCAGCATCCCCTTTTTCAACTTTCTTAGCTTGTATGTTGTTGACTTTGCTAGCCTTCTGAGGACAAGTTCGGGAAGTATTTCCTGTCTTACCACAAGTATAACAAGAAAGGTCAGTATTCTGAGGAATATTCTTCAAAGGGAGTTCACCCTTACTTGACCTTTCCATGGTAACATCCCTAGGAGCATATGACTTTCTTCTTCCCAGAGATATGTCTTCTACTATATCTTCCAGTATATTAATCAAGTTTGAGCAATCATCTCTAGTCTTAATACTTGTCTTTACTTCATAAAAACTTCACTTTCCATCAGGGATATTAACTTGAAATTAATAATATCCTGATCCTAGTATGGGTCTCATGCTCTAAGTATCTTTCTTTGCCTGGTTACCCAAGTTGCTGGTGGTGTCACACCTGGCAAAAATTTGTCATTTTTGAAGGCAGTCAAGAATTTCCTTTTCCAATTTGATCTGCCAAATTTTGATTTTATTTCTCTTTTCAAAAATTCCAAGTCCTGTACACATACAGCACTCCTTCTGTCTCTATACCAATCTGAGGCTATGCCCTTAAGTAGAATACTTAATCTACTAGTAATCAAGTTATCAGGAAGTCCAGTATCCTCCTTGAGGGCGTCAATCCATGAAATAAACTCAGTATGATCATATTCACCCTCCCCAGAGAATTAAGGCCATTCATTTATTTTTGGAAATCCCTGTCATACCTGCTTGAAAACATCTCCTTTGCTAGAATCCTGCACCAGATTGTTGTCTTCTGCAAAAGTCTTGCTTTTTCTTCTCACCTCTGGGGCTCTGGATTCTAAAACATGACTGTGGTTATTTTGTGACAAGGATAACAGTCTTTCAAGGAGCTTCTCATTATTGTGGCCTAATTGTTTGTGTACTTAATCAATTTTGGTGCTTAATTTTTCTATATTCTGTTCAGAAATAACTTGAAATTTCAATATATCTTCTTTGAAAGAACTCAAGTCTTTATCAAATTTTTTCTCTAATAATTCCAATGAATGACCCAGTTGTAAAACCATTGAGTTCAATGAGCTGAAATCTCTTTTCATACTGATAGATTCTTTGCATGATTCTTCAAGGTGTCATCAATGTTAGTTAAATTTTTTTCCATATTACTCAAATCCCCTGCTTTTGCTTTCCTCAAGGCTAGCTCTATTGTTTTATTGGTTGAATCTTCTATCTCTTTCACAGAACTGGTCAAAATTGATTTTGCAGTCAAGCTATCTGATATAATACAGGAATACTTTTTATCTATGGCTGCAAAGCCTTCTATACGGTACTTGTTTGTGTGGACTACTGATTTTTTAATATGAATTGTTTCATTGAAGACAATATCTTGAAATTTTTCTAGAAAAATTTTGGATTCTAGGGAAAACATCAGCCCCTCTTGGCCCTTTTGGATCTCTCTTCTTCCAAGAATTGGAAGCATCCTTGGAGATACCGGGACATCCTCATCATTTCTCCATAAATGGAGTGCTGGTGTTCTCTCCTCTTCCTCATCCTTGATCCCTGACTCAGGGGAGGGGATGGGCTCTTGTTCCTTAAAGGCTCCTGGGATCCTGAAGCTACTGGTTGTGGGTTTGCCCCTCCACTAATTTCTTCTTTTTTCTTGGCTTCAGGACTACAGGTTTCTTGATCTGGGTTGGATCCCAGCTGTCTGTCTCTTTCATTAGTTGGTCCCTTCCTAACAGTTTGATGAGGGCACTGTACTTTGCTAGGGCCTGAGGCAATGATTTTGCTTGGTTCTTGTAGTTTTTTGCCACTATTGCCTCCAGGTAGCTGATCTTGTTCTGACTGTGGCAAGTCAGAAGATTCCCTGTGCCTGGAGGTAGGTCCGTTTCTTTTCCAGATGAATTTGCTGGGGGGAACAAGCTCAACCCTTGTGCTCCTGGTGTTTATGATAACAGGAATGAGAAAAAGATTGATTATATCTAAAACCCTGAGTTAAGAAATATCTGTTGTCCAAAAGATCTCTACAGATTGATTTTTTTCAGTGCTAAGGGAAAGGCTTACTTTCAATAACAATATTTGTTTCAGGGGATCTCTCTCTCTCTGTTGGTTTTGCACTCCTAATACTGGCGCTGCCAATTTTGCTTTGTGGGACCAATCTCAATTTTGAAACAAAACTTCAAGCTTTTCCCCTGTTTGATGAAACTAAAGAATTGATCTACAGTTGTTTTGACACTTTACTGAGGGCGGCAGTATAGCGGTTTAAAGGTTGTGGTGCTATAACAGCAAATAAATGCTTACTGTCAATCTATGTATATTCAAAGGCAGGGTAATTTATGACCCCATAGATTGATTAAATGTTTTCCAAAAGATTCATCCACTAGACACATGTTCAGTACACCCAATCAATTGCAACTTGTGTCTTATTCACACACTATTGCAAAGGTTTCCAACAGATCTATTGTTGCGTTAGACAATAGTTCCCTTACACTCAATTGGTTATTTTTGATGAAACAAAGGACTTTTTTGTTTTTAATTCTGGATCAATTTATTCCGGGGTGTGTAAAGGACTACAATTGGCACAGATACTGAGCAGCTAAAAGAATTCTTCCTTTTTTTTATTTCAAAAAAAAATCTAATTTTTTTTTACCTTTTTTTTATTTTTAAAAAGAAATCAGCTGGTTAAATGGAAAAATGGCAATAATACATAATTAGTATACTACTAAAACCCAAATGCAAAGGTTTTGAATATTCACCCAAAAAACTTTTCAAAAATTGGCTTCTTTTTTCTCTTAATTATATTTCTATCAAAAAAAATATAAATCAGTCAAATACCAGACAAATACCACAAAAATGCGTACTTTATGTGGAAAAAATAATTTTCAAGGCTCTAAAATTTTATGAGGCCCCCAATTTTCAAGAATATAACCTCTATTTCTAAACTTGGCGATGGTTATACCTGCCAAAATAAGACAAAAACCAATGTTAAAGTCAGTTTTTGACTCAAATGATTCAAACAAAAAGCTAAAAGCTCACAGACTCAAACAATAACAAGGTATTGTGAGTAAAAAGCCACACCTTAAACCTTTATAAAAAGGTAAGGGGCCTGGCTCCAAATAAATGAAGCTCAAAGGTACTTTGCTTATAAATAAGCTCAAACCCTTTAAATTAGGAACACACAAGGGTCACTCCTCCAATTAGGACCTTCCACTCAAAATTGAATTTGCCAATAAGATTTTTAGTTGAATATAATTCTAAATTTGATATCCCCAGTCAATCTCTTCTTGATACTAAGCTTGGTGGGCTTGCTAACTCTTGCTGTATTCTTTTACAAATAATTAATCATATATATCTGGTGAAGGAGGGGCTATAGGGTCAAGACCCTCATTTTTTAAGGTGAAAGGAGCCCTCAGGGGACTCAAGGAGTCATCAGGGGTGTACTAGTCTCTCCCTGGTTCTTCTTCAAGGGCTCAGAACCCCATCAAGTCCTACCCAATGAGAAATAGGGTACTAGTACTCATTGGGGGGGATTTTCAATGTAAAGGGTCCTATTTACATACCCCAAAAGTTATATACTCTACAACTAAGCTCGGGGCCCTCTGAGTGGACTCTCTCAAGGCTCAGGAGAGTTTATCAAAGTATAATCACAGCTCCAAGGGTGATAATATTAAGATTATGTGATTTGTTTATACAGAGTGAGAGTATAGATTAAATTAATTACTGTAGCTTGTCCCCAAAGGAAGGGAACTTATTGGGAAGTTATATATTAAGGGTTGGGACGCATCTGAGTCCTGATACCTCAATTTAAATTTATATTGGATCTTCATCTTGATAATGTATATTATCAAGGTTTTAATTCTTTAATCAATACTCATGAGAACATACTTATAAAATATTGTAAAATATTATCAAAATTTATGGTATAATTGTGAACTTCTTCATCACTTTTCATTCTTAGTTCTATGGTGGGTTGAACAAGAGACCTTGATTTCAGGAAATGGAGGTTGAGGCTAGTACTTAACCACTATATCAGCAAGACATATGAGTTGTGCAGAAATTTTGACAAGTCTAATTGCCTTGTGGCTGACAAACAGGTAGGGAAGTATGTATTGACAGGATGGTAATCATTGTTCTTCTCCATAGTGAATGAAAGGGTGGGTGTTCTTTTTAAGCATGAAAGGGATGTACAGCTGTCAGATGGTGATTGGGATGGAAATGGTGAGGGGAAAAACAAATAAGCCATGGTGATGAACTAAATACAATTCTTACCTCTTCTAATGGGTATCAGGAGCTACCCCTTCCCCTTCTGGGTGGGTCCTTTCATAACCACACTTCACTCAGTCTCTTCAAACATTCTCAGCCCCAGCCACCTTCAATCCCCAGTACAATAAACCTTGTACCCCATGATCTACCATCTGCAAATCCTGAAGTATCTCCCTGTCAGCCTCCTGGATGCCAAGACCCTTGCTATCCTTTATCTACCAGAGGTGATAGAATAAATAATAAATATATTATTTAATACATGCAGCAAAAATCCGTAAAATATTTGGATAAAGCTTATTGCAAGGTTAATTGGTTTGGTTATGGTTTATTGTTATAAATAAATATGGATAAATTGATTATTAAATATATTTATAGAGGGGCCACAATTATATTGGGGATCTTTGACACCTCTTGTCAGGGATTTCAGTATGAAAGCACGTAGTCCTGGTTACTTTGGGCTCTTTAGTTTAATGGATAATTTTCCCAAAGATAATATGTATATAAAATACACAGTGGAGTGGCAGGGCTTTTTAACCAAGCTTCCATAACAGAGAAAGGATAATAAAACCCACTGGTTTATTATTAAATCCTTTGGGTATCTGTTTAGGACATGTACTGATGGGTTAAACCTGTATATTGGGGTTATAAGGTTTTTCAGAAGTTTAAATGAATAAAAAGAGGTTGAGGACGGATATTATTGATCAGAATAAGCCATAAATTACTTACTTATCTCTTATAAGTATTTGATTACCTTGGCACGGTGTCTGGATATAAATATAACTGGGTCTCTTCCCATCAATATTCTCAAAAGAGCTCTTTACTAATAGCTTTTGGAGTCCCAATATTGTCCTTCTGAGGGGTACAGGGGCTCAAAGGGACGGACACTGAGGCTAGAAGGGTAACCAGTGGTAGCTTGTCACGTGTTCTTGGTGCTGTAACACGGGTAGCATCTAATTTCTCAGGGTATGGGAATTATTCTACTTTATAATTGATGTTTGGAGGTGTGAATAACACTAATCTGTCCTGTTTATGTATTATTTAATTAATTATCCTTAGTAAATGTTCCCAGTAAGTTAATAATTTTTTTGATAGACATCCCTACGGATATTTTGATGTCAGGTGAGTTCTCATTATTTATTAAATAATTGGAGTAAAGTCATGATATTGACTTTACTCCTTATTTTCGAATTTCAGTTGATTTACTCAAAATAAGTACTTAAAAATGTAAGTCATGGGTATTCATGTGATATTTTTACATCCTTAATTTTCTTATTATGTCACGAGAATGTTGATGTCTAGAAATTATCATAATAGTATATTAAAGTTTTTTATTATATTGTTAGAAGTAGTCATTATCTTATTTTCGACATTTTTGGTACTTTGAATTATATTTAATAAAAAATATGTATAAAGGTTATTTAGGTATTTTTATATAGGTTTATGTATTTTTAGGCTATCTAATATCCACAGGAACATTTATTACATCTGTAGAATGTTCCTGTGTAGGTTGTAACCTGTTTACGCCGTACCTAGGTTTCTCAGGCTGCCTGTCACTTTGTCAACCCATAGTCCTGCGGCTGCGTACTTGTATGAGGCCCGGGGCTGCGTAAATGGCTTTGAAAGGGTGAAATTGCTTTAGCTCAGCTGCGCGCGGGTGTATTGGCTGCCGCGGCTGCATGCCGGAATTGTGACAGAACGCATTTCTGTCCGCAACTCCTAAAATATACACAACAACTCAATTCTGACTGAATTTTAGGTGTGAAACCTATACGTGACAATACATGAGAAATATTTGATTTACCAAAAAGTTCAATAGTTGTGCCGTGGTATTTTGGTCTTTCTTTCTTTAATTATTTAAAAATATAAGGAGTTGGATTTCAAGGGTGGGGTCAGTGAGTGACCCTACCTAAGTATGGGTGGAAAATCCATTTCTGTCATAATATTTATGGTTTTCCTACTCCTTCTTAGGTTAAATTCATTATTATTATTTTATGTTATTTCTGTTACTTTTGCAGCTTGCTCTGCAATAGTAGCAAGCTGACACAAATAAAAGGAGATGACAGCAGAGGAGGGCAGTCTGAGAGCGTTGAGACACATGGCCAATTGGTTTTTAAGAATTAGAGGTGGAGGCAATCTCACAAATGAAGAAACAAGGGAAGGAGATTGTAGGTTGATTGTAAATCGTAGGTTGATTGTTGGTAAAATTGGTAGGGTGAGCGTTGATAGTTTTTAGGGTGAGCATTGATGTGATGACAATGGTTGGAAAAATGATTGAGAAAAAGGTCACGGGAGCAAGAGCAAGTTGAGGAGAGCGGAGGGAGTTGAGCAGAATGAGGATATGGATGTTGAGCGGAGGCCAGAGTTGATGATGGAATGGGATAAGAGGAATGAAGCAACAATGAGATGAGAGGAGGAGGTGCAAATGAGGAAAAGATCTGGTGCGTGGAGTCAGAGGAATGGTGACAGGAGTTGTGACAGATTTTTAATACTGGGAAGTTGCGGGGAGGACAGGGGAATTGAGGGATTTCCTTCCAACATGCTGCTGTGTTCAGGTGAGAGATTGAATAATGGTGGATTTCAATTTGGTCACAGAGGGCTTGATGGCAGGATTTTTCAGGGAATCAGCCAGCATTTTTTTGGAGTTCACAAGGTTTGTGACAAGTACTTTTGACAACTTATGCTCTCAAAGCCATTTGAGTTGGATTTCAACATGTTTAAGTATGCTGTGGTGAGATTCAATGTTGAATAGGTTTTTCAAGGCTTTTTTGTCCATTCAAGAGCAGTGTGTGAGGGAGATTGAGGGGTTTAAGTATTTCAATAGATTCAGGATCCAGAACTCTTCTTGTGTTTCCAGAACTAGAGACTTAAGTTTTCCTTTGGTTGACAAAAGAAAAACTCCTGGCTGAAGTTTTCTGTGCCAGGAGATGGCGCAGCCGTAAAGCAGGATGATGTAACCGCTGTCACTCCTCCTTGAGATTGGGTTTTTTCTGCCTTCTGAATTGCTCCCCGATTTAATTTTATAGTTAAAGGAATCGCTTTTGAGGCAGATCCCCAGGTTTAGAATTGTTTTGACATATTTCCTGGCGTTCTTTGCTTCTGTCCAGTGGGTGAGGCCAGGCTTGGCATTAAATCAATACAGAGAGGAGGCGGAGTAGGAAAGGTCTGGTTGGGTTCTGGTTGCAATGCAATTGAGATAGCCGGAAGATGAGCGGTAATTTATGTTTAGATCTGAGCAGTTGGAGGCATCTTTGTTGGTAGCAGGCTTGAGTATAATGTTAGGTGTAAGTGGAGTGTAGATGGGTTTTGATTCAGGGAGTCCTAGTTCTGACAAGGCGGTGTTGATTTGAGCAGTTAGATGGATACAGGGTCCAGATGGTGAATCTAAAATTAAATTTCCCAGGATTTTAGATAGGGGCCCTTCATGGGAGATTGAGAAGTGGGATTTAAGTTCTAGGCAAAAGTTAACTGAATTGCCAATGACCACAAGGTTGTCAACTTAAAAAAAGATGAAGATTTGGGCAGCTTGATTGACAAAGAGACATGGATTGGCTGAGGAGATGCTGAATCCTTGACTCAGAATCAATTACTTAAGAGTTTCAAACCTGGTTTTAGGGGCTTGCTTTAGTCCGTATAAAGCTTGTTTCAATTTGAGGTAGGGAAACAATGTGTCATAACCAGGGGGTGATTTGATGTAGATTTCTTTGTCTAGATTGGCGTGTAGGAAAGCAGACTTGATGTCCATTTGAGTGATTGGGAGTTTGTGATGATAAGCGTATACTAAGAGCCTTCAAAGAGTGGTTCTTTGACCGTTTGGGGCCTAGTTCTCACCATAGTCTAGGAATTCTTGTTGACTGAATCCTTTCACACAGAGTCTTGCCTTAAAGATGTGGCGGTCTCCGTTGGGTTTGGTTTTCAAACAAAAGACCCAGACAGTTGAGAGAGCTCTTTTTCCTTCAGGAAGAGAATGGCATCCAGTCCAAACCTTCATGGTTTCAATACCTTCAATTTCTTTCTTTATTCCCACCATCCAGTTTTTGCAGTTGGGTGATCACTTCATCTCTTCATAGCTTTGAGGTACTGCTCTGGAAAGGAAACTGTATTGATGTGATTGTTGAATTTTCAATTGATCTTTCAAGCTTCCTTTGGATGGAGCCGGTTGGTTTGCAACATCTTTATCATCCAACCCAGAGGATGATTGGCCCTATTCTGATGAAATTTCTGAGGTTTTAGGATTGAAGTTTTTATTCAGACTCTTTCATATTCAGGAATTGAGGATTTTATGGTTTCAATTGGTTCCACAGGAATGTTCTTGTGGTTGATGGATGAGGGGGTATTGAGTAGATCAGAGTTCAAATCAAGGAGGGATTTGAAAGGAGATTCAGATGAAGAAGAGGAGTCAGTCAATTTCACACCCTCAAAGATTATTACATGCTTAGAGCGTATGGTCTTGCCAAGTTCTGGGACAAAGATTTGGTAGGAGTTGAGATGCAGATTTTGGCGTACAATTATACCTTCCCATCCCTTCTTTTGGAACTTTGCAAGAATATGACGCAGGTTAAGGACAATTTTTTTGGAGCCTAGCGTGCAAATTAAGCTTAGCTTGGGTTTTAGTCCATGCCACATTTTGGATGGGCTCAGCTTTGAATCCTTGGATGGAACAAGATTGAGTTTATTGGTACATCCAACTTGGACTTCATCCCACAGGTAGTCTGGAATTTACATGTCAATGAAAGTTGTTCTAGTTGCTTCAACAAAGGTTCAATTACCTTGTTTGGCTATTGGGTTATGCTGAGGGGTATACAGTTTGGTTGTGGTGTGTGCAATGCCTAGATCTGAAAAGAAAGTTGATAGTCTCAAATTGAAGAACTTGCCACCATTGTCCAAATGGAATTGCTTAAGTTGATGGCCAAATTTGTTTCAGTTGAGTTTGAAAACTTTTATCACTTCATCTGTGACATCATATTTGTGCTTGATTGGGAGACAGGTTTTGAAGCAAGAATATTCATTGGTGAGGAGGAGGAAGTAGTGGTTGCCAAGTTTTGATATGGGATTGATTGAGCCCCAAAAATCAGCGTGGAATCAATTAAATGTTTCAGTATGGGAAGGAATGTGATTGTTGAAGGACAAGTGGTGGATCTTCCCAAGAGCGCATGATTGGCGGGGTGAGGCTTTACACTTGATTTGAGGGAATTCTTTCAACAATAACTTAGTTTTGTCAGAGTTGATGTGTCTGAAGCGTTTATGGATAGCCAAGAGGCTGATAAAGGAGGGAGCCAACTTGGATGGAAGGAGTGCAAAGTCCTTGATGACTATAAGATTTTCCTCAATTTGGCCAAAAAAGACAGTTTTGCCTTCAAACTTTATGAAAAGTCATTACACCCTGATCAATGAAGAGAGCATCCTTTTTTTAGTAGTTGTCCTAGCAAGACCAGGTTCACTGCAAGTTGGGGAACAAAGAGTGATTGGTTGAGCAGCACCGTGCATCTGTCTTATATTATTTTGGCAGTTCCAATCCCTTCATCAGTCAGCAAGGTACTTTCCTTTCCGTTTTTGATTGTGGTGTCATCCTCCTCCAGGTTGTTGAAGAAATCAGAAGATTTGAACATTTATTTGGAGGCTCCTGAGTCTAAGATGATGGTGTATTTGGTCAATTGTCAAGATTTGGTCATTGCAAAAGTATAAGACATATTGGGGGTGGCAGTCTTGGTGTCGGAAAACTTGGCGGAGTTATTGCTATCACTCAAGCCTTGGTTTTTTCCTGGTCTCTGGTGTGGATAAAACCACCAGCACAAGTATTTTGCATGAGGGGACTGGGGATTGTGCCAGGTGTGTCTGCACTTGATTACTACTTGCCTGCTTGTCTTGCTCATCATGGCCAACGCATAGTTTCTTGCCGCAATTTTTCTTTCTGATTTGATTCAAGTGTTGAAGAACCAGGTCACTGTCAATATTAAATTCCCCCAGTGAATGTGTGATGGTGGTTTTGAGATTTTCGAGTTGAGGAGGAAATTAATAGAGAATTAATTATGCCACAATGTTGCTGTCCACCTGAATGCCTATTTAAGAGATCTGGATTGGGGGTACCTCACTTTGCTGATGAATTTGTCAACAAACTTGGTGTCAAATTGGAGATTCAAGAAGTTGAAGAAAACATGTGAAAAATTTGCTTTCTGGGACAAGGCATAGAATTTGTTGATAGACTTCCATACTTCAATGCCATTAGTCAGATGGTGGTCTTTGACACAGTTGATGTAAGTCCTGTTGTCCAGTTTGGCAAGAATCTATCCAAAAAGCTTAAGATTCACCTTTACTGGAAGTTTTTGGGTTCTGAAGTGTGAATCCATTTGGCTATTCCTTTGATTGCAAAGATTTTCATGAGCGTGTAACGCCAGAGCAAAAAGTTGGATTCAGTCAGAGTTGGTATTGAGTCAGTGGGAGTCTTGAGCAGTGATGGGTCTAAATTTGCTGTTCCAGGTGATTGGTCCATTGGTAATTTGAGTGGTCAGTGCCAGCATCCTTTTGGCTTTTAACTGTGAGGATTTCAATGTTTTTAATTACCTGAACAAACAGATCTTAAGAGTAAAGTTTCAATGAAATGACAAGGATGGAATGGTGAAAGAAATGAATTCAAAAGGAATAGGTTTCTCAATCTGAGGGACAACAGAAGGAGAAAAGTTTGGGGCACAAATTACAGGAGATGACAGCAGAGGAGGTTTCAGCTTGCAACTATGTACAGAGCAACCTGTCAAAGCAACAGAAGAAATATGATAAAAACAATTAAATAAGAAAAGTGGAATTAAATAGAGAAGGAGTGAGAAATCAACAAATATTATTGCAGGAATGAATTCCTCACCCAAACTTAGGTAGGGTCACTCACTGAACCCACCCTGGAAATCCAACTCCTTCTATTTTTAAATAATTAAACAAAAAAGCGACCAAAAGCCACAACACTAATATGGCACTTTCTATGTTTCACATGTAATGTCACATATAGGTTTTACAACTAAATTTCACTAAGAATGGGAGTATTGTGTATATTTAAGGAGTTACACATGGGAATGTGTTATCTCACAATTCCCGCGCGCAGCCCCCCATCGTCACACATCCCTTCATACCCATAGCTACACATTTCCGCATACAGAGGTCATGCGCGCAGCTAATTTTGCCATGCACGCAGCAGATCCTACACCGCGCGCATCTGAATTGACCAATCCCTGTTCCTGGATCAATCATGAAAAATCTGACAACCAGGTACTGCTCAAGATAGCTACAACCTAGTTAGGGTTAGCTGGCATATGTAATAACCTGAAATATGCATTAGTAATAGTTCAAAAACTATAAAACTTAAATAAAATTAATAATAAACCAAGTCTAAGTATCTTTTAATAATAAACCAAATATTGAGGATTTCAATGTAAATCACTTATCCTGATCTTCAAAGACCACAAAACAATAAGTCATCATAAAAATTATTAAAAATTACCTACGTGCTCAGCAGATAATGGAAAATCATTAAATTCCACATCTGTCTACTTTAAAAAAATATTAATAGTACAAATAATGGATGAGGGCAGAATTATCACATTTATGCCATAAACAATTAACAGATCCTGTGGCTAAAATAGCACAGATATCCAGCAGATCTGATGTCAGATGATTAAAAGCACCAAGTGGACGTGCTAATCTTGCCCTGACTGGCCTCCCAGCCTCAGCACAAAGCAGAATCCTCTCTACGTACCCTGAGAAGCTCATAAACACCCCAAAAAGGTATTTATACAGACCTCTTTGGACCTATCATTCCCCATCAGTTTACCAGGAATTATTATTATCAATCAGACACTGTGTCATTTTTAGTCAAGTGCTTATAAAGAGATAAGCATTTGATTTATGAGTTAGTCTGTAGTATTATTATCTATTTCTCAAAACCAATCAACCAATTGAAGTTAGTCAATCAAATCTACCCCATCTGCTCTGAAACCCTGCCTATTATTGCAGGCTTTTTGTGGTAAATTGCTCAGAGTGAGTGTTTCCTTTCCTTTCTTGGCCACTTTTCTGTTTTGCCTGGCCATATCAGTCGAATAAGCCCTTTCTAAGGAACCCATCTTCATTCCTAGGTTCTTAAACTGCCTAAGGAGGCCCCTTGAAGAGAGGTTGTTTTTCTGTAAAGACCACCAGTAGTATAATTCTGTGGCCCCTCTTTTATAACATATTGAAAACAATTGTTAAAAAAACCAATTAAACCTTGGACCAGCTCTTAAAATATTCATTGTTTGAGATTTTCACGTGTTTATCATTCGAATACTAATATCATTATTATTCCAGTATCTTCTATCACTCTCTGTAGCTAAAGGACTGCAATGTTCCTGGTATCAGAGAGCTGACAACTGGGGTTCTGGCCAGGAAATATCCTTAATTAATGAATTTTTAATTATTTATTCCTTGGACCAGTCTATTTATTTTTAAAAATAAGTTAAAATACTTATTCCATATATCTTTGATTCTTTATTTCTCTAGTTGATCTTAAGACCAACGGAGAATTGATCAATTATTATTTGAACCTTCTTAAACAAATAAAAGAAGAAAAAATCTGTAAATTTGTGCCTATCATTATAACTCCTGAGCAACAACAGTAAAAGCTTCTTTATTATAAGTAACAAGCTTTAAAAGAAAACGAGCTTGAGTTAGAAAGAATTATCAATTTCAATTACTTATTAAGGCAACCTAAGGAGTGGAAAATTTATCAAAGGGAGCTATATATATATAATATAAACAACCAAGAAGATAAAGAAAAATCCAAAAATAACAAAAGTGAGGTAAAAATTATTTTCTTTTGAAATATCATCTTACCATGTAAAAAAAAATTACAAAAAAAAAATTAACTTATATTTTTTTTATTGTTTTATAATTCTCAGTGGATTTTTTTTTGGTGACCTTATTGACCAGGATCTTCTGGAGGATGTCCCAGACAGTTTCCCTTGGACCTTCCCTTGGATTTATCCCAAGATCTGATTGGAACCCATTCAAACCCCATTGGAATACCCCCCAAGGACGGTAGTGACCCCAACCAAGTGTTGGTTATTTTAAATTTGACTATAAGTGGGTCAAAATATATATAAAAAAAATTATTAAAAATATAAAAACTTGAAAATTATTATTTTTTATATATTTTTTTAAGTCTTCTTCAAAAATTTCAACAAAGACTTAAACCTTTTTCACTCTATGAATCAAAACAGGCGCAACAACCAAGCAACAGGCAGAGCACCATCCAACGGATCTTTGCCCAGAGGAACCCATGCACGCAAAACAGCAAGCTTTTGGATTAGTTGTGCCTTTAACCCCTTTCAAAAGTGAAATAAAAGTGCCCCCTTGTCCTATTCAGTCCAAAATTGCAAATTCTGAAATCAAGAAATATAAACAGATTTCCCACTTTTCTCCTTCATTACTAAGCCATTGAGTTTTTATTTGGTTTTTGGCACTTTGTTGGGGTTTCCAAACAGGGTGAATATTTTTTGCTCAAAATTTTCCCAGTTATTGAGAATGCAGCTGGAGATAGTAATGGATGATAGTTTGAGGTACAGTTTGAACCACTGCAATTACCTACCTCCAAGAAAAGAAAATGCATAAATGAGCTTGTGTCTGCTGGAGGGGAAGTTTTTGGGATTGTTTTAAAAGATCATTTCACAAGAATGTAGATAGGATCTGAGATTATGAGCATTCTTTCACATAAAGTGTTCAGGGTGCTTCATTCTCAGGGTGCCAAAGCCATGACAACTTGTGCTAGGTTGTGGTGCATTCTGGTTAAGAGCCTCAATCAAAGCAGTAATTAGAGTTGAGGCTTCCAACTCTGGAGCATTTTTGCAAACCCCCAAACTACCCTGAGTCAAGGTTTCATTGGAAGATTCTTTGGAATTCTGAATTTGTTTAAGAGAGTATTCCAAGGCTTCATAGAAACTCCATGGAGCAAGAGGATTTTTCAGAGGTTCAACCAGAGGATAGTTAGAAGGAGGAAAAGGATCTAAGGATTATTGAGCCCTTGGAGGGCTGGATCTCCCTACCCTGTTGGTATTATTGTTAAAAGGGGTTAGGAAAGTATTCCTGGGAAAGCAAGTATGTGACATCAAGAAAAACAAATATAGGTGGCAACTAAAATATGATGAGTTGATTTAGTTAATTGACTGTTACACAACAACCCCAGGTACCATAGGGAAATCCTGGATTATGCTGAGCCCAAATGGGAGAATTATTGATGCAAGGGAGGAGAAAGTTTAAAAAAGATAACTGCAAAGTGCAAACACTTAATTCAGATTCTTAAAAACTTGAAAAATTATGGAGAACACACACTCTCAAGTTCCTTTCATACTTTCTGTGTCTCTTTCCTTCTATTTTTTCCTTATCCCACCATGTCAATTTCCCACACTCTATTTCTATGGTTGTTGTTTCATATCTCACCTCTCCTTCTTATCTCAAACGTGTCTCTCAAACTTCTCTCCCATACAATGATCAAAACCCAGGTGACCTCTCCCAAATGGCACACCTCATTTATCTCACAATTGATTGTGAGAATTTTTGACTGTGTATTACCTGAGGAAATAGATTGAGTTGCTGTGGTGTTGTTATATAGCCTTGGGTGGGAACCCTGTTGCGTTTGGTGCACTCAGCTTTTGGTAGGTCAGGCTCAGCGTTTGGGACAGGCGCAGCCTCAGAAGTGGCCTCTGCAGGCTCAGAAGGAGGCTCTGCGGGGCCCAGCCTACCAGAAGTGGGTTGGGCTTGACTGGGTGTGGCAATTTGCAGCCCACTTGGACATTGGAGACCCATGAATGGAGCTGGCCCAACCAGGTTTGCGGGCAGCTAGTTTAGGAAGGTAGAGGGGGGTGGGCCGGCCTGCAGGGAAGGAAACCAAGCAGAACTCTGGGTGGATACGGACAACATGGGGGGCTCCAAGTAGGGCATGGAGGAGGGCCTTGTCATGAGATGGAAAAACCAGGTGTGTGTAATTGTGGGTGGGCTTGAGGGTGGTTGCGGCATAGGAAAGGGTTAGGGTTAGGCTAGGGTTCTGGTTTTTAGGTTTTCTTTTTTATTTGTTGTTGGGCTATCATTGAGCTTGTACTTAGGTTAGGGTTGAGAGTTTGGGCATAAAGTACGCGCTCTCAACCCCATAATAGCTCTCATCACACACTATAGGTATACAATATATATAGGAGATCATGTCTTAGGGTACGGAAAGGAAAGGAAAGGAAGAAAATTCATCTCTCTCTCTCTAAAAGGGCGTATCCTTATGCTTACAGACGCTAGGACCATTGATTCCAGTACTTGGGGACAACTTGGGGTGTTTCTCCCTCTTGTTTCCACATTTGGGGGTCTGGCTGGGAACTCTTTTGTCTCAAGTCTCTCAAAGGGACTCAGGATGCTACCAGCAGTCACTTCTCCTTTTTCTTCCTCCTCCTGCCCTTTCCACATTGAGCCAAAGGATTAACCTCCCATTTGATTCAACACTGTGGATGTGGAGAAATTCATCTCACAATATTAAGTTATTGCAGACTCTGAAGGCACATTGGATTCAGACAAGTTGCACCATGTTTCCCTGTTCATCATGGACAAGGAAGAGCTTTGGGACTTGGAAAAGATGAAAGGCTACCAAAACCTTGATTTGCCAAAACTCAAGGGGGAAATTCTGGCAAGAAGGGGGAAGAGCAAGCCTTGTTCCTGGGAAGGCATCTGGTTGCAAGCAGAATAGGATTATGTGGCAGGGTGTGCTCCGGCCCCATCAGTGGCAACCATCCCTTGGGATAGTGAACTTGCATAGTTGGCAAGGGACCTCAAGATCTATATGATCCACATTTCACAGCACTGGGGTGATTTTCCACCTTGTGCGACAGAAGGTTTTCAGCTCCCTTGTGCACCCACACCCTGGGTATGCATGTATGGTGAAAAAATAACGGCTATTGGAGCTTGTGACGGTTTTCAGCTCCCTTGTGCACCCACACCCTGGGTGTTGATGTATGGTGAAAATAACAGCTATTGGAGCTTGTGACGCAAGAACCAGAAAATTGGTTCAAACACAGAATTTGTTTGCCCAGCGGAGAAAGGATACATGTTGGGAAAGCAGGTCTTGGCAAAGTAGGATCAGCCTGTTGCTATGGAGCAAGCCAAGACAAGGGGACAGGAAGCAGAACTAAGGGTGGTGGAGGGAAAGGGGGTTGGGGGGGATGGGATGGGAGCTGATTTGGAGGAGAAACTGCGGCTGACTGCTCTAAGACCCGTTGCATATGATTTGGGAACCAATGAAAGGTGGATGGGTCTTGTGGAGAAAAGGGTTGGGGTGGTGGAAGGAATGGACCAAGTGTTGAAGACTTTCAAACAAAGTTGGACCCCTTCAACGGCAGAGAGAATTAATTCAGAATGAAAGGACGTGGAGCGCGGGTAGTGCAGGACTGATGGGCCAATGGTGGGCCTGTTGCCATCACAGCTAGCAAAGATTTTGGCATTGGTGCAACAGAAATGCGTGGCAGGGCTTCAGGTGCGGAATGGGAAGGTATTGGGCGTCAAAGTTATGGCTGGGGAGAAGAAGTTTGGGGTTGCAAGGGCTTTGACAACAGATGGCGCGCCTGGAGGGAAGTTTGGGACAACAGTCTGTGGACACAACCAATGTGGGAGTTGATAAGACCGTGCAAATCTCTCGCAGTGGAGAGGAAGGTTGCAAACCACTGGGAACAGTGGCTAGTTGTGGGGGGGGGAAAAAGGATAGTATTTCAGGAACGCGGGCACAGCGCAATGCCAGGTCTTTAAACCCAAGGACAAGCCCCGCGGCAAATGGAAGGCAGAGAGGAAGGAAGGACAAGGAGCACTGAAAAAAAAAAATTCTTCTCTTTCTTTCTCTCTTATGGGTCTGTTTCTCTTTATTAATCTGTTTCTTCTCCACAGACAGGTGTAATGGGTACAGGCGGGTATGGTTGAGGTAATAGTGGGAAGACCTCTGCGGACAGAACTAAAGTTGGGGGGTATTTGGTGTCATTATATAGCCTTGGTTTGGAACCATGTTGCGGTCAGCGCGCTCAGCATTTGGTAGTTCAGGATCAGAATTTGAGATGCGCGCAGTCTCAGAACTTGCTGCTGCTGGCTCAGCAGTAGGCGCCCCGGGTCTCAGCATACTGGGAGTGGGTTGGGCTTAACTGGGTGTGGAAAGTCGTGGCCTTCTCAGAAATTGGACACCCAAGAATGGAGCTGGCCCAACCAGGTTTGCGGGCAGCTAGTTTGGGAAGGTAGAACAGGGAAATTGGGGATATAGGAGCCGGCGGGTGTGTGCAAGCCTGGGCGGGCCTGCAGGGCAGGAAATCACGTGGCGGGCCAGGCGGATATGGACAATGCAGGGGGTTCCAATTAGGGGCTGGCAGAGGGCCGTGTAATGAGAAGGACAAACCAGGTGTGTGAAAAGGTGGGCAGGCTTGAGGATGGTTGAGGCATGGGAAAGGGTTAGGGTTAGGCTAGGCTTCTGGTTTTTAGGGTTTCTTTTCTATTTGTTGTTGGGCTGTCATTGCACTTCTACTTTGTTTAGGGTTGAGAGTGTGGGAATAACTTAAGTGCTCTCAACCCCAGGATGGATCTCATCACACAATATAGTTGTACAATGTATATAGGAGATCATTTCTTATTGTATGGAAATGAAAGGAAATGAAGAAAATTCATCTATTTCTCTCTCTCTGAAAGGGCGTATCCTTATCCTTACAGACGCTAGGACCATTTATTCCAGAACTTAGGGACAACTTGGGGAGTTTCTCCCTCTTGTTTCCACATTGTGGAAAAATATTTCCTTCCTCATCTTTCTGTCCGCTACTCTTTCCTGCCTATCCTCATGTAAGTATTGTGTTAATCATTATTCTTCTAGTTTTTTAAGTATCTTGTTAATCATCATTCTTCTAGTTTTTTGAATTTTCTATATTTCTGAAAATGATAATTTACCTTTCTTTCCAATATTCTTTCACTGCCTATCCTCAGTTCATTTTACTCAAAAGGTTATGACCCCAGAGAAGCAAAACTTCTTCCAATAAACTACAGAACAATCTTTCACTGCATATCAAAAGTTTCAACAAAAAATCATTGAGGAACCATTGTCATCTCATCCAGTTCTCAAAACCCCAGTCATCATGACTCTCAACTCACCCAGAGCTGATTTGAACTACCTTGAATGGTCCATGATCCTGCGCATACATTTCCAAGCTTCTGGCATTGGTTACCTGCTGAACAGCAATTATACAAAAACAAACCACAAAACATGGTCCAAGGACAATCTAGCTGTGTGCTTAGTCATCCCAAGGTCAATAAATTAATCAAATTTTCAGTTCATTCAAAAACACAAAGAGAGTGCCCTTGGAATGTGGAACGCCCTTAAGGAAGCTCATCAGGACAACTCATCTAGTGGAAATATTTACTGGTTAAGAAAACTCCTGCTCAACAAATTGAATGAAAAGGATATGACCATTCATCTGAACAAGATCATTTCATATGGAGAGAAACTCTCCTCCCTCATCACACCCAAAAATCCTCTTACCATAGATGACTTAAAGTCCACAGCTATCCTTCTCTCTCTGCTGAAAAACGGATGAATTACATCTTGGGAATGATGAATGAAGATTGGTTCTGTCATCTAAAATCATAACTGCTCTAAATCAGGAAAACATAGGAAGGCAGACACGCAATGAAGAGGTGATGGTAAACTCTACTAGCACTCAACTCAAATCAAAACAATCAACTTTGAGAACAGATTTTACTTCACCCCAAGGTCATAGAGGTCCTTCTAGAATCTACTTCTGTACCAACTGCAAAATTGAAGGAAACTCATTCTCTTGTTCTCCCAAAGTCCTGGAAGCTCTGGGAAAATCCAAAATAAACAATTTTCAAATAAGTTGTAAACAATTCAAGTCACTCAAAGCTAACCTTAGTAAAGTTGAATCTATTCAGCACTCACTCTCAGATGAAGCAGAAAATTTATCCAACTCCAACATCAGAATTCATGCCTGATCAATGTCTTGTAAGCTCACTTAATCAAATCTAAACCTGAAAAGGGACCTTAACCTCAATGCCGGATTCTCAGTTTTTATGACCCCATACAAGCACCAGCTTACTGATAGAAAAACTAAACTTACTCCTGTGCAACTTTCTTACAGATGAAAAATTAACTCTGTAAAAGAAGGAATGCTGAATTTTTCATTCTTCCAAACAAAATTGCTTCTGGTAACAAGTTTTCAAGAGCAGCTTCTGTCATTTTCTAGCCTTTCCAATCAGGAGCTGATGGTTTTTTTTTCCAACAACAGTTTCCAAATATACAAAGAGAATGTGAAGCAATTGGATGAAAAGGCACTGCAGAATGGATATCAAAATGGAAATCTATACTATCTCCCTGAATGAGAGGTAATGTCAGCCTCCTGGATTCCAAGAACCTTGCTATCCTTTAGCTACCAGAGGTGATATTGTAAATAATATATATATTATTTAATAAGTGTAGCAAAAATCACTAGAATACTTGGATTAAGCTTATTGCAAGGTTAAATGGTTTGGTTATTGTTTATTGTTTCTAATCAAAATTGATTATTAAATATTTATAGAGGGGCCACAATTATATTGGGGATCTTTAACACCTCTCTTCAGGGATTTCAGTATGAAAAAACGTAGTCCTGGTTACTTTGGGTTCTTTAGTTTAAAGATTATTATACCCAAAGATAATATGTATATAAAATACACAATGGAGTGGTAGTGCCTTGTAGCCAAGCTACCAAGACAGAGAAAGGATAATAAGACTCACTGGCATATTATTAAATCCTTTGGGTATCTGTTTGGGAAGTGTACTGATGGGTTAAAACCTGTATACTGGGGTTATAAGGTTGTTCAGCAGTTTTAATTGATAAAAAGAGGTTTGAAGACGGATATTACTGATCAGAAATTGCCATAAATTACTTAATTATCTCTTATAAGTATTTCATTACCTTGACACAGCTTCTGGATATGAATATTACTGGGTCTCTGCCCATCAACATCCTCAAAAGAGCTCTGTATTTATATTTTTTTGGAGTCCCAATATGGTCCTTCTGAGGGTTGTAGGTGCTCAAAGGGACGGACACTAAGGCTAGCAGGGTAACGAGGGGTAGCCTGTCATGTGCCCTTGGTGCTATAGCCCGGGTAGAATCTAATTCCTTAGGTTATGGGAATTATTCTACCTTATAATGGACATTGGGACGTGTGAATAACACTAATCTGTCCTATTTATGTATCATTTAATTAATTATCCTTAGTACATGTTCCCAGTAATATAATAATTATATTATTAGACATCTCTACGGACATTTTGATGTCAGGTAAGTTCTCATTATGTATCATATAACTGGAGTAAAAGTCATAATATTGTTTTTACTCTTTATCTACAAGTTCCAGTTGATTTGTTAAGATAATTACTTAAAAACATAAGTCATGAGAATTCATGTAATTTTACTACATCATTATTTTCCTTAGTATGTCACAAATATGTTGATGTATAGTAATTCTCATAAAAGTATATTAAAGTATTTTAATATATTTTTTGAAGCTGTCATTGTCTTATTTTCGACATTCTTGATTCTTTGCATTATATTAAATAAGAAATACGTGTAAGGATTATTTAGGTATTTTTATATAATATTATGTATATTTAGGCAGTCTACTATCCACGGGAACCTTTATTACATATGTAACAAGTTCCCGTGTATGTTGTAGCCTGTTTACACGGTAACCGGGCCGCCTGTCACTATGTCAGCCCTTAGTCCCGCGGCTGCGTACTTGTCAGAGGCCCAGGGCTGCATACACGACCTTGACGGGTTGGCACAGCTGTATCTCAGCTGCACGCGGGTGCTGTGGCTGCTGCGGCTGCGTGCGGGAATTGTGACAAAACACATTTCCGCCCGTAACTCCTAAAATATACACAACACCTCAATTCTGACTGAATTTTAGGTGTGAAACCTATACGTGACAATGTTTGTGAAATATTTAATTGGCCAAAAAGCTCAATACTGGAGCCGTAGTATTTTGGTTCTTTTATCCTTAATTATTTAAAAATATAAGGAGTTGGATTTCAAGGGTGGGGTCAGTGAGTGACCCTACCTAATTTTGGATGGAGAATCCATTTCTGTGATAATATTTATGTTTTTCCTACTCCTTCTTAGGTTAGTGGTATTATTATTATTTTTATGTTATTTTAGTTACTTTTGCAGCTTGCTCTGCAATAGTAGCAAGCTGACAGGTAAGCAGTCAAGTATCATCTCATGTGTATCACAAGCTACTGATAACAGCCTTTTTGGCTATCAACAAAGACTTTTGCATCTGAATCTGAAGTCACTGAAAACATTGCTACAATACCAGAACATTTCCCCTAAACCTTTCAAAAAGCGTGAGGACCAAAAGCACAAAACATTTATAAAATAAAAAATTTCAAGACTCCCCTTCCATACACAATTAAGTGACAGATCCAGTTTTCCAGGTGTAATCATTCATTCCAAAGTTTTTAGTTTTGAGACACAATCAAGAGAAGGTTACAAGTATTGTATCACCTCTATCAACAATTTCTCAAAAGAACTGTTTGACTATCCCATGCTTCTCAATTCCAATGCCCTCCTGTGCACCAAACTATTCATTTATCTCTTTCAAAATCAAGAAACATCAAATCTCATACCTGCGGACAGATAATGGGGGAAAATACATCAACAAAGCAATGGAAGACTTTGTTGTTTCAAAAGGAATCATACACAAGCCAGGACCTCCTCATTCTCCTCAACTGAACGGTGTTGTCAAAAGATCTAATTGAAATCTCAATAACCTAATTCACTCATCCCTGAGCTCTTCCAAACTGCCAAAGTCTTTATGGGTTGATTCCCTCAGGCATTCTCACTTCCCCTTTAACTCATACCGGTGAAAGACCCAACAGGGATTCAGATCCCCCAACTCCATCCTCCAACACAAAGACACTCCACTTTCTTATCTTCATCCATTTGATTGCCTCACCTGTTGTAGGGTGCCAGAGGCCAATTGCACCAAACTCAACAAAAAATAAAAGCCCACAATCCTTCTTTCATACCTCAGTCAAGGAAATGGGTATTGACTGTTGGAGCTAGTGAGCAAATCAGTGGTGAAGTCCTTTGACTGCCTGTTAAATGAATTGTCTTTTCCATATGTCAAAAGCAATCATTTTTCATCCAAAAATTTGGTTCCGCAGATTGATCTGGACTTTCAACTTGCTTTTATCCCTGCACTCAATCCACCTCAAAGACATACACTAACTAACCCAATGGTGTCACCCTCCGCCCTGCCATCTTCCCCATCCATCCCTTCTGATTCAGTAACTAGTGGCCCTGAAGTAGACAGTCACCCAATATCTGATGTACCCCTTGAACTGCCTACAGTTTTTGTTCCCCGTCTATCTTTTCCACACTCAACAAGAATCATTTCTTCTGGATCTGATTCCATTCCATCCCCAACAAGGATCTTGCTGCCTCCCTCCATTCCTCTCACCTCTGCCAACTCCCCCCTGCCCTTGCTGACTTTGGTCTCAGTACCTCCATCCCCTCCCCCCCTCATCCATGGCTCCACCAGATTAAAACTCTCCCCTTGATGCCTGGGCAACTTCTCCTGCTGTGCGTTGGTGAAGGATGATATTGCCGCACCCAAAACCTTGAATAAATTTCTAAAATTGCCACATCAAAACCAATTTATCCTATTGGTCCAAGAAGAGATGGCCTTGCTCCAAGGCATGGGTATGTGGACTCTGGTTCCCCCTCCCAAAAATTGCAAAATTGTGCATTGCAAATGGCCTTTCCAAGTGAAGTGTTGCAAGGATGGCTCCATCATAAAACTGAAGGCATTTCTGGTTGCCATGGGTTTCTATCATATCCAAGGTTTGGAATTCTCCGAAGTTTTTTCACCTACCCTCTGACTCAAGACTCTCCGCATTCTCTTCACTCTTTGTGGCCACAGGGACTGGGTCAGTTGTCAGATAGATTTCAAGGCTACATTCCTGAACAGAAAAATTGATGAACCAGTCTACATGTCTCAACCATTGGGTTTCAAAGATCCAGCACATCCAGACTGGGTTTGCAAAGTGAAAAGCGTAATTTATGGCCTGAAAAAATTTCAAAGGCAGTGGAATCTTGAGCTGGAATCTCCTCTCATCTCCCTAGGCCCCCAGCAGTCCTCCTACAACCCATCAATGTACTTCAAACTTGAGGACAATTTTCTTGTGGGGGCCATTACCCCCCATGTGGACAAACTCTCTGTGGTTGGTACTTCTGTTTTTGTTGCCTCCTTTGTAAAAAAACATCAAGACCAAGTTCCAAGTAGGATCCCATGAGTACCTCCATCTTTTTCTTTCCATATCTATTCAACAGTACCAATTTTCCCAGGAGGTATTTTTGGGTAAGAACCATTACATTGATTACATCTGCAATTCTTTCCTCCCCCTGGCAACTCAAAGAAAGTTCAATCTCCAACGGACGGCAAATTGAAGCTTCTCACCCATTGGTCAACCAGCTGAAAAGACGCTCCTCCCCAATACAATCAACTCATTGGGTCTCTCCTCCGGATTTCTCAATGAACCAGGCCTGAAATTGCATTCAAGGTCAACCAATTGTCTCAATTTCTCCAAAATCCAGTTTTGACTCATTGGAATGCTGCCCTTGGGATTCTTTGCTATTTTTGCACTACTTGCAACCTACGTTTAGATCTTGCGGGCCAAGCCTTGAATCTTGCAGGCTATGCTGATTCTAACTGGGTTGAAAATATTGAAGATTGAAGATCTACCTCTGGTTAAAACTTTGGGGTGGGCGCCAGCACAATATCCTGGAGCTTGAGGAGGCAACCAACTGCTTTGCTATACAGCATGGAGGCTGAATACAAAGCTCTCTCTCAAAGCCTGAAAGGAAGGTCTCTGGCTTTGCAACATGCTATGCAAACTCAAGCTTCCAGAATTCTCCGCTCTTCTGTTGTATGTCAATAACAGTGGGGCGGAAGCACTTGCAAAAAAAACACAAAATCACAATAGAACAGAAAACATCAACGCTCAGCATCATTTCATCCATGAGTGCGTCAAAATTCACATTTTCTGTGTCAGTCAAATCTCAACCTTGGAAATGGTTGCCAAAATGGTTACCAAAGCTCTTCTGCATGTTCTCCTACAATCCCATAACCTTTGACTTGGTCTCTCATCATTTGATCAGAAAGGGGGGTTTTGGAGAACACACACTATCAAGTTCCTTTCATACTTTCTGTGTCTCTTTCTTTCTATTTTTTCCTTATCCCATCATGTAAATTTCCCACACCCTATTTCTATGTTCCTTGTTTCATATCTCACCTCTACTTCTTATGTCAAATTTTTCTCTCAACCTTCTCTCCCATAAAGTGATCAAAACCTGAATGACCTCTCCCAAATGTCACACCTCATGTATTTCAAATTTCATTGTGACACTTGTTGACTGTCTATTACCTGAGGACAGAGATTGAGTTGCACAGAAATATTTCCTTCCTCATCTTTCTGTCATCTACTCTTTCTCTGCCTATCCTCAGGTAAGTATTGTGTTAATCATCATTATTCTTGTTTTTTCATCACCTACGTTTCCTACCTTTCTGACAATGATAATTTATCTTTCTGTCAGCTACTCTTTCTCTGCCTATACTCAGTTCATTTGAATTAATACAAAAGGGATGGAATTTTCCAACTGAAGGGAACCTAGAGCATTTCAAACATGATAACCTGAACTCATCAAAAGATGCACAAAAATATGAACTTAACAAACCAAGGAAACAATCTTCAGGTGGTATGCATGGTCCTTATAAAGTAACCAAAGTTAACTAGATATATCCTGATGGAAATTTGTCTAAAGCTAGGGAGAAATGACAAAATGAATGACAGGAATGGAATGCTTAAATGAAATAAAAATTATAGTTTATTCAAGGTTGAAAGGCTAGTGCAAAAAATAGGCAGTACAAGTACAGGGACATGGCAAGATTAATGAATGATGTACAAAGAGAAGTAATGCAAATGAACAGATATGGTTATGCAGGATGTAGAGCTATTACTGAAGTTGAAATTTCAAATGATATGGATTTCTATACAAAATGCAAGTTGGTACAATTAGTGTGACCAAGAACCAAATAGCTAAGTCTGGAGTTGTAAGAAGCAATGTTGATTTGAGTGTCAACTAATTTTTGGATGAGACTGCAAGAATCACAGTGAATGAAAAAGTTGCCAAAATTGGATAGGTCACTTGGTTATAATCCATATTTAATAAGCAGATGCAATAATAATAAGGGATTTTGCTTGTGTCATGCTGATAGGCTGAGTAACATGGTACTGAGGAATGGGATATGTTAAATGGATGATATAGACAATCATCTTTAGCCTTGGAGGGTGACAGATGCAGGAAGATACACCATTAGATTTAGCTAGTGGATCCATGGTTAGAAGGTTGATTGTACTGAGTTTTGAAGATGCCTGATGGTTGAGAATGGATGAGGAGACTGAGTCAAATTGTGGTTATTAAAGTATTCAAATAGGTCCATTTTGGCTCTCAAAGTAGTTTTCCATTCATTACCTTATTTTATGCATAAAAGGTTAAAAAATAATTTAGATAAATTATGGAAAGAAAAGTTCAAACTTTGAGTTCATTCACTTAAACACAAGAGATCAGGGGGAGGAAATAATAATCTCTGAAAGTAATTTTATTTAGTCCTTGATAATCTACACAAGGTCTATTTTTCTTTCCTGGGTCTTTTACAAAGAAAATTAAGGCACCCATGGGCAACAAATAATGTGAAAAAAAGCCTTTTTTCAAGATTTAATTTATATCATCTTGAAATTCAGAGGCTTCAAATGGAGATAGGCTGAAGATTTTTCCAACTGGAGGGGTGCAGTCCTTTTTAAGGTTTTTTTACAGATCATTTTTACAATGAGGGGGTAGGAAGCTGGATGGTGGTGGAATTTTTATGGGGTCCCAGGTAAATGATAATGGAGCCTCTTGGGTCAAACTTGATTTTGAAAATTTGATAAATCATCCTTTGAGTGCCAAGGATCATATTGTAGGATTTAAGGTGAATTAATAGCAAATTATTTAGTAAGATGAGTTTTTTCTATTTTTCCAAACTTGACCTTCCCAGACATTTTTGATCACTGAGACATGTCCATTGAAGCCAGTGCAGGAAACAGATTGCTTGAGGGGGGTGATGATGGGAGGAGGAGAGATTTGAACAGATGTTGGTCTATGAATTTCTCTGTGGCTCCTATTTTGAGTCAGAATTTCCCTTTGAAGAGGTTTTAAACATGTGTGAATTCTAATCAAAATTAAAAGACAGGAGTCCAAGAGTATGGGAAGGTTTTTTGAGGATAAGCAATGAAAGAGATGTAAGTTGAAGATTCTGAGGGTGGGAAAGGAAGGGATTCAGGAAGTATTTTGGAGGAAGAGTATTCTATAGAGTGTATTGTTCATACAACCAACCCAAATACTATAGGTCAATGTTAGATGATTGTGAGCAAAAATGGAAGAGGGCTGATTTCAATTGAAGAAAAAGTGCAGAAAAGCCAGCTGCAAGGTGCAATTTTTTAGTTTGGAGTCTCAAAGAACTGCAAGAGGGATTAGTTATTCCAATGGAAGCAAAACTAAGTAAATTCCAATGTGATAAACTCACCTGAGAAAAAGATGCAAGAACATATGAACTCAAACAACTGAGGAAACAATCTTCAGGAAGACTTCATGGTCCTTGTAAGGTAACTGGAGGTGACTAGATACAACATCATGGAAAGTTTTCTACAGATACAGAGAAATGAAACAATGAATTACGGGAAATGAATTTTTAAATTCAATGAAATACACATGTGGTTTGTACAAGCTTTTATAATAAGTTTAAACAATAAAAATGCAGCAGAATGAATGACATGCAAGAGATTGGAAGTTCAATGCAAATGCGTGGATTTAGTTACGCAGAGTGTGAGAGTAGTACTTAATCAAGTGTTTCAACTGATATTTCTTTCTATAAAACATGCATAACAATATATCTAGCATGACCAAGAATGAAATAGGCAAGTCCCAAGATGGAAGAAGCAAGGTTGATTGGATTGTCAACTGATCATTGGGTGGAACTGCAAGGATTTCAGGGATGGATTGAGTTTCAAAAGTTGGTGAATCACCTTTTTATAAGCTGGATGCAGTAAGCAGATGTGCTAATAATCAATTATTTATTTTTTTCATGCTCATAATCTGAGTTAGATGGTGCTGAGGAGTGGGATATTTAAAAAAGATGTTGTAGATAATAAAACTTAAACTTGGGGTGTGACAGTTGCCCAGGTACAAAACCTGCCAGCTCCTGCAAGCATTCCATAAACTTCCCATCACTTCTTATATCATTAAAAAATATTTGAGCACCTTACATACTATTTATTTAATTCATATTTGAGATTAAAATTTGGCCCTCCCTTTGTTCTTGTGATAACTGCATTTTCACCAATGTTTGATGTATACCCATTTTCAGCTTCCTGATTCCAGGAACCTTACAGTAATTTGCCTAAAGGAAGTGGTTTTTTTTTCACTGCTTCCTGGAACACCTGCATCTTTCTTATCATGCTAGGCTGTCCTGGCTTCAAACAAATCAAAATTGACAGTTGTCTCTCATATCACTACTTGACTCCAATTTCCAATTTAGAAAGTGACACCTCCATCTCTTTCCTCCCCACTTGTGTCCCCTTTACCTGGTTGATGCATCTGTGATCTCCTCCTTCATCTATCCCCATACACTCAAATCATCCTTCATCCATCCCCATAAGCTCAAATCCTCCTTCATCCACTCCTCATACAATCAAACTCATTTTCTGCTTCTCAATAACCCCATTGCAAAGCTCTCTCCCCTTTTCTTCTTCCTTTCTTTCTCATTCACCACCATCTCATTTTTCTCAACCACTATTGTTTTCTCATCACCAACCTACCACAATTTCCTTTCCCTCAACTGTCAAATCACTCACCCTCCATATTTGATTGACCAAAATACTGCTACAAATCCAACCAAAAATCAATTCCAATTCATCTTTCCCCTTCAAAACCCATCAAAGCATTATTCCAAATATATTTGATCAGGTGAGAGAAACATCCAACCTATCAAACTTTCTTATCTTTTTCAATCCTTGTTCTCATCATTCCTCATCATTTTCAGATCTTTCATTCGGTTTATTCTCCTTTTATTTTTCATCCCATTGTCATTCATTTTGTCAGAGAAAATCCTGGGTAAGAATCAAGAATCTCTGTCACAATTACATTCCCTCAATTCTCACTCTGTCCCACATTGACATCCATTTATTGTTCTGAGTTCCATTGGTCTTAGTTTGAAATATGATTTACTTTGAATTTTTAACTTGTCATGGTTAAAACCCAAAGTTTCTCACTATTTCATTGATCAAGCCAAGCAAAAAAACCACAAATCACAGACCAATGGAATCCACTCAAAATCTTCTCAAGACACTCACCATTTGATTCCCAGTCTCTTTAACTCCAACTTCCCCCTGTGGTGATCAATGATACATATAATTCTCTCTCTGAAGGGCATTGCCCACTGCTTCAAGTCATCGGGACCAGAAAAATGTCCCCCCAAAGTCAATCTCAAAATTTTTGGATACATCCTTGCAAAGCTGGGAAATCAAACATACATAAACTGGGTAAAGGAGCATCTACTCACCAATGGTATCAAGTTATGGAAATAAATTAACAAACATTACGCCTTTTCCCAAATGGCAAATTGGTCAAGGGTTTTCTTCAAAAATCCTCAACCTTCAGTTCAACCCCAAGAAAGTTGAGAAGTTTATTACCAATGGAAGGGCATGCTTACTTCAAATTTCCAAAATTGGAATACAGATGGATGATGAGATAGTGGCTTATCTCCTTTTGTAAAAATTCCCTACTTAACTCAATCACCTCAAAACCACCATCACTCACTCCCTTAGAGACGCTTAAACTGACATAGATCTTGTCCTTCAACACCTGAATCAAGTCAAGAATGAGGTAGTAGCAAACTACTAAGCATTCACAATGCTGAAAAAAAAATTAATCAAATTAAAACCCATGTTGCACAACCTGCAGGCTGCCCATGACCGCAGCAAGTGTTGGTAGCTCTAACCTCATCTCTGACCCAATCCAGGACAGAATAATGGATTCATATCAGGACCAAACCCAAATTTTTCTTCCCCAAAGACTTTAAAGGGCTCCTCAATCCACCTTGCCTACACCTTTGCAATGGTCAACTCTCACTCACTCAACCAAAATTGTATCCTCCTTGACTCTGGAGCCTTCAAAAGCATTTTCAAAAGCTTGGACTTGTTCTCGCAGATTCCACCCAACAATACTGAGATCCAAACAAGATATCCTGATGCACCAATCCCCTTGCTTGGAATTGGCACGGAAAATCTAACAACCAGTATTGCTAGCCTAAGTCTCCAAAAATCACTCTATGTTCCAGATTGTGTGGCTAATCTCTTGTCACTGGTTCAATTAATTCAGAAAGGTTGCTCACTCTCCCTTCTATCTCCACATCAGTTTGTTTTCACCTTCAACGGCAAGAGCATCCTCTTGGGTTTTATGGAGAAAATCTCCTCTTCATTGAAGAATAACCTTCCTCATTCTCCTCTCTCTCCTTCTTGTTTGTCTCTCTTTCAACTATCCAAAAAAGGCTCTGTCATACCTACCTCCAAGGACTCAACTCCTATCAAAAGAGTTCCCCAACCTTAAGTGGGATCAAATTGACTTTTTCTCTTGCACAAAGGGAAAGATCCACCAACTGCCCTTCACCAACCCTCTACCTTCCAGTGAGAACACCTTCAAACAGATCCATGGGGAATTTTGCAGACCAATCAATCCCCCTTCTCTTTCTGGCTCCTGATACTTGCTTCTTTTGGAAGATAAATTATCTAGGTTCAATGTTTGAATTCCAATTCAAAAAAGTTCCAACGTCACCAATGAAACTATCAAATTTTTCAAATTGTATGCAAACCAGACTGGAAGAATGTTGAAGAGCTTTAACTCAAACAATGGAGGTGAATTTATAAATGATCCGCTAAGCACATTTTTTATCCACAATGGTGTGAAGCACACCAGATCTGAACCATACAACCCCCAGCATAATCCCATTCCCAAAAGGGGAAATCAACCAATCCTTGAGGCAACCCAAAGGGCAATGATTGAGATGAAGATCCCTCCTTTCATTTGTGATGAGATACTTTTCAGTTAATGACAAGTCCTCAATATGATCTCCCTGGAAAAAGGAAAGGCTTCTGCTCACAAGATGTGGACCAGTAAAAATCCAAAAATCCACCTGATAACAATTCTTGGATCAAAGAATGTTTTTCTCAATCAATCATCCAACTCCAGCAAACTCAAAGAAAATGGTTCAGAAGGTATCCTTTTTGGCTTTGATATTGAATTGAACTCTTACAAAATTTATTTTCCTGGTTCTTGGAACATTGTTTGTTCCAAAAATGTTAAAATCTTTGAAAAATATTCCTCCCTCTGACTCCTACCTTCATCCCATATCCTCCCTAGATTCCAAATTTGATTCTCTCCTACACTTTGATAAAACCCTTGCTGACATACTTAACTCTGATCCACTCCCAACTGGCACTTCCAACCCTTCCATAAATACCACTCCCATGCCACCTGATTCACTTAACCATTCTCCACTCTCTCTCAACACCTTGCCAATCAAAAACAACTCCCAGAATGACACTACCACTTATAACGCCAACTCTACTCTCAAATCTGTTCCACCTCACCATTCTGATGACAAATCCCCTCAAAAAAATCCAACTCCATTTGACAACTACATGGAACCTGATTCTCCATCAATTGCACCTACTCAATTGCTCTGCAATCAATCAACCCTTGAAAAACTCCAAAGATATGGTTTCATTGCCTTGTCAATTCCAAAGACCTAAAATTAAGCCACTTTTTCAGAAGATAAGGACAAGTGTATCAAGTCCATGAACAAAGAACTCAACGGGATTGATCTCATGAAATTTTGGGAACGCTATGAGTTGCTCCCCAATGGCATAAAAGCCCTCACCAACGTTTTGCTCTGTTGCATCAAGGATAAACCTGAACTCTCTGGCATTTGCTTCAAATTGCATTGCTGCGTTCAAGGATTCCAACCAGTAGAATTTTTTGAATATGGCAAAAGCTATGCCCCCACAGATTCAGTCACCACCCTCCGTACCCTCCTCATCTTTGCTCTCCACCATAACCTCACCATTTGGCAAATGGACATCAAGTGCGCTTTCCTTCACTCTCCCCTTGATGAGGATGTCTACATCAACACTCCTCTAGGCTATGATCTCCTTTTCCCTATCTGAAGATTAATAAAGCGCTTTACGGATTAAACCAAGCTTGGAAAGGTTGGTACAAAACTCTAAAAGGTTGTCTACTTGGCAAAGGCTTTACAACCTCTATCACAGATCCCTGCTTATATATTGACAGCACCAATTTGTTGTACTTTTTCCTGTATGTTGACAATCTAATGATCATTTGAAACTCAGACAAATGTAGGGATAGAATCAAATCAAAATTCAAAATCTCTCACAATGGATCCTTGAGTAAGATCCTTGGCAATCAACTTGTCCAAAAAAAAGATGGCCTTGGACTTCTTCAACCAAAGCACATTAAAACTGGCATCTCCAAGCTAGGAATTGCTGATTGCAGACCCATCAATACTCCAATGAAACCCAATGTCAGCTCTCTAATACCAGGAACCTTGCTGTCCTTTAGCTACAGAGAGTGATAGAAGATACTGGAATATTTATAATAATAGTACTCCAATGATAAACATGTGAATAGCTCAAAAAATGAATATTTTAAGAGCTGGTGCAAGGTTTAATTGGTTTGGTTAAAAACGTTTTTCAATATGTTATGAAAGAGGGGCCACAGTATTATACTACAGGGGGTTTTTACAGACGAACAACCTCTCTTCAAGGGGCCTGCTTAGGCAGTTTCAGAACCTTGTAATGAAGATGGGTGCCTTAGAAATGGCTTATTGCACTGATATGGCTTGGAAAAACAGCACAGTGGCCAAGACAGGAAGGGAAACACTCACTCTGAGCACTTTACCATGAAAATCCTGCAATAAAAGGAAGGGTTTCAGAGCAGATGGGGTATATTTTCTTGACTAACTTCAATGGGTTGATTGGTTTTGAGAAATAAATAATAATACTAAAGACTAACTCATATATCACTTGCTTATCTCTTTATAAGCACTTAACTAAAAATGAAATGGTTTCTGATTGATAATAATAATAACTGGTAAACTGAGGGGGAATAATAGGTCCAAAGAGGTCTGTATAAATACCTTTTTGGGTTGATTATGAACTTCTCAGAGTGTGTAGAGAGGGTTCTGCTCTTCTACTGAGGCTGGAAAGCCAGTCAGGGCGATATTAGCATGTCTACTTGGTGCTTTCAACCACCTGACATCAGATCTGCTGGATATCTGTGATATTTTAGCCACAGGATCTGTTAATCTGTTATGGCGTAAATGTGATCATTCTGCACTCATCCTTCATTTGTACTAATAATATTGTTTTGAAGTGGACAGATGTGGATATTTTCTGATTTTTCATCGTTTTCTGGGCACGTAGGTAATTTTTAATAATTTTTATGATGACTCTTAGTATTTTTTTGTGATCTTTGAAGATCAGGATAAGTGATTTACGTTGTAATGCTCAATATTTGGTTTATCATTAAAAAATAATTATCCCTGGTTTATTATTAATTTTATTTAAGTTTTATAGTTTTTAAACAATTAATAATGCATATTTCAGGTTATTACATATGCCAGCTAACCCTAACTAGGTTTTTGTCATATTTTTCACAACTGATCCAGGCGCAGGGATCACTCTATTCAGATGCGCGCGAGGTAGGAGCCGCTGTGTGCGTGGCAAAATTAGCTTCGCGCGTGACCTCTGTACGCGGGAAATGTGTAGCTACAGGTACGTAGGGATGTGTAAGGATGCAGGGATGCGCGGGGGAATTTTGACATAACAGATTTCTGTGTGTAACTCCTTAAATATACAAAACACTCAAATTTGAAGGGAAATTTAGTTGTAAAACCTATACATGACAATACATGTAAAAAATTGAAATTGCCAGAAAGTTCCATGTTGTGAAATAACACATTTCCGTGTGTAACTCCCAAAATATACACAACACTCCAATTCTGAGTGAAATTGTCAGGGTACATTGACAGGGTGGCAGTTCTGCAGCTCATCTGTGCGCGGGTGTATTGGCTTCCGCGACTGCATGCGGGATTGTGACAGAACACATTTCTGTCTGTAACTCCTAAAATATACACAAAACCTGAATTCTTACTGGGTTTTAGGTGTGAAAGCTATACGCGACAATAAATTTTAAATATTTAATTGGCCAAAAAAGTAACATAGTGGTTCCATGTAATTTGATCTTTCCTTTCTTCATTATTTAAAAATATAAGGAGTTGGATTTCAATGGTGGGGTCAGGGAGTGACCCTACCTAATTTTGGGTGAAAAATCCATTTCTTTAATAATATTTTTGGGTTTCCTACTCCTTCTCACGTTCATTTTAATATTATTATTTTTATGTTATTTTTGTTACTTTTGCAGCTTGTTCTGCAATTGTAGCAAGCTGACATTTGAGAACAGGATAGATTTTTTTAAAAAAATGAATAAGGATCCAGCTGGAGTGGGGTCGTTTTCCCAATTTCAAGTTCCAGATTTGCAGAAGTCACATTCTCCAAAGATTTAATATTTTTTTTAATTTGAATGTTTTTTGTAAAATAATTGGAAGTTTTTAATGGATTTCAAAGAATAAACATTTAAAAAAAATTGTATAATCTATATCAAACTGATTTATATAGCATAAATCACCAAAATATATTTTCAATTTCCAAGAACCCTTGAGTTCAAATTGGAATTCCTTTCAAGAATGAATAAGATTTATTGCACATTGGTTATATAATATTTCAACAGAAGTGTTGGTATGGGTATTTGGGAGTTATTTGTATAGATTTCCTGAATTATTAAAGATTTAAAAGCCATTTGTAACCAAATTTGAAAATTTTTAAAGGGTGTAAAATGGTAACATGTGCCTCCATTTTTACCCTGGTGCCACAAAAAATCTTCACTGAGTCAGAGAGCCAAGTAAGAGAGAGTGAAAATTGACCTTCCTTCCTTCCAAGCGCAGTGGGATCTGGTCTCCATATGCTATGTTGGCCTATTTACAACTTGGAGTTGAGAATGACATATGAGGACCTCCCTATCAACCATAACCATATTACACAAACAACTGAGAGCAACTTTAGCCTCCACTGTGCCCAACACTAGCCACCCACCTGCCACTAAGTCCATCTGTGTTTTTCCTTCTCATTTAAAAACCTTGTCTGTGCCTTAATTGGAGTCCCCCTGCCCCTGTCTGTATCTGCTCAACACACTCATCTTTGTGTTTCCTCCCCCGGAAATCCCTGCTTTCCCCAAACTAGCAATATTCAAGAACCCAACGGATATGCTGTGGTGGAATTATATAGATGTGGGACTTGGAAATTTTTTGTGGTCTGTGTACTCAGATTTGCGTGCAAAGGAGGCTCAGCATTTAGTACACCGCTGGCTCAGCAACAGCTGCTGCAGGCTTAAGCACCCAGTGCACGGTTGGCTCAAATCCCCTCCAGGGGAACGGACCAAGAAACAAAGTGTATCTGGTTGGTTTGTTGGATATTGCTATTTTGCGGAAGCAGGAGCAGGATAGTTGCACAGGGGCCATTGGGGGAGAAAACCCAAAGAAGGGCACATTGGGAAGATGCAGACAGGTGCTCTGGTGGAATTTTTTAGCCACAGATTGGGAACTGTGTTTTGGGCTGCACGCTCAGCATTAGGTGCAAGCGTGCTCAGCATTTGGGGAGCGCAGTAGCTCAGAAGCAGCTGCAGTGTCTCATAATTCAGTGTTGTGGCTTATATGGGGGGGGTTGGGGAGGTACACACAAGCAAAAGCGTGGTGTAAGACTCAAAATGGTGCTAGGCCGTGGCAGTTCTGTGGAGGGCAAAGGTGCTGTTTAGGCTGCCCTCCTGAGTTTTACAAAAATATTTAAATGTACCTGAGATCAAAGTCCAGAACCTGGTAAACAAGGGACTAAAAGTAAGTGGATAAATATGATAGTAGTCGGTAGCTGGGGAAACAACACTATCTGAGACAAGATGGTGGTGGGGAAAACTTGAATAGAAGAAGTAAAGGATTGTTCAGAGTTCAACAAGACAAGGCAATTGTAAGTGAAAATGCCCACAAGCTAAAAGCTTTGGTTGTCAGCAGAAGCTTAGGAAAGATAAACTCAATCCCAAACAACCTCCAGGTTCTCAATGAACCTGCCCAAATCTTCGCAATCAAGCGCTTGAATGGTACCAGATAACTGTTGGTGGCTGCACAAGACAAAGCTAATTGTTTGAAGAAGCTCTAGAAGCAAAACAATAACTGATTCAAACAAGGATAACCCAACACTTCTCAAGGGACTCAAGAGTAGCGTGGCTGAATTCAACTTCAAAAGAAATGAGGGGAGGTTTAACACTCCAGGTTTTAAGCTTAATAAAACCTCTTCAGTCAAATGTGACTGGGTTGAGAGAGATAATCAAAGGATGATCAGGACCAGTATGGTTGGATAAAGGGATTGGGAGTGGTGTAACACACTCAAGAATTCAATCATTCAAATTCTTCTTCAACCAGAAAAGCTATTGGTTGGTTATAAGGATCAAGGATCAAGGGTTTGAGTATGGAGGCGCAAGGATCAAGGAGCAATCATAGATATACCCAAATTTTTAGTCTCAGATAAACTGGAATGAGACCCCACGGATGATGTATTTCAAGAGGATACTGATGATGTTACTCCTCTGGTAGCATATGATCTGATGATAAGGTACCATGTGCTGCTGATCCCCCTGCAAAATGCTGGGGAGATCCCCTCCTTATATGGGCAGGAGGCCCTGTTAGACTATGTACAAAGGATACTACAAATGGAGGTGAAATTTTTTTTTCAGATTTTCAGGTGATCAGAAAAATTTGATCACTCAGGCCAGTGGAAATCTGGCCTCCCTGACCGGGGTGGGATCTATTTTCATCCCTTCACCTCTCGTGCGTCTGTCCGTGGACGGACGCGCGCAACAATACCAGGATCACCCACCCCTTTCCCAAAGGCGGAAGGGGTTGGAAAGGAAATGGACCAGACCGCCCACGGATGTCTGCGGGCAGTAGACAATGTTTTCCACCCCCACCCAAAGATGGAAGGGGTTGAGAGAGCGGAAGATGATGATGGGTGGGTGAGAGCAGAGGAGAGGGATGTATAAGATTTGATGGAGTTTAACAACAGGAAGGTATGGAGATGAGAGGGATTGAACCATGAAGGAGGATGGTCTTCTGAACTTAGGGAGTGAGTTGGGGAAGGTTATGCGGATTGGTCAATGGTTCATCAATTGAGTGGTTGTGGCCTTGAATGGTTAGAACATTGTCTTGCAGATCAACGAGAGCAAGGATCCTGGACAATGAACTGTTGGAGCAAGATGAAATGAGTGAAGTGAGGAACAGTGGAGTAGCAGGTGAGCAAGGGAGAGAGAGAATATAATCTTAATCTAATTGGTTGAGTTGAGATCGATCAAGCTTGGAGAGCCGAGAGAGATCATGAGAATGGTTGAGAAGCCATCATGCTAATGAGAGTGTCGAGCCAAGGTTGGTAGAAATTGTGGCAAAGGGATTGAAGATTGGATTGGGATATCATGATCAGTAGTTGGCAATGGGGGCATGGCAGCATGGCAATGGCAATGGAGATGGAGATGGAGATGGAGATGTTTGGATATCTTGGGCCAAGCGGGTCTTGGCCCGCGCGTTCGGCCAAAAGGAAAGGGGGAACAATGAGAGAAGGAATCAAACGCAATGCCTAGGGGATGAGACCAAGAGGGGCCTGTCCTAGACCAATGGGACAGAGGGATGTTTGACAGGATGAGGAAATTGGAGAAGTGATACTGAAAAAGAAATTCCAATTTTTTTTTTTTTTGAATGACACCTAAATAAAAGAATTGTAAAAATTTTTGAATTTTCCGCATCTGGTCCAGGGTGTCCAGATTTGGTCACCACAGTGGACCAATCCATGGATTCCCATGATTTGAATACAGCGCATTGGGAAGATGCTGACAGGCACAGGGGGACCTGAGTAGGGCATATCCCAAGGGCTGTGTCATGAGAAGGAAAAACTGGATGGACTTAATGGCAGGTGGTCATTGGAGGATGGAAGGATATGGATAGGGTTGGGCTAGGGTTTTGGTCTTGTTGTTTTTGGGCCGCAGTTTTGCTTTTATCTAAGTTAGTTTTGAGAGGGAGGAATTAAACTCTCACTCTCAACTCTGGGTGGAGGAAGGGAGGGAGGAACATGCCATCAGGAACACTAGATTTTAAAGGAAGAAATTAATTGGTATCTAATTATCTCTCTCCATCTCTTGTTGTTGGTTTAAAGTTGCACTCCACTCCTTACAGACGCAAGGGACCATCAACTTATGAATTTAAGGGAAAAAAGAAGGAAAACACTCCTATTGTTTCCACAGCACAGTGGGCTCCAAGTGGGGTGCGCGCAACGCCACATCATGATAAGGAAAAACCCAGATGAGCATAATTGCAGGAAGACAGTTAGGGTTGGAAGTTGAAGGCTAGGTTTGTTCTTGGTTATTACTGTACCGTGGTCAGGGTTTAGAGGGGGGTTCTTATGGCTTGATCTTTTTCCAAGTTGTAGATATATCATAGCATCTGGAGAAAAGCTCCGGCAATGCTTGGAAGAAAGGAAGGATAACTCTCCCTCACTCTGGTATTTGAGTGAATGGCCGGCTCAACTCTTTACAGATGCTTGGGACCTATCACTTCAAATCTTGAGGACAACTTTCAGGGGCATTCACCTCTTGTTTCCACAATACTTTTTTTCTTGGTCTTTTTCCTTGGAGAAGATTGCTTACCTGCTCCATCAGATGCTGAGCCAACCACACGCTTGATTCTGATCCCGCAGGAGGTATTGCTGAGCCTTCTTTGCACCTAAAGCAGAGTGCGCAGCCCACAACACAAGTTCTGGTCCCAGGGCTATATAATGCCACCACACTGTGATGTGGCCTGAAATGACCTATGCAGTCAACATTCTTGAAAGAATCAAATAATTCCTGTCAGCAGGGCACTGGAAGGAGCTTGAAAATCTTTTCATATATCTTAAGGGAACCATGACCAAATGCCTGAGGTATACCTGGGAGAGTTTGGGAAGCCTTTCAATGTGGGTAGATGCAAGCTTTTTTGGTGATTATGAGCAATCTACTAGCACTTATGCTATCTGCTACAACAGAAATACCATGGAATGGGGGGCAAAGAGGCAGACTGTTGTGGCACTACCCACTTGTGCATCAGAATACATGGCCTTATCAGAGGGTTTTCAACTTCTGGATAATTTGAGGCTGACCCTATCAAACCTAAAATTTGAGTGTAATTCCACCATCCACTGCAAAAACAAGGCGGCAATACTCATTGACACCAGAAATGTATCAAGGAAGCAGACCATATACCTTTGCCAAGAATTCTATTTTGTGAGCAAATTAATCCAACCAGATGGCATCAACCTGCAATGGACAAGCTTGCAAACCCAGTTAGCCAAAATTATGACCAAAGCACTAGGCTCCAACATGCCTGCGGGGCAACCAGCATGAGTGTAGACTGGGGACTTAATTTTGGGAGGGGGTGTAAAAATATATGGTAAGACACCCTCATGTCACAGACCCATTTCCCAGATATTTCACAGATTTTTAGATGTCACGTACCTATTATGTAGTCATAATAATTTAGCATTTGCCCGTCTGGGGAAACTTCTCCCTCCTTATCAATATTTGAATCCCAGAATGTCTGAACCCCAAACCTGGCAGCCAATGGTAGTGGATTAGCAGGCAAGTCTTATAATATTCAATTATAATCAAGATTTGGATCCCGGAGTAGCAGAATCCCAAAGCTGACAGCCATTGGTTGTGGATGAGCAGCTGAGGCATCTTGCATTAGCCGCAGCTAGGTTAAATATGCATATACACAACAATGCATAAAACCCTGTATATAAAACAAGGCAATGAAGTATCCATGAGAATGGATCATGTTTTTTACATCCTATCAGTCCAACAGTTAAGGAGGTTAGCTCTTTAAAAAGGAGTCAGACAACAGTAAAAGGAAGAGAGGGACCAGAGACAGGTAAAAGATAAGGAGTTGCCCAGGTTTTGGAGGATTTATTGAAACTGCAAGAAACTCCCTGCTGACCATCATCATCCAAGCCGGCACCAAACCCCTACATGTCTCACCCATTCCCCCCTCCCCCTTTGCTATTTTCATTTGGTAATTACATCTGTCCATCCAAAATACTCAATGTCTATCCATCAGCTTCTTGATTTCTTTTCCAATTCTTTTTCAAATTCCTCTCCCCAAATTGCAAACTCCTCAAACCACTTCTCCTTCCCAAACAAGTATTTATCCACCCCAGAACCCCCTCCACCCGCCCTTCTTTTCCCCCCACCTTGTGCTTGTTTCCTTTAAATCACTGGGTCTGTGCTGCTCCCTTCCCCCCCAGGTCTTGTCAGAGGATCTTACACTCATTGCTGCTCTCAAAGGTACTTCTATCCATCCACTCCCCCCCCACAACTCTGTACAAATGTCCACTGCGTTTTCTTTTCAATCTTGCTTCTCATTTAACTCCACCTTACTCAATTTGCAATTAAATCCACCTTGTGCTTGTTTCCTTTAACTCACTAGGTCCGTGCTGCTCCGATTCTCCCCCCCGTCTTTTCAGAGGATCTTACCCTCATTGCTGCTCTAAAAGGTCCATGCTGCTCCTATTCCCCCCCCCCACATCCTTTCAGAGGATCTTACCCTTATTTCTGCTCTCAAAGTTCTTTTGTGTTGGCAGATTATGAGACCGGAATAGTTCTTTACAAAATCCCTAGAAATATTCTCCCAACATGGTTGAACTATCCGTTGAAATCCTTGAGAATTCCAAGCTAACTGGGACCAATTAACTTGATTGGAAACTCAGATGGAGTCTATCCTCCAGCTCAAACATCTTTTCAGACTAGTTCTTCAGGAGGAATCTGAAAATGAGAAAAATCACCTAAACACCCTTGACCCTAATTGAATAGCTGATTCCTACGCCATCATCTCCCTGAAATGTGATCCAAAGATCATCTCCCAATTTAGACCCAAAGCTCAAGGAGATCCTTCAAAACTTTGGAATCTCCTGAAGAATTACTATCAACCTAAAAAAATCCAAAACCAGACCATTTACCTCAATTTTATTTTCACCAGCACCCTCACATCCAGCTCACTTGAGGAAAACCTAAACACCCTCTCTGAGAACACCCGCCTCCTATGCAGTCTTATTGACAACACTACCTCCAAACAACCTGTCCTCCTTGACTCCATTATTTCCATGTGTGCCATAGTCAACAATCCCCGCGAATTTTGCGTTTCAGCAGAGCTCCTCATAAAAAAATGTTAAATTGAAAAGAAGACCCCTTCTCTAAAGGACACATTAGAAGAGCTAAGATCTTACATCCAGCAAAATTCTGAATCAGAAGAACATTCAAAGGCCCTTACAATTAAAGATTACAACCCTAGACCAGACTATCCTTGCTGCTCAAACGGCATACACAATCTGTTAACCAAGCACCCTGAGTCCAAATGTAGTTAACTAAAAAAAAAAACCAAAACAAAAATTTTGAACACCATGGTCTCTGCATTTGCCACCTCAACCTCAGAAATAATTCTGGACTCTGATGCTTTGGCAACCATTTTCAACTCCCCAAGCTTCTTCTCAACCCTCTCCCCAACCAATGAGAACATCTACCTTGCGCATGGAAAGTCAATAAAATCCACTGGGAAAGGAACTGTCTTCCTGGATCTTCCCCTGATGAAAATCTCTCCAAAAAACTGTCTTCTTGTACCCGCCCTGGCCACCAACCTAATTTTCATGGGAAACTTCCTGCAAAAAAACCACACCATCTCCTCTGGAGGGGAAAGCAGCTTCCTGGCAAAGGATCAACAATCCAACACAGTAATGGCAGGATTGTTTCAGTCCTGCAATTTTGTATTTCATAAAATACAACACTTCATCCACAGTGCCTCCACGCTCTCCCCCTCCAAATAAATAGTCCTTCACTGGGCCTCCAGCCATCCATCTACCAATTATCTCTCAAAGATTTACCCCAACATGAACTTCTCCAAACTCATTGGCCCTTTGTGTGATTTAAGCAAAAGCCATAAAATCCCTTTCCCAGGCCCCTTCCCCACTCCCTCAAAAAAGCTTGAATACCTTCACATGGACCTCTGCGGCACAATCACCCCTCTCCAATCTCTGGGAAGGAGTATTTACTCCAAGTGGTGGCGAGTTTCTTGCACTATATACGGATACAATTCCTGGACCTCAAATCAAACACAGAAAATGCCCTCAGAATTTTGGTCAAAAAAATCCAAGTTGAAGCAAAGGAAAAAATCACCTACCTGGTCAGTGACAATGGCACTGAATTCAAAAACTGTCAGCTTGCTACTATTGCAGAGCAAGCTGCAAAAGTAACTAAAATAATATAATAATAATAATAATACAATTAACCTAAGAAGGAGTAGGAAAACCTTAAATATTATTACAGAAAAAGGTTCTACACCCAAAATTAGGTAGGGTCACTCACTGACCCTACCCTTGAAATCCAACTCCTTATATTTTTAAATAATTAAGGAAAGAAAAACCAAAATACTACTTCTCCATTATTGAGCTTTTTGGCCAGTGAAATATTTCACACATATTGTCACTTATAGGTTTCACACCTAAAATTCAGTCTGAATTGAGGTTTTGTGTATATTTTACGAGTTACAGGCGGAAATGTGTTTTTTCACAATTCCCACAGGCAGCCGCGGCAGCCAATGCACCCGCGCGCGGCTGAGATACAGCCTTGTCAATCCTTCGAGGTTATGTACGCAGCCCTGGGCCTCTGACAAGTACGCAGCCGCGGAACTACGGGTTGACAGAGTGACAGGCGGCCTGAGAGGCTCAGGTACCGCGTAAACATGCTACAAACTACACGGGAACTTTCTACATATGTAATAAATGTTCCCGTGGATAGTAGACAGTCTAAAAATACATAATATTATATAAAAATACATAAATAAACCTTATGCGTATTTTTATTTAATATAATTCAAAGTACCAAGAATGTCGAAAATAAGACAATGACAACTTCTAAAAATATATTAAAATACTTTGATATACTTTCATGAGAATTGCTAGACATCAATATCTTTGTGACATATTAAGGAAACTAATGATGTAAAAATATTACATAAACTAACATGACTTATATTCTTAAGTAATTATCTTAGTAAATCAACTGGGACTCGAAAATAAGGAGTAAAATCAATATTATGAATTTTACTCCATTTATATAATACATAATGAGAACTTACCTGAAATCAAGATGTCTGTAGAAATGTCTATTTATATAATTATCAAACTACTGGGAACATTTACTAAGTATAATTAATTAAATAATACATAAATAGGACAGATTAGTGTTATTCACCCGTCCTAATGTCTATTATAAAGTGGAATAATTCCCATACCCTGTGGAATTAGATGCTACCAGTGCTAAAGCACCAAGAACACATGACAGGCTACCCCTGGTTACCCTGCTAGCCTTAGTTTCTGTCCCTTTTAGCACCTACAACCCTCAGAAGGACAATCTTAGGACTCCAAAAGCTATTAATAAAGAGCTCTTTTGAGGATGTTGATGTGCAGAGACCCAGTTATATTCATATCCAGAAACCGTTCAAAGTTAACCAAATACTTATAAGAGATAAGTAAGTGATTTATGGCAATTTCTGATCAGTAATATCCATCCTCAAACCTCTTTTTATCAATTAAAACTGCTGAACAACCTTATAACCCCAGTATACAGGTTTAACCCATCAGTACACGTCTCAAACAGATAACCAAAGGATTTAATAATATACCAGTAAGTCTTATTATCCTTTCTCTGTCGTGGTAGCTTGGTTACAAGGCACTACCACTCCATTGTGTATTTTATATACATATTATCTTTGGGTAAAATATTCTTTAAACTAAAGAGCCCAAAGTAACCAGGACTATGTGTTTTCATACTGAAATCCCTGAAGAGAGGTGTTAAAGATCCCCAATACAATTCTGGCCCCTCTATAAAAATATTTAATTATCAATTTATTTATAATGATTCAAAACAACAAACAATAACCAAACCACTTAACCCTGCAATAAGCTTAATCCAAATATTTTACAGATTTTTGCTGCATTTATTAAATAATATATTTATTATTTACTCTATCACCTCTGGTAGCTCAAGGATAGCAAGGGTCTTGGCATCCAGGAGGCTGAAAAAAACACCATTCTATTGAAACTCTACTCCTTCATGGGGATTCAACACCTCACTACTGCACCATACCACCCTGAAAACAATCCCATCGCCAAACAAGGTAACTGCACCACCATGGCCAAGGCTTGATGCCTCCTCAAGGACTTGGGGCTACCACTCAGATACTGGGAAAAAGCCGCCAACACAGCCGTCTACCTAGAAAAACTCACTCCATGTCAGAAAATTGGTTTAACCACCCTCACAAAAAATGGTTTGGAAAAACTCCATCCATTAAACACCTGCGTCTTTTGGTTTTCAAGCTTTTTATCACCTAAACAAACCAAAAGGGAAATTTGGGGATCAAGGAGCAGCCAGGATTTTTCTGGGATATGGGAATCAACACTGTACCTACTGAGTATTGGATACTGAGACTGGTAATTTTGTCATTAATCATCACGTTAAATTCCATGAATCCATATTACCCTTCATCAATCCCAATGCTCCCATTGACTCCAAAAATCTCATTATCCTCCTCTCCCGCAATGATCCACCCTCCCCTCATCCCCATCCACTCCCTCCAATTTTAACCCCATCCAGCTACTGTCCCCCCCCTTCCAACACTCTCAACCCCCAAGAAAGCCCCTCCCTCAACCCACCCCCACTACCTGCCCCCCTTCTCACCCCTCCCCCCTCCCTGCCTCTTAGAAACCCTATTTTTCCTCACAATGGGAAACACTACACCTGGAAATCCAAACCCCCATCTGAGAAATACATCAGAAAAATAGATTCACGCAATATTCTCAGCTCTAGACTCTGAGAACACTCAGCTAAAGCTGTCTCTTATCTGACCCCAGATCCAAAAACCTATGAGGAAGCGGTGAATGGCCCCAATGCTCCACACTGGATAAAGGCAATCAACAATGAGCTGGCCAACATGGCCAAAAATGGCCTCTGGTCCCCATGCCACCCTCAGAACAATGAAAACATCCATTTTATAAGCACCATCTGGGTGTTCTTCCAAAAAACAGATGCCAATGGCAACCTCTCAACGTTCAAAGGTTGACTGTGCGTCTGGGGGCTTTTGGCAGAGGGAGGGTCTTGACTACTCAAACTTCTTCTCCCCCACCAGACGGCTTAACTCCCTACCAATGCTCCTTGTCCTGTGTGCCAACAATTCCTTCCCAGTCTACCAAATGGATTTAAAATGTGCATTCCTAAACCAAAAGCTGGAGGAAAGTTTGTTCATCTTGTGCCGCAAGGGCCTCTCCCCCATTTTGACCAACACACTCACCCTGAACAAATCACTCTACAGCCTCAAACAGAGCCCGCGGTTCTGCCACACTGCCCTCACCACGGCTCTAAAACACATTGGTCTACTCCCCTCCAACACCAACCCCTGTCTCTACCACGGCTTTAGGCCCACATTGAAAATCTCCTCTTTGGAGGTGTATGGGCAGACAAGTTCTAGAAGCAAATCCTTGATCACTTTGAAATGGAGGATCTTGGTTTTGAAAAGTATGCTCTGGGTATTTGGATAACTCCAAACAACAGCTACTTCTCCCTTTTCCAAAAAAAATACATAGAAGTAATCCTCCTTGAATTCACTAAGGTAACCACTGCAGCACTCCCACCCCCTTCCAAACAAATAACAATCCCTCAAGGCGGATGCCTCTGACACCCCTGTAAATACCCCCTTCAACTATTGTTGGGCAATTGGACTCCT